>JAFEMH010001613.1:180000-445314 GCA_022495995.1 Adenophora triphylla var. japonica | reverse complement strand
CTGGTTGCCAAAGAGATATTGTTCCATTTTTGTCAAGAAGTTTGCAATGTTTGTGAAGAATTAGTAAGTACTTTTGACGGATTTCTTTTTGGTTAATTATTTAAGTTATCCGGGGTGATATTTCTTAAGTTTAATTTTTATAATAAGTACTCTCTTCTCCGTCCAAAAATGAATGTCTATTGTTTTTAAAAAATTGTCCCAAACTAAATGTCTCGTCTAAAAAACTGTATCCCTAATTTTACCTTTACCAATTTTTTTCATTGTACATTTTATACTTGCAAATCTAAAAGTTTAGAAATTGGATAATGCTACATTTATGATCTTCACATTAAATCTTATGAAAAGTAAAATTTACAAAATGTCTTTAAAAAGAAAAATGGACACTCATTTTGGGAAGGAGTGAAAAAATTAGCATTAGCTAATGGCTGTACATTTGTTCCAATGGTCTTGTTGGTGTATTTGTTTTGGCTAATGGCCTCGTGAGTATATCTGTTTATAGTCACTAGCTTTATAGTCACGAGCTTTATTGGTGTATTTGTTTATGCACAATGAACTTGTTGGTTGAATAATTGTTTGGGATCTTTGTAGAGGACGAGTTTTTTGAGAAAATTATTATGATGTGTTTTAAAAAAGGTTAAAAAAATGAAAACATCTATATAAACACTCTTCTTATTATTATGATCCAATTTTGATCATGAAAAAGAAGGCTTTATATGTTGTGCTAAATTTTAGTCTTTAACATTGTGATTTAATTTTTCTGATATGTAAAATTTTGAGCCCTCTTACCATAAATCCTAGATCGTCATCGCATAGATCTCGCCGGAGGTGGGTAACTATGAGTTATAGAAGAAAAAAGGTAGGAAGAAGAAAAAAGGAGGTGTTTTATGCTCTAAAAAATTTGAAGGGGAAAGAGGGGGCGATCAAGAGGGTGGAGGGAGGGGGTAGTCGGAGATAAGGGAAGAAGGGGTGATATCGACCACGACCTATCTATAGGGCTGGCGGGCATGCCTCAACAATTTCAATTCATCCCGTTCCATCCATCATAAAGAAACCTCTCTTGTCCTAATTTTCTTGATTAATTATTTGATTGGATTTGCTTTTTCGATAAATTTTCACAATTATTAACTACTCATTTTCTGATTTTGTCCCTTTTTTTCCTTCATTTAATCACCCCACCAGTTATGTATAAGATATCCAACATTTAATTTTCTGATTCAGTTTTGATTTTATGTTTCCATTCCTAATTATTCTGGGTATGTTTAGGAATTTAATTCTAAGTCTTGGATGCGGAAGAAATAAATGAACTCCCTGAAACTAAAATTTCTCTTTTAATTTCAATTCATTTGATTGGAAATGAGTTTTCAAAGGTAGCCTCATTGTCATTTAATTATCTGGAAGGTGTGGCATGGGGCAAGATTGTTATCTTTAATATTTTTATATTAGAAGAAGTTTTTTCAAACAATTACTACCTGGGCATTTCTCTTTCAGAAATTTCATTAACAATTTGGAATCTTGAATTTTGATTCCTCTAAGAGAGTGTATTTCTTCTCTGTACACCAAAAGAATAGTGTTCTTTCAGTTCCTAAAACTCTTCATCTTAACTTATCTCACTTTATTATTTCCATCTTATTACTCTGTTCGTCCTAAAGAAGTGTGTTCATGTTTTACTTTTGAAAAGAAAATTCAAAATGCGACCTGGACCACCTGGTTATGAGAATAGAAGATGTATCTATTTATTACACCCACCCACATTAAATTCCATTGGGAAAAACACAGTACCCTTTTTAGTCGTCTACATTGTTGAATATTTGCAGGTTGGCTCATATAAGTGTGTTCTTCTGTGATAATTTCTCATTGGGTAAGTGAACTACAAAATATGAGTGGGACTCCTAACAAGAGATCTCATGAGGAGAGTGGAGGAGGTCAATCTGCTGCTTCGAGATACTCCCGTGACGATTCTGCAACTTACCCTAACATTGGGACCAAGCTGCCGTCATCCACCTCAAATGATTACCATGACATGGCTCCAGATGCTCCTCGGTTGCCCAAGATCCCCCGAACTGAGTCTCGTGATGTAGACCGAAGACTCTCCATGCATTACAGTCCTTACAGAGTTCTGTCGACACATATATACGACCATTCTGATCATCCCATCCCCTCGGAGGACAGGATTGAACACAGAGATGCTAAGGATAGTAACAGGGACACCAAGGTTGAGATCCGGGATACCAAGACAGACTCAAGAGAGTTGTATCAATCTACTAAGGTTGATAAAGATGTTAGATTTTCTAGCCGAGGGGAGGATGGTAAAGAAACCAAGTATGAACGGGATACTTATCCTGATTATAGAAGTGAGATGAAACAAGATAAGGATGGTGGCTACAGTAGTGTGAATAATCACCTGAACTGGACAAAGGAGCATCACAGGGCAAAGAAGTATCCTGATAGCTCTGGTGGAATTATGGATACCTGGCAAACATCCCGAAGTACCACACATGGACCAACTGATGCTGGAAAAGAAAGCTCAACTAGGGAAGAGAAGGATCACGCTGAAGCTTCCGAGGCTGTAGGCGAGAACAAGGTTGATGCGAAAGGAGAGGATAAGTTCAAAGATAAAGATCGAAAAAGGAAAGATGGAAAACCCCGAGACTGGGGAGAAAGAGACAAGGAAAGAAGCGAGTCTCGGAATAACCTGCAATTAGGTAACAGTAGTAATGAGTTCAAAGAGCCGTCAAAGGAAGAAAGGGAAGCTGAGAAGTGGGAGGAGAGAAAAGATCTTGCTCATGATAAGGATAAGCCGAGAGACAGGGAAAAGGATCAAATGAAGAGAGAAGCATGGAGTGGAGCTGAGAAAGAAGGTTTCAAGAACGAAAAGGAAGCCATCAATGTCTCTGCCAGAGCTCCAGAGCAGGATAATTTATCACTAGATCAGAAGAAAGTGAAGGATTCTGACAGCTGGAAAGATGTTGATAAAGAATCTAAAGACAGGAGAAAAGAAAGGGATACTGATGTGGAAGGGGAGAGATCTGAAAAGCACTCTAGGGGCTTCGAGAAGGAATCAGATGATGGAGGTGCAGATATAGAGGGGGGTGTAGAAAGGGACAGAGAAGTTTTGAATTATGGGATTCAGCAGCGGAAGAGGATGCTTCGACCAAGGGGAAGTCCACAGGTTGGAAGTCGAGAGCCACGCTTTAGAGCCCGTGCTCCAGACAATGAAGGGTATTTTTTACTAAAAAATTATTGATGGCTTATTAACTAAGTTTTTTTTTAAGTATCTTAATAATTCACATGTCGTTCATTCATGCATCATATTAATCTCTATCACTGTTATTAATCTGTGCTTTGAAAGTGCACAGGGCTCCCATTTTTAACTGTCCTTGTAATACCAAAAGACGAAGCATTTCCTGGCTACTCATCTTTCTGCCACTAGTATACTTCCACCAATTTCCTCAAATACCTTCCCCTTTCCTGCAAATGCCTCCAAGCTATCTGCTGGAAAAGGACTGATTCACCCTAGCCATCCAAACCTTTGTATCATTCGAAATACTACAATCCTGCTATTAAAGTCTCTTTTGGACTTCGTACACGTAAATATATTCTCAAGTCTATATTGAAATTGTAAATATTTAATGAGCACTAGAATATGCAAGTTATAATAGTTCAAATCATGGTATATATGGTTATTCAAACTATAAATGTCATGGAGATAGTATTTCAAATAACGTATGTGCTTGCAAAACTCCAATGCTAATGCCCTTAATTGATGGAATTAGTAGAGTTGAACTTTTAAGTTCTTTGGCCTAACATCTATTGCTAACCGACTTAAAAAGGTAGGGATGTTTGAAACATGTAAAACTAGTCGTGTAAACAGTTCAAACCATAAAAAAGACTTAGTAAACTGCTTCCCCCCTTCATAAGCAAGATGTTCTACTTAGAAAATCCCTGTGGTTGGGCACAATGTACACTTAAATGTACAAACTGAAAAATTGATATCATGAAGGAAGTAGGCCAAGGAAAGTGCATCTAAGACTTGGCACAAAAAAGGAGTATTCTAACAAGTTGAAATCAAGAAGTATGGGTTACCATCAGGTTGAGGAATGTCTGAACCGGATTGTTGAAGTATATAGGACCTTGAAGTGAAGCTGATTAAAGCTGTTTTTAGTGGAGTAGAGTAAATAATGAAGAGTTAATTAGTAAAATTGCTTTGTGAGGTTTGGTAGGGTTGGGCTCTTACTGAATTTTTACTATTAATTTTATTCACACATCTATATTTCTTATTGTTGGGGGTTATTTCACAAGTATACTTCTCACAGCCATTGTTAAACGTTTGCAAAGAACAAATGTTTTTTTTTCCTTTTTCTTTTTTGTGCAAGTGTTCTTCGTTTATGTAAGCAATTGATGATACTTTGATCATCCAAGTGCTTTGTTCAGTAACTCATAAATTAATAGCTTGCTAATATTGTGGTTCTTTTGTTTGAAAAGATTAATTTGGCAGTTACATTATTTTTACTTTAAATATCTATGAATTTTCCTTTCTTTGACATATTGAAGATTCAAATTGTAAAGGTCTTATATGTTCTTTTGTGGCTGAAGACGTTCTATTGATATATGTTCTGTTTTTTAACATTGCAGGTCTATAGGTAAGCTGGTGAAACTTAAATTATTGAGCGGAAGTTTTATGCTGGTTGTTACTTACTTGAAGTTAGCCGGTTGCTAATACACCTCTCTGCTTCTCCCACTTAAGATCTTTCATACGCTACTAACATGTTCCAGCATTTGTAGTATTATCTGATTTCATTTGTTATGTGGTTGTTGATGTTACCTGATGGGCATGGTGGAATTTGAATCATTTTTGTCTTCGGATTTTACTACTGGCATGATAGGGTAGTCATACTTGGTATTCATACTGTTAAAGATTGGGGCTTCTAAGAATGCGTGCTTTTCTAACTCATCATGTATTTTGTTGAACAGTAGCTGGTTTTCACTTTTGTTTTGTGGGGTAGCTGCTACTATATCTGCTTCTGCTTGCATTTGCACCATTTATTATCACTTATATATAATAACTAGTTTATTTCCATTAGTCTACTTTTTGTTGCATATTTGTACCTTATGACTCATTGGTCTACTCTCAGACTACCTACATTGTGCTATGAGATGGTGATGTAGAATGGATGATCCATCTGTTTAAAGTATTTATTTCTAAATTCTCTCAATAAGGAAGCATTCTAGTGATTGATTGCCCAAGAAAAGAATGTAAAATTCTAACTTTTGTTAGATAATCAATATGTTACCTCAGTGGGCATCATCCTTCCAGCTTTCTATGGTGGATAGCCAGCTCTAGTTTTAGAAATCAATTTCCTTCAATTTCATCTGTGACATGCAATATATCGTTTTTTGTCGTCCAGCTCATTCTTCCTGTCTTTTGCTTGAGCCTTCTAGTGTTCTCCTCGTGTCGCGTACGAATTCATTGAAGTCAATGAATGAATGAGCTGTTGCCACCACTTACATTCTTTGTTGAAGCATATATGGTTCAACTTCTTTTCCCCCTTTACGATCACCGTTGGAGAGAGGGTGGAGGGTTTATCCTTGTATTTGGCTTCCCTTCTCTTGTTAGGTTTGAATTGCATACAAGGATATGATCACTTGTTCCACATATGCATGATTTTCTTTTCTCTTGGTCATCACCAAATATGATTTTCATGATTTCATCTGTGGCTAAGGCTAAACTGGGCTATTGTTCGTAAGGGATTTCTCCTTGTAATGAAAGAATTATTTTATACATTCGGTAATATCCCCTCTTTGTATCCCGTTTTAGGAAAACAAATTGTACTCTGTATATCTTATTCAATGATACTATCTAAGGAGGTTGTGGCTTTGACCTTTTTGTACTTGTTAAATGAACACAAATTCTGGAAGTATTTATATGCTAGATATGAACGTAATTGTCTGGATACATTTTTCTGTATGGCAGGAAATATATCTAGTCCAGCAAAAGTGCATTTTGTTATCATGAGTTTCAGCCTTCCTTATTCTTACCCCCCGTAATTATGGTTGATTCACCATATTGTAATATGGAGTGTGATTAAGATATCCTCAGATTTTGTTTGCCAATGAGCTTGTTATTTCTCTTAAGCTAGTGTCATGTGGACTAATGAGCTTACACTAGCTGTCCATGAAACATATTCTAACCCATTTCTACCTTTCTGGCACATTGTGTGGACCACAAATTATATTTCTGCCTATATGTGCAAGACTCATAGAACCAAACTCCCATGTTGAACGAGCTTTAGCTATTCACCACAAGGACGTAACATAAGCTAGCTACCTGAAAGTGAAGTGTGGAGTGACCTACATGTCCAGCAAATGTCCAGCAAATGTCACATATGTATATATCAAATTAGGATTTTAGTTTCTCTAATGAAAGGTCAGGAGGCCCAAAGGGGAATAAGCCTGGTGACAATCCTCCGTGATGCTTAGGATTTTGTTTGTACTTCGGTGGCTAGAGGGAAAAAGGATATTAAAAAGGACAAGGGTTGAGTTAATTATGCTAGCTGCTGGTATCTCGTGATCAAGGAGAATTTAATAGGATTCCTTGTGAGGTCCCCTTTTAGGAGGAAAGAGCCTGCTGTCTTAAGTTTTTTTTTTTTTTCCCCTGGAAACCCATTTTGATCATCCGTTAACCTAGTTTTTCCCGTAGCTTTCATCGGGAAGTGCCAATCCTTATGTCTCTTGTGCCTTCTTCCCTCTCTGGGAAGAAGGCACAAGAGACACAAGGAAAACATCTTTAGTTAGTAGCTCATTAGGTTATGTTTGATATTCTATTGCTTCATGTCTAACGACCTTTTGAACTTTACAAACTGTTCTTGAAATAATTGTTCCATCTGATCTGTATTAGGCTGTGTGCATTGCCCATTGTATATCATCTAACGATTTTGTAACTGAACCTTTCGATTTAGAAGGGGAGATGGCCAATGTGCCTCTAAATCTTAACCCCTTGTCAGCAATATTATGCTTTATTTGTCACGACCAGTATATTATTTCAGTTTACCTTTTGAAGATGTATTGCTAATCTTAGTTCATTGCATTGTTGTGCATAATCTTAGTATATCTCTCTTTCTGAGCTCAGTGGATCTTTTCAAGGTTGTTGAGATCTTGTAAAGGTGAATATAGATTATTATCACACTTTCATGAAGTCATACTTCATTTTATTGTTCTTTTTTTTTTTTTCTATAGTGATTTGCACAACATCTTAAGATCCTGTTGTATTTGGAGCCACACCTACCTTTGCTGCGTTATGAGCATTATATTGAATAGTGTGTTGTCAATCCAACACTAAATAGGATTAAATCGTTACTGATTTGTTAGTAGTTGATAGATAAAAGCATGCTTTTTACATCTTCTGAAGATCATCCGTAGTGGAGTTACTAAATTACCTTTGTTCACAAATAATTATTGTTGTTAGTTTTTGTTTTTTAAATGATTCTGAATGAAGGAATTCAAGACTCCCCCAGCGCGGGGTGTTATCTGTCCGGAGGCCTTGCATGTTAGATTTTATTAAGTAATTACTTTTTGGCATTTTGTTAGGTGCAAAATATGGGACCTTTTATTTAGCAATTATGTCAATTTGGCTGTTAGTTTCAAAGCTTCATGTTTTGGTTGTCTAATGGAAATTCTTAGTCCGAGAAATAAATACAAATAAATGAAACGTTTGTTTATCACCAAGAAGTATTATGAGGCTTGAGGGATGGTGGTAACTGGAAACAGTGACAATCTGCATCGATTGACTTTCAAACTAACAACTAGAAAATTCTAACATTCTCTTGATTTTGACTTCCACTTTATGAAGAGATTGAAAATTCTAGAAATTGTTATTATCATTGGAAGCCCCTTATTTTGCTCTCAGTTAATATTAGTTTTATATATTAGCGATGGATTTCATATTCTTGTTTTGATGTTAGGCATGGGGGATGAAATGTACAATGACTTGTTTGGAGCGTTTTTGTTTTGCTACTCTTAACATATATTTGAACTCAAGCGTTCACCATTTTAAAAGTATTAGATGCCATGGCCGGATAAGATTGGTAGGTGAGTGTTGTTGTTATCACGCAAATTAATTAGTACCTCTTAATTATATGTTAGGGGGTTTATGTTTTTTTTAAGTGATAAGTGCTGAAATCTGATTTCAGTTCTGAAAATGGCTGAATGATTAAGAGGCAGCAACTGAAAACTGAATTCTGAATTGGATAAGTTGTTTGATTTTCTATCTGAATTCATTATCTGAAACAGTTAAAAAAAAAAAAAACAAAATAATAATAAAAAAACGTAAATGCAATATGAAACAAGAAATGCTTTAAAAAAAAAAAATTAACCAAAACCAAATATGAAACAGTGGCTTTCAGAGGCAATTCAGCAACATTTTAACCACTTAAAATTAAGAGGACTTTAAGAGCCTAACAAGCCTTATTTCAAAAAAAAAAACAAACACACTTATTTCTCTAATCCTCTTAATGAATAAGTGTTAAGAGGCAAACAAGACTTAAAATAAAAAAACAAACGCCCCCTTAGTTGATTGCATTAAAGGAATTTGACATGACCAAACACTTCGCATACTGCTTCCTGTTGAACAACTTTTGCATTTACTTGACAGATGACATGCTTAATTTGCCCTAATTCATTTTTTCGTCTCATGCATTTCCTCTATCTTTGATCAGTTACTCTTGTATTAGGCACATTTTTGGAGTAAGATGGTTTTCAGTGCCTTGGCATTGATGGTCGTGTTTTCTTTTCCTATTTTACCCTTCATTATTAGTTGATAAGTTTTAAGTGGTATTGCCAAGTTTTTTATTTATATTTTGTGTGTGCGCGTGCGCGTGCGGTTACAATGTCAAGAGTTTTTTGCCCTGAAGGGAAACTGCATGCTTATTTAGGGAACTTTCACAGGAAACATGTGCACTTGTATTTGAGGACTGAATAATCAATTCTGCTGTGTACTTGGTTAAAGGGGTCTCAAACTCTCAATTCAAAACATGAAAAGGAAGTTTGAGTGGTTGACCAAACCGCAATGAAGTAGGTCTAAATTCTAATGGTGCCAACCCAACCCCGTTACCCACTTACCCCACTGTGATATTATTGCAAAGACATGGTACACCAACAATTTTATGTTTGATCACTCCACATCATTGATGTTGCGAATGGCTAAACTGGCGCAGTATAGGCCAGACGTTGTCGTTGCATCAGAAGACGCATCTATTTTTCTTTCTTTCAAAAGAAGGGCATAGGAGGAGAATCTTTTTCATTCTTCAACTAAGTTACTATCCTCATCGTGATCTCCATCTGATCTGCTATCAGGAGTCGATGAGTAAGCATTGTTTCGTTTATTGGTACCAATTAAAACATAAGCTTAAGGCTCTCACCTTCAATCTCCTAACGATTATTTTCATGGTCTCCTTATGTTTTCCGAATTGGGATTTTCTTATGCTGTTCTTAGGGTTTGGATCATTTAATGATATGATATGCTCTTGCTACTCAGAAGAGTGCCTTTTTATGCAGATCTGCTCATTTATCTTAACTGTCATTTGTCATGCAAAGAATGATATTTCTCTTATACAATGGTTGTGTGTGTCAATTTCATATGATTGCATTTAGTCCATATGCCCGTCATCGTTTGTTTTGACTTCATCCTATAATTTCTATATGTCAGGTAATCATGAAGTTTGCTTGTATGCATTTATATAAATTACGGATTTACATTTGTTCCTCTGTTTATGAGTGATACCTGTGATTTAATTATCAATATGCGTAATAATCTTTTACTTTAATGTTCAAAATTTGTCTTGGTGATAGGAAAAGGAGACATGCTTATTTTACAATAAATTGTGTTTAATTCTGAGTTTATATTCAAAGTTATTTTTTTATCGCATTTCTTTGGAATATGAAATTGGGGAAATAAATATCATATGATGGGACACTGTACAAATTTTTGTTATTTTTTAAAATTTTAATTGTTGGTTATGGCAATTTAAGAATCCCAAAGGGAATCATCCGATTGACGATTGTGTTGCCAATCTGTGACAATTAATCATGTAGATGCCTGAGTTGTTATCTCGAGAATGCCATGTATGCTGATATCTTGCATATTTAATTCATTTAGTTTTGCCTTTCGATAATTTTATAGATGCTGCCTAGTCATGTAATAAGCATGTTGCATTTGCGCATGTTAGCAGACACCAAGCTAATAGTTGAAATGATAAAAGAAGATAGACCTGTTTGCACATTAAAGTAAACCAATATATTATCTTCCACCTGCTTGGTAATTGCTTGATTATTGGATGTACTGATATTTATATAATTATCTAAACTTATGATTGTACCATAACTGGTATTGCTTTATGGGAAGGTAAATTAACTACCATGTGCTCTCTGTTGGACTTTCAAGATATCGAGGGCTTTTGGAAAAATAAACTTAAACAACGTATTTATATCCTTTTATGGAAGAGCACGTGTGTATACACACATGAATATGTTAAATCGACACCCACTTGTTTCTTATGCTCTGAATACATTCTTGTAGCTTTCATTAGATTGAAAACTTATTTATAAGTTGTAAATAGGAACCCTGACCATTATTTTTTAAACACAATTGGATATTGCAATCTGGTTAGCGGTACCAGGTTTTGTATAAATAGTGACCTTCGCGGAAGTTTTCTGACAGAGTGTACTGAGAGTAGTCAACCTTTACATTGGCATATCCCAGTGAACCCTTAGAAAGGACGATGCATAATCAAAGCAACTGTCTAATGCAATGTATCGATTATAGTTTTGTTTTCTTGAACTTATAGTTTCTATTGTGGTTACACTTCTCCATTATGGATATATGCTGATTAATCCATTACTTATGACTTCTAAGGTTTAGAATAGTGGAATTTCTGAATTTTGCACTACTTCTGGGTGTGTAAACATTTAGAGGAATGCTTTGCATAGTTGTTTCCTATATCTGAAAGACTGTTTTTGCATTTTGTCTGGGTAAATGACTTCTCCGTCTGCCAATCTTAGGGTGGTATGTCCTTTTGGAGGGTGTTGACTGTGAAGTAACTGATTTTTTTAGTAATTTTAGAACACGTGGCCCCTTTTGGAATTCTAATTAGTTTGTTGGATATCTATGTGCTGATTAGTACCTTGTTGGAAAATCCAAGTTTTTGTATTCTCATTTCATTTTGTTTATAGATGCATTTTTTCGTTGTGGTAATTGAAACTGAAGATTGCCAACCACGGGTTTCATTGTTTTTTTACTTTATCCACTTGCATAAAGTACATATGAAAATATGAGAGTTTCTGGTATTCCTGTTGCAGGCAAGTCCGATATCTCCACTGTTGTTTATCGTGTTGGTGAATGCATGCAAGAATTGATAAAATTGTGGAAGGAGCATGAGTCATCTCAGCCTGATAAAATGTCGGAAAGCTTACAAAATGGCCCAACTCTAGAAATCCGGATACCAGCTGAGCATGTTACTGCCACAAATCGCCAAGTAATATTACATTAAATATATTTCGTTACTGTCCTTGATTTCCTTTTGATGTGTTGTGCAATCATATGATATGTCAATCAGGATAATTCTGCTGATTTAGGATGCTCAAGTTACTTGCTAACAGGGACTAGGTTTTGTGTTCTCTTCTTCATTTACGACTATGTTTGTACTCACAGAATCGTCTTGGAAAATCTTAATAAGTGCAACATTCGTAAGCTTGTTTAATTTTGGGGTACCTTCTTTAACAGCCATCCATATTGTTTGTGTGAGATAACAAGCTCATCGAAAGAAACTAAATCTTGACACAATAATAATGAAGAGGGACCTCGGAAATGGCCGAGCTGTTAAGCTTGGGCCTTAGCTTGGATTTTTAATGGATTTATATGCTTAGGCGATGAATAGTATTGTTTAGCTCTATTATGATGTACACTCTGTCCTAGCTCTCTTGCGTTCTTCATTGCAGGTAAGAGGTGGCCAGTTATGGGGCACAGATTTATATACCAATGACTCAGATCTTGTTGCTGGTATGTGTTAACTTGTTTGAGTTCAAAGCTGTTTCCTTTGTCATGCGTAGAGGAATTATGGATGCAGTTGTATCTTCTAACATGCACTTTTTCATGTTATCCAGTTCTAATGCACACGGGTTACTGTCGTCCAACTGCTTCTCCTCCTCCACCTGCTATTCAAGAGCTACGTTCTACCGTCAGAGTGTTACCTCCTCAAGATTGTAAGTCTTATGAGCCCGAATTTGAAAGTTGTGAATATTAGATTTCTTTTATAACGATGAGCCATAGTGAGTGTGATGATTTATAGCGAATACTTTAGTTTAATGACCTATTGCTCTTGAGTTCTGCTTAAATACTGGTAATGGGGTTAGGATGTTCATTTACGATAGCTGTTTGTCAGCTTATTTCTACCTTGTTACAATTTGTTTTCAAAGTCAGTTAGTTGTTCAAGCTCTTAATTATGATGTAACTCCAATTTGAATTGTAGTTTCTTGGACCCGCTTTGGGTAAAGTGGGTTCATTCAACCGTGTTCTGTATTCATGTTTATAATCTGGCTTAATAAGCGTATACAGACTTGAATCTTTTTGGCAAAAGAAATGACTTCGGATTAAAGAGGAGAAACGAATGTGTCCATCTAATAAAACTTGTTTTCTTTTTTTATAAAAAGGGGAGAAACAAATGTGTAAAGTGAACCAATTTTCTGCAGTGTTCATGTAGAAAAGGTAAACTGCTAATGCAAAAACCGATCTGAAGTTATAAGCCCTTCATTTCTACAATCATCAAGATAGCAACAGCTCCATAGAAGCCACAACAAAAGCAAACATAACAAAGTCAAATTAGAATATATGTCTATATGACAATTCAGAAGGTTCTTCTTCTTCATTATATTGGAATGCCTTTAGGAGGCCAACCATCATGATTTAGTATCAGTTGTGGTAATGAATATGGTATGACTTTCATTGATTAAAGAGTTTTTTTTTTTTTTTTGATAATATAAGAAAGTCATCACTTAATGTCTTGAACAGAGTGCTGCTTCTGTTAATGTAGTATCCATGTAAATTTTTCTTTTCTATTTATTCCCATCCTTTTGTATTATGATCTTCTTCAAACACAATCCTTTTTTCCTATCTAAAAAATATATAAGTAGTATGCCATTATATCATTTAAAGTGTTGGATCTAGCCTTCTAGGGTTTCTTTAGACGTAGAGAGTATGGGGTAGGACAAGAATTATCAATTCTTAGACTTGGAATAGTGTCTGCTATACAGTGCAAGCTATGATTTGGTTCTTTTCTATATCAATGTCCATCCATGCCCAAGAGGAAGAACAATATCTGTTAACAAGGTGAACTCCGACAACTCAGGTCTGTCCAAAGTCTGAGTCGAGTTGGGCACATTCTTTTCGGACTTGGACTGTTCGTCTGGAACCTGGAATATATTTGCCAATACTCAACCCTCCTTGATTTTAAGATGGGGAAGCCCTTTCAACAGAAACATAAATGAGGCGATATCTCTGTAAAAGGAATATAATCTTTTTCCTATAATTTTCTTTCTCATTTTGATAAAATGATAGATGCCAGTATAACTATCTAAGTAAAATCTCTTATCTTCTAGATTTTTGGGGTAGGAATCAAATCAATTATGGATAGTTAAGTCGGTCAGTCAGTCTTGTCTCCAGTCACAGGTGTAGCTTGTGTAAAAGAAAGGTGCTTATATGTTCACTGCAAAATTTTATATTCGGTGATAATAACTGTGTAACACTTGGCAATTTTTAGGCTACATTTCTACGCTGAGGAACAACGTGCGATCGCGTGCCTGGGGGGCTGCCATTGGTTGCAGTTATCGTGTTGAACGCTGTTGCATTGTGAAGGTGAAAAGATCACTTGTCTATTCTATACTTCACACCTTGTTCATAGTTTCTGATGTACATTGTGCTTGACATACTTCTGTGTCAGTCGGAGGTGGTTCTATTGTCCAACTAGCTATATGCTGTGATTTTCAAGTTCATTTGGGTTTGTGATAGTGGGCCTCTTAGATATATTCTGTTAAATGAACTTTGGAATGACAGTCATGGACTCTAATAAGGTGGTTGATGATTTTGTACTGTGTTATTTTATTTCCTGATGTCTCTTTAATCCTCAGAAAGGAGGTGGGATGATCGACCTCGAACCTTGTCTTACCCATACATCTACAGTGGAGCCTACTCTTGCTCCTGTGGTTGTGGAACGCACAATGACTACAAGGGCTGCAGCTTCGGTATTGCCTTAACAATCTTATTAAATTATTCTTCTCTTCTGTATGCAAATATTTTTGTCGGAATTGTAATTTTTTTAGTTACTTTTAATTGTTTTACCTTAGTATTGACTTCCACCTTTTCTTTTCTTTCAAAAAGATGCTTACCTTTCATTTTGATTGTCGGTGCTTAGAAGATAAGAATATAACATTTTATTGAGTTTTGAAGATAATTCTCATTATAATGTTAGCGCACTTCTTTGTAACGTCCAATTGTGTCATTTTGAATTGGACATTGTACATGTGTTACTAATGATGAAATGTACTACTCTGTAACATCCTACCTTGACATAACTTTTTTGTGTCGGTAGTCTAGGTAGCGGGATAATGCAACTTTTTGGTGTAATTTTTCTCAAAGTAATCTGGTGTTTGTCATATTCGAACTATTCTCTATGTTGTATGAGATAATAATTTTTATGCTTCTCTATGAGCTTCACCTTATAGGCACTTCTCTAGGAGTGCAAATGTCTGATCTCCTGAGAGTTTGGAAGGAGGGGAGGGGTCTTAGTTAGTTTGTAGGTTTCCCCCTTTTTTCTTTTATTCCCCCTTTCTCTTTCTGTTTTGGTAGATATCATGTGCATTGTTTTTTTATTGATGTAATAAGACAAACTTTCAGCGAAGAAAAATACTATTGCTTCATTTACCTGTTGGCCTGTTTTCCAGAATGCTCTACGTCAACAAAGATTCGTACGCGAAGTCACTATACAATACAACCTTTGCAATGAGCCTTGGTATGATATTTCATCTAAAAAATTGTTTGCCGTGATTTAATTTAATTTCTTTGCTGCTTTTTCTTAGTGTTTACTTCTAGAATTGCAGAGTTGAAATTATTTTGTACTTTTATAGCAAACATACAATTTCCGATAACAAAGTTTATTGTCATGAGGTCTGGTGTAGCCACCACTCACCTTAGAGCACCGAGTGTTTTCACGGGTACAAAAAGGCTGGTTAGATGTCCTCACAACCACCATAAATTTTTGTGAAATCACTATGACCATGAACCCAATGCTAAAAAAATCACTGCAACTGACCCCAAGTACTTGGAAATTGTTATCAGTGAAAGAAACAAATGAGAAGTTGTATTTTAAACTAGTTAGGCATAATATCATGTATGTATGTGATTGATAAGCTCATAATTGTGATTTATAAGCATAGATGTCATGCATGCTCATTCTAGAAGATAAACACAATAGGCAACTGATACCTGACTTAACACATGGATAGTAGCAAATATACCCTCTTGAAATTTCTTGCGAAGAAAGTGACAACCCTCTATGTGTTTAGACTGCTCACGGAACAATGGATTTGAGACAAATGTGAACTGTCGTTTGATTATTATGTTGCTATAAATACGAGGCATCGAGTGATAATGCCAACTTCACTTATCAGCTCATGAATCTGTTGGAATAGAGTCCTAATCAGGTAAGTAGAATGAATAAAGGAGGAAACAATGTATGGGAGCCAAAAATAGGTTGACACGATAGTGCTTAAGGATTTTTGGGCTTATGTTGGGTGCTAGAGGTGGAGGCTATAAGGGCTCACAAAGACACCTCATAATAGCAATAGCAGGCAACATGGAAACTATGAGGCATCACGAAGACACCTCATAGAAGCCATAAAGATTTAGCAAAAAAAGTGGAAAAACGCATGCGGCTTAAGGCGCTGGCGTATGACAAGCTTTGCCACCAGATCTGGGTCGGGCCGAAATTGGTTGATTTCGTGATTCCTTCTTTGTCTAGGGATTAAGATTATTCCAGGGCAACTATATAAGTAATGTTTCGCCCCCAAACTTGTTGTATCTCATATTTTACATATTATAGTGCAAGATCCTGACTTAACAATGCCCCCAGATAGCCAATTAAATTGGTGAATTGAGTAAACAATTGTCTTGCCTCTTTTATTGCTTTGATTGCGTGTTCTTACTTTTGTTACATGTGTTTGTGCTCTGTATTATCTTGGATTGCTCGACATGAATCGGGACGATTCTCCAACAACTGGCATTAGAACTTCGGTTATAAGGTTCTAGGGTTTAGCAGTTAAGATGGGAAATGACAAAAAGAAGGTTGATAAGTTCGACGGATTGGATTATGCTTTCTGGTGGATGCTTATAGATGATTTCTTATACAGTAAGGATATCTACAAGCCACTGAAAGGAGTAACGCCAGAGAGCACTAAAACATGAGGATTGAGAGGTTAATAGGAAAACTATGGGTGTTATTAGGTCTAAGTCGAGCCTGGTAAAGAGTATTGTTAAGAAAACTAAGAAGATGAAGACCACCAAGGAGATTATTGATTTTTCTGTCTGAGAAGTATAAGAAACTCTCCGCAGTCGGCAAGGTTGACATGGTGCGGAAGTTACTAACCTTGAAGATGGCAGAAGGGGCATCAATATTTGACCACATCAATGATTATCAAAACATTCTTGACTCATTGAGTGCGGTGGAGATTACGTTTGAGGATGAGGTCCAAGCATTAATATTGTTGGGTTCTTTGCCAGAGTGCTGGAGCGGTACAATTATGGCCTTAAGTGCCGCAACAGGGAAGAACAAGCTGAAGAGGGATGATGTCAAGGAATTACTTGTTGACGAGAAAAATCGTCGTAAGAAATTGGGAGTTGCATCTACTTGAGGAGCTTCTTTGGCTACAACTAGCAGGGAAAGTCGGGTATAGGGATGGCAAAAACCCGAAACCCGCCCCGAACCCGAAAAGACCCGCCCCTAATAGGCCGGGTTTGGGAAGCAATTTTGAAAACCCGCCGGGTTTTTATAGGGTTCGGGTTTACCCCCGCCCCGCCCCGAACCCGCCCCGATTATTTATGAAATTACTTAAATGTCCTTAGCATACTCCTAACTATGTTGTGATGCTAAACTCTCTGCAAAAATTAACCTTATGTATTATTTGGATAACAACCAAAGAAGACACATTGTTGTCTACCAAACAATCATCACATATTAATTCTGCGTATGGAAGAACTGGAATATATTATTACCCAATCATCTCCACCTTCGAGCACAATGCGTTTCCCTTCTTCTTTTATGTCCAATTTTTTGGGTTAAACGGGGCGGGGCGGGGCTCGGGTAAGGCATAACCGGGGCTGGGCGGGTTCGGGTAATGGTATATCACTGTAGGGGCGGGTTTGGGAAATGAAGAACCCGCCCCGAACCCGCCCCGTTGCCATCCCTAGTCGGGTACAAACAATAAGTGGAAATTAGAATCATGTAAGAACGTAGGCGGTGGTCTAAATCTAAGGAAAAGTCCTAGGAGAATCGGGATTTAATAAAGTGCTATAGTGTGGGGAGATCGGGGACTTAAAGAAGAATCGTCGCTTGATGAGAAAAAAGGCGGCTAATGTGGTTATAGAGCATATAAAGGATGCACTGAATCTAAGTGTTAGTAGTTCACTAGAATCATGAGTGTTAGATTCAGGGGGATCATTCCATTCATGCGGACGCGTAAAGGAGATGGAAAACTATACTTATGAAAATTTTGGAAAGTTCTATCCGGCGGATGGGGAACCTTTACAAATCAAAGGGAAGGGATGTCAGAATTGAAACATCAAGCTGTTCGACTTTGCAGCTATATAGGGTAAAACACATACCGGGTTTGAAAAATAACCTATTATTAGTTGGGCTTTTGAAGTGACATTTGACTGCAGGAACTGGGTTATTACCAAGGGAACCGAGGAGGTGGCTCGAGGAATAACTTCTCAAGGAAGAGTAGGGCTTTGAGGGAATAGAAGTTGGAGTTGTATCACACGAATTTGTGGGGGCTATCACCGGTTACATCTCTGGGTGGTGCAACATTTTACATGACCTTTATTGATTACTCTACTAGAAAAGTCTGGGTTTATTTCTTGAAACACAAATATGATGCATTTGAGGTGTTTAAGAAGTGGAAGGCCTTGGTTGAGACAGAGAACGAATTCAAGGTCAAAAACTTGAGGTCCGATAATGGTGGGGAGTATGAGTTCAGAGAGTGGAAGGAATATTATGCTGTAAATGGTATTCAAATGGTGAAAACCCCATGTGGGATTGGGTTGCAGAGAGGATGAACAGAACATTGATTGAAGGGGTCAGGACTATGAGATTGAAGTGTGGACTTTCGAAGATGTTTTGGGCAAATACAGTTAACACAATGACTTTCTTGATTAACAGGGGATCATTAGTCCCATTGGGGAATAGAAATTACAGAGGAGGCGTGGAGTGGTAAGTAGGTAAATCTGTCATTTCTTTGAAAATTTGGTTGCGTTTTATATGTTCATGTTAATTCTGCAGAGATAACTAAATTGGATGATATGTCTTTGAAGTGTACATTCATTGGGTATGGTGGGGACGACTTCGGGTATAGATTTTTGGATGAGCAGAATCGAAAGGTTATTCGCAGTTGGGATGTCATATTAATGAGAAGTTTTTGTATAAAGACATGAAGATTGCATCTGATGGGATTAGTTCGGAATTGAGACTGTTGAGCTAGATGATATTCCCAGCTCGGGTGGGAGTAGTTCTGTTCAAGTGGTCTTTGAGGATGAACCAAGTATTCCGGGAGCGGTTCCGCTGCGTAGATCCACAAGATTACGTGGGTCGCCCGATAAGTATTCTCTTTCAAATTTCTATTTGTTGTTAACAGATAGTGGTGAATCGGAAAGTTATGCGAAGTCTAGTCGTAGTGTGCTTGCAGAAAAGTGGAAACCTATGATGGATGATGAGATGAACTCATTGATAGTGAATGATACCTGAGAGTTGATAAAACTTCCTGAGAGGGAACGAACATTGCATAACAAGTGGGTTTACAGGATAAAGGAGGAGGCAAATTGCAACATTCGTTACAAGGTAAGGTTGTTTTTAAATGGCTTTGAACAGAAGTATGGGATTGGCTACACATAGGTATTTAGTCCGATTGTGAAGATGACTACTATCAGAATGGTTATGGATTTAGTAGTTGCAGAGAACTTACTGTTAGAGCAGATGGATGTAAAGACGCTCTTTATGGGGATTTGGAGAAGGTTGTTTATATGGTACAACTACACGGTTATTTGTGAAAAGGTAATGAATAGTTGGTTTTGCAGATCGAAGAAGAGTTTGTATGGCCTGAAACAAGCTACTCGACACTAGTACAAAAAGTTCGATGGATTCATGCATGACATTCAATTTGTTAGATGCGAGGCGGATTATTGTTGCTAATTCAAAAGATTTGACGAGTACATATTCTTGCTGTTATATGTGGACGACATGTTAATAGCGGGCTCAAGTGATAGAGAGGTAATCAGATTGAAGGGATAGTTGTCTGAATGCTTTGAGATGAAGGATTTGGGGGAGACCAGTCAAATTTTGGGTATGCGGATTGTTCGGGTTAAGAAAACAGTGAAGTTGTTTCTTTCGCACGCTGAATATATCAAGAAGATCTTGGGGAGATTCGGCATGGGGGGAGCAAAGCCAATGAGTACACCTTTTTTTCTATCCACTTTAAGATATCTAACAAGGACTCACCTAAGGATGAGAAAGAGGGTGCTCAGATGGAAAAGACTATGTATGCCTTGACAGTTGGGAGTGATGTATGCCATGGTATGTACAAGGCCAAATATTGCTTATGCGCTAGTCTGGGTAATCCAGGAAAGCAACATTGGAAAGCGGTTAAGTGGATCATAAGATACCTAAGGGGTACTACTGGTATGACCTTATGTTTCACAGGCAAGGGTCTTGAGTTGGCTGGTTATGTGGATGCGGGTTTGGCATCAAGTGAGCTTGATAGCAAGAAAAGTACTACGAGTTATTTGTTTACATTGGGTGGTACAACAATTTCCTAGGCTTCTAAGTTGTAGAAGGTCGTTGCACAATCGAATGCTGAAGCAAAATGTTGCAGTGACTATGACAAGCAAGGAGATGGTATGGTTGCAGAGTGTCTCGAGTGAACTTGGGAAGGGTCGGTGTGAAAACGTGCCTTACAATGACAGTAGAGTGCTATTCATAAAAATTCAGCGTTTCATTCTAGGAAGAAGCACATTAAGCTGAGGTTTCATTACATCAGGTACCTATTGGAGGGGAAGATCTTAAAGCTCGAGAAGATTTAAGGATTGGAGAACCCGACTGATATGTTTACAAATGTTGTAAACCTTGACAAATTGAAACTATGTATATCTTCAATTGGGCTTGGAAATTAGGAGAGGGACCGGCACTGCCATGATCGAGGTGAGCAAGTAACCACCATGAACGAGTTATGGGAATGGATACGGGGCTTGGGGTTAGTCTCTAGGTAGTAGATTGTTGGAACAGAGTCCTAACTCGGTTACTAGATTGAATCAAGGAGGAAATAATGTAGAGAAGCCAAAAATAGGTTCGCACGATAGCGCATAAGAGTTTTTGGGTGTGTGTTGGGTGCTGAAGGCTATAAGGGCTCACAAAGACACCGCATAACAAGCTGATTTACTGGAAACTTTGAGGCATCACGAAGACACCTCTTAGAAGGCAAAAAGATTTGGCCAAGAAAAAGTGGAAAAACGCGTAATGGCTTTAAGCTGTCGTACGACAAGCTTTGCTACCAGATCTGGGCCAGTTCGAAATTGGTTGATTTCGAGATTCTTTCTTTGTCAAGGGATCATGATTATTAATGGGCAACTATATAAGTAATGTTTCGTCCCTAAAATTGTTGTATCTCATATTTTACATATTATAGTGCAAGATCTTGTCTCAGCAATGCCCCCAAGACGTAGCCAATTAAATTGGTGAATTGCGTAAACAAGTCTCTTTTATTGCTTTGATTGCGTCTTCTTATTTTTGTTGGGTGCATTTGTGCTTTGTATTGTCTTGAATTGCTTGACAGGAATTGGGACGATTCCCCAACAGAATCCTCACAAGCTCTTATGTAGCATGAGGCTTGCTTTGTATCCTAATTCCTAACTTAATTTGATTTGTTTGTTTCTCTTTCGATAAATCAAGTACCTCCAACCCCGAAGCCAGAAATTTAATGGAAGGAGGTCGAATTAAGATATAGTGTTATTTTTTTCAAAATTTGAAGGGGTCAAAATTACAATAATTAATATTTTTAATGGTAAAAATGTTATTTTTCTAAAGTTAAATAGAGTAAAAATGAGAACTCCAAAAGTAAGGGGGTCAAATGACCCCCATTAGCATCAGCAAACAGCTCAACTCTCATAAACCCACAATCACAATACAACAGGTCCTCTCCATGGAGTATTCATAGGGAGGCTGACTTACTATAGTAATTTCACATGTAATGTCTGGCCTTGTCAGTAGTGGCAGATAGTTTAACTTCAACAAGCGATGATACCCCTCTTGCTCTAGCTCTAGTTCTACAAACTCCACTACCGTTAGTTGTTAGTTTTGCATTTAGATGCATAGGAGCATGAGAAGGTTTCAAGGAATTCCTGCCTTACCAAACAAGTCATGCATATACTTTCCTTGAGATAAGAAGATGCCTTGTTTACACCAGGCAACCTCAATCCTTGATAAGCACTTCAAAGCACTCAAATCGGTTGTCTCGAACTCCTTAGTGTATTATATTGTCATACAGTCACCACTAGCAATTAAAATATCATACGCATAAACAATAAATAAAATAATACGTTTGCTACTATGTCGATAAAATACGTGGGTGATTACGGTGGCACGTTTATCGATTTCTATTAATCCCTCATTGTATCTTCCAAACCTTGTACAGAAGACTATTCCAATTCATACAACGGCTGCTTTAGTTTCCAAACCATCCCAAACTACCCATTAGAAACAAATTCATAGAGGCTACTCCATGTGCACATCTACTTGTAAGTCAGTAAGGAGAAATGTATTATTCACATCAAGCTAATGAAGATGCCAATAAAAGGATGAAACAAGTTAGATAAGTAAACCAATAGAATAATTTTACTAATGCATAATGCTCAACAAATAAACCATCTGTACGAAAAAGAAATATACATTCCATTATAGAGTATAATATACAACTACACTTACCCTTACCGCGATCAATACAAACATCAATCGAATCTAGTTGAAAAAATAGACCCTTGCGCATACATATGATCTAACAACAACACTCTCCAGGGTTTGATATCCCACAAATCATGTTGCAGTCTCTGCGGCAACTGAAATGCTGAACAAAAAAACAGACAAAGAAGCACCAACATCCTAGTTCATGTACTGTATATCAAAAAAGGAAAAAAAGAAAAGAAGAAAGAGAGAGAGGGTCACAATGAGATCCCCCGCTGCACCGAACATACCAAAAGTGTCGAGGTTGGGCCAAACGAGTAAAGTCCATCTAGACATGGCCTTGGTCTCCAAAGTTCCCAATAAGGCTGGCCCAATCGAACAAGGCCCAAAGCCCATCCCTTGTATCATCGACTAAGCCCATGGTCCGACCTATGAGTCCCGACTCCGACTTAGTCCGACCTCATGATCCATATCACAATCTCGGGTACGAACCACGTACCCGGACAATGTCGACCATTCCACGAGCGGCGACCTCGACCTAAATCGACAAGTGACGACTGACAGCTGCCGTATTTGGTTGAACAATTCTCATAACCACATCCCTACAAATCAGGGGCCGTTATAGACACGTTCCCACAATCAAGTAACTGCCGCTACAATCTCGGAGCACATGTCGCCTCCCCAAAAATACACCACTCTTGTCTATAAATACTTCATCACTACCAAACGGTGAAAGGTAACTGCCATTTTGTATTCTGAGTTCATTATTCAATACATTTTGAGCTTTATACAACTGTTATCTTACTCTCACGCCCGAGCGTCTTCGCCGGAGACACATCCGGCTAGTCGTGGGTTCTGTTTTCAGGTCAAGAAGCCAGGTGATCAGTCCTGCCACGTGGAGGAAGATTGATAAGCACATTTCCTGCAGCATCAGGTACCATTTTTATCTGAAAACGAGAAGTGGAGAATGAGGAACTTTAACCTAAACTGGTTTGACAAAATATCATGCACGTGTTAGTAAACTACAAGAAACATCAAGGTCCCTCACGACATGTACATATATGCTAGTAAACCCCTCAAACCTGTAGACACTCTAACAGGCAAAAAAGGCCAAGTTAAAATTTTCACCATGCCCCAAGCTTGGTCCTTGTAATATGGATCCGAGCATGACCGTGTTCATGCATTAAGTGCATGAACATAGATTACTAAGTGTGTTTCTGGACAATGGATTCTCTTCTGGGTTCCATTATGTATACTCCCTCGTCACACTACAAACTACATTGCACTGGAATTAAGGAAAGTGTTAGTGGAGTAGATGTTGTGAGTATGAAAAGTGAGGTGTAGGAGAAAGAAAGTGGGGTAGAGAATAATAATTGAATTGTTATTGTGAGTATGACATGTTGGTTCTCATTAATATAAAGTAATAAAACATTTTCATTTTAGGAAGTGTGTAATTTGTAGTGGGACACCCCACGAATAAAGTGTGCAGTTTGTAATGCGACGGAGGGAGTATATATTTCCTCAGAGTAATAGAGTCTAATCGTTTATGTACATATCTTCTTTCTTATGTTTCGTCTTTGTATTCGTTTATGGATTTTTGCATATTCATTTGTTCTTGTCTCATATCCTCACCTGGCTACCAATATTGTCACTTTTTATACTACCTCCGTCTCATTTTGTTTGACCACATTTGATTTTTGATGGTGAACACAATTGAACTTTGACCAAACAATATTATCAATCAAATAATCCTAATGAAATTCTAAAAAGTGTTAATAATAAACCACTTAGTGATTTATCAATAATAATGTTTAGAATTTCACTAGGATGATTAAATTGACATTAATGTTTGGTCAAAGTTCTCTTGTGTTGACTAACAAAAGTTAAATGTGGCCAAACAAAATGAGACGGAGTGAGTAGTTTTTTTTCTCGACTATAGTATAATCAACAAATATCTTATGTATGCACCCTCTCTATTATGCTTGTGTATAACGCAAGATCAAACTGGTCTTGTGGAAACAAGATAATTAGAAAAAGCAGAAAGGATTTAGTGACTTGAGACACAATCTGTAGCTATTATTGCTCTTGACCTTGAACAAGATGATAGGACTCGGTGGTCCTTATGAGGGGTATAATTGTTTTTTCATCTCATTTTCTCTTAGCCTCCAGATAAACGTATTGCTACTTTTGCTTGCCCTGGTTATTATTCATTTAAGCTACTAACTATAAGAAGCAGTCCTTATGTGCACTCAAATAATAACTTTTGAAAATATAACTTTTGAATGTTGATTTTATGGTTAAATTAGTATTTGTTATAACAGATCTATTTAGAAAACAGAAAATAATCAATCACACAACATGACGATATACGTGGTTCACCAACTTGGTTATGTCCACGGGCAGATGGCAAGAATATTATTATCAACTGGCAATCACCAAATACAATATCTAATCTAATGCACGAATTAAGAATTCACAACTGTGCAAACCCTAGATATCGAGAAATAGAGAGACAAGAACATCCTTGAAACACCTATAATTATTGATATCTATCACACTAGGAATTACAACCATACAAACTGCTAGGGAATAGGGATTATTTATACTAGCTATTGCTAACCCTGCAGGGTTTTAAAATCATGTATCAAATCTGCCGCTTATCAGGCCTGAAACCGCCTAGGGCGCGATCGCCCCTGTCTAGGACGCGATTGCCCCGTCCGCCCAAACAGGCAACGCGCGATCGCCCCAAAATTCCAGAAACTCCGCGTGGTCGCGCTCCTTGCCTGGCGCGGTCGCTCCCTAGGTGCTGTGTCTTTGCCCCTTGTTCAATTCTCTAAGTTGTTCCTAAATTAGATGGCATCAAACCCCAACGGTATTTAACAGAATAAGAATGAAAATTCAGGTGCAATTGGGATACAATTGCGTTTTTTTAGCAAACTTATCTTTGGAATATACATCCGTTTAATATATTTCTTTGTATTTTCCAGGATCAAGTATAGCATAAGTGCTGTAGCTGACAAGGGTCTTAAAAAGCCACTCTTTACATCCGCAAGATTGAAGAAAGGTGAAGTATTGTACATGGAAAGCCATTCCTGCAGGTAATTTAAAGACTTGCTCAATCATTTTCGAATAAAGTTTGGCATTAGCATTTAGCGGATCTATTTTATTCATGTCCCTTTTTTTTTAGTTCTTAATTTTGTAATGCCATGAGATTGTATAACATGAGAAAATAAATAACCAATGAAGTATAACAACAACAACAACAACAAAGCCTTAGTCTCAAAATGATTTGGGGTAATCTAATATGAATCATCAATGAAAAGAGGCAAGGGAAAAATGTGAAAGGTAAGAAGAAATTTAAAAGAAGAAATAGGTGGGAAGAAATTTGAAAAATAAAACAAAAGGAAAAAAATTAGAAACAAAATGATAGAAACAAAAAATATTAATAAAATTAAATTAATACCAAGTAGACTGATATCGGTGTTAATTACCTTTATCCATGTTTCTTAGGCATTCCTCTACCCCTTATCATTTTATCACTTCTCCACACTTCAGGCCTCCTAACCGGTGCATCACGTGGTCTCGGTCTCACATGATCAAACCACCTTAACCAATAAAGTACTACCTATAAAGTACAAGTGAAAGAAATTATCTTTTGTTATTTTATTCTCTTAGTTTAACGTCAAAATGGTTGCTGTGGAAAGTGTAGAATTTGCTCTTTAGATGTGACTTAGCTGGTCCTATCTGGATGTAATACTTTTGAGGCTCAGTCCTTAGGCTGTTACTGAAGTTGGGGAATATTCATCTGTCTTTGCCCATAGCAGATTCCGGCAACTATAATAATAAGATCTTGTTAGCTTTAACTATCAAGTATTGTTAATGATGACGACCATAGAAAATATAGCCCAGTCACTGGTAATTACTCATCTAGAAGCTAGTTTTGTGCCTGTGTACATGTAGCTCGTATTATTTCTTCCTGTGATGAATAATAAATAGCCAGTTCTTTTTCTCATGCTAGCTTGTACAGCTCTTACTCACAAAGTTTTGTAAATGTTGCTCTTTTAAGTGTTTTTTTTTTTTTTGATATTTCGATGGTAGTATAATAAAAAGACTCCTCTTCTATGGCATCCATATCCAATCCACATATTTCTGAGCCATCAAGTAATAATGTAGAATGAGGAAGATGTAAAGTTGGAATAGAAATTTTGTACTGGCCTCATTACATCTTTGATCTCTTTGAGGTGATTATTTGCATATTGATTGTTTATATCGCGAGTCTTTATATCTGCAAGTGCTAGTTATTTTTTTCCATTCTCTGAAACCTTGCATTATCTGAAGGTATGAGCTCTGCTTCAATGGAGAGAAAATGGTTAAGGCTATGTCATCATCCCAAGCAAATGAGATGGAGTCTGAAAAACATCAAACACAAGGCGTACAGCCTTCAAATGGTGAAAGGGGTACAACAGACAGTGATACTATTGTGATGGATGTATTCCGGTGGTCTCGTGTCAAGAAGCCCCTTCCGCAGAAAGTGATGTGTACAATTGGAATCCCATTGCCCCCTGAACATCTAGAGGTATTTTTTTTCTATCATTGGTTACCAAAGCTACATTCATCTGATGAAGAGATGAGAGCAATCGCAAATATAGGATGATTGACTGGACTAGATTCAGGTGAGAGTGGATGTCCTAGAGCGAGGGGAATGGAAATTAAAATAACATTGGGGCTAGTGTGTCTTGCCTGGGTGAGTAGGCATTACAGCATGAGTAATGAGCGTTAAAGGAGAATTTGATGTCTACTAACGGGCTAGGTGGGATTTTTTTTATCAGTTCCTGAGTATGGCTTTCAGATAGTTGATCGTTATCTGGGACAGAGGAATCATTACACCTACACTAGCATGCACATAAACCCACCTCGGTTTGATTAATTTCCAGAATTGGGAAGTGTATTCAACTGGACGATAAATGTTTCAAAAACCATAAAGAGTTTCAAATTTCTTCCTCTTGTTTGAATGCATCCTCTGGTCCATGCAAACGGTTCAAATGCCGCATTTGAAAGTCAATATGGAACCATATCAAATAGAAGTTAAACTTACCCAATTTTGTTTTAGGAAATCAAAATTTGTTTATTGAAAACTACATTATGGATTTTATGGATTGCAATCTTTAAGGGTTTGTAGAAACAAATATATTTATGTAAATCATCGGTGAAATATTAATCAAGATGACCAAGAAAGGTCAAAATGTGGACTCTTTGGCTGGTGTGCACGGAGTATATTTTTCTGTCTTTGCTGCGAAAGTGGGGTAGTAGGGTTTGAAGAAACAAATATATTTATGTAAATCATCGGTGAAATCAAAATCAAGTTGACCAAGAACGGTTAAATGTGGACTCTTTGGTTGGTGTGCAGGGAGTATACTTTTCTTATTTTGCTGCCAAAGTAGGGTAGTATGTCAGCTCGTTATTCTTTCATTTTTTTAGTTATTTTCTTGCACGAGTCATAATGTTTATAACTGAACAGGTAATGGAGGAGAATCTTGATTGGGAGGACATCCAGTGGTCGCAGACAGGTGTTTGGATATGTGGAAAGGAATATCCTCTGGCTAGGGTGCATTTTATGTCACCAAATTAGTCCTTTACTTTGTTTGTATGTCTCACTTAATTATTGTCCGTGAACGGAATTGGATATGGTTTGGAAATTTCAGTGGTGACGTGGGTCTAGTGATGTGATTAGATCATCTTTTAACAGATATTGGGAATGAATTTTGTTGTTGATGATTCTAAAATGGGTGCATTGTGCTCCATTATTTTCATTTCCTAGGGCAGGAGGAACACTTGCCATCCTGCTTTACAGTTTATTATGCTTCTCTCTCTTCTTATTGTGTGTGAATTATCTTTCCCTTGCATTTTTATTTTCAGGGAGTTTAAAACCAAAAACAAAAACTGCTGCCATTTTTGGGTCTTGGAATGTTTTTGTTCCAATCCGTATACTTGGGGTCTGTTTTTTGTAGTAAAAGGTGTGATCCCACATAGCCAGAATTGGGTCACTTTTTGAAAACTTGCCCTCTGAGAAATAAAAATGGTGAGCCGATTACTCACATTTTTAACACTTCCACTGGGAAGCATATGAACGAGAATAGCTCGGTGTGAATGGTTCAATCAGTTCAAATAGTTTGCTATAGTAATCCTAGTTGAATAATTTGAGCAAGCTCATTCCCTTCTGCCTGCCTCTACACTAAGTTTGTCCAGGGGGGCAAGGAGATGGTATTACTGTAACTTCATTCAATTTATTTGTACAGAACCATTGGCATAACCAATCATAGTCCTCATCCAACCAAGAATGCAAAAAATGAGAAAGATAAATTTAATATCTGAATTGGCACTTTGCATCATGCTTACCCTCCCCGACTGGAACGCCAACCAAAAAAGATCAACAACTGGGATGCCTCAGATAATGGAAACTAAATCAGCACTGAGATCATCAAAACATACAACATTCATATTCCCTCCCCACCCAATCTCTCAAGCATCTATGCTGTATACATTATTTATCTTGACAAAGATAAATCATTCTCTCTGTATCTGATATCCATGTTGCTCTTACTGTACACTGATATTTATGGCAGATTGCTCGGTGAACAATTGTTTTATGTAATTCTAATGTATTCCAACTCAATTCGTATAAGCTAGTATATTACCCTAACTACATACAATGGACCCGTGAATGCATACATAAGCCCACCTTGAATTCCTTATCATTCATGATCATGGAGCAGTCTGTGTTGCACGGTTTTCTTGCCCAGGAGGTTCTGCATATACTTGGCCTTGATCTCTGAATATAGAAAGGAACGAGTTGAGGCCTTCTGAGGGGGCCCCTCCTAAGATCCACAATAGCAAGGAGCTGAACGAACTCAAAGCCCCAGGATTGCCACCAGCTGGTTGACGGAGATCAGGCTCAGGTTGTCCTTCTGAAGTTTGGAGAGGATTGCCAACAGAATCCAAGTTGCCATTCTCCGCTAAAACATTTGTCTGAATTGATGCTAGATCAGGTAGTGGACCACCACCTCTCACCTCAGGACCAGAAGGAGTTGATTCTGTTGTTGTACTAACAGAGGGAACAGCAAGATTCCTTGCGGGATTTAATCTGGTGATGTGCAGAGTTGAGGCAAGAATGGTGGACGAGGTGATGTGAAAGTCCGGCTGTTGCTGAAAATGTGCCCGCCTTGTCTGCATAAACCTCTGCAGAGCTGGGACCTGTGACAGTTATAGCCCTTTAAAAATGAGAGCTCATACCTGAAAGAATAAACATAAATGATGACCAAGAAGATGAAGCTTGGCCTTCTGCAATGCAGATTTTAGTAACTATTAACTTAGCTTTAAATTTGTCTTTTAACAATGGCATATAACTATGCAATGGACTAGTTTTAGATGGATAAATCAAAAGTAGAGGGGCTAGACTGTAAATAAGATATTACACTCGGTATCCTACAGAGACAATTTGGAAAATATATAGGAAGAAGTATTGCAAATAGTTTTGACGAATAGGCTAGTTTGAGAAAAGGCTTAGTTTGTGGGGCCATTAAAGCAGCCTCCTCATTCACTAAGTCATATCTGGTCCCTAAATCTTACTCCCTTTGTCCTAAATTGAATGTTCTTTTTTGTCCCAAAATGAATGACCTTTTCAAACTTTACCTTCAAATAACTTTGTCCCTAAAACATTTTTTTTTCATAGTTAGTTATATTTTTTACCAAACTAAAATTTTGAAAGTGAATAGTAAGAATGTTTATGATTTTTTTCTATTAAAAATCAATCTTTTCAAAATGACACTTAATCCCAAATGGACATTCATTTTGGGACGGAGGGAGTACATCATAACCATCCATGTTTCCATCAACTTCTTCTCAACAGAGAGCTAGAGCCAAAAGTTATTAGAGTTGATCATAGTGGTTTTGTGGGTGGTCCAAGCAGCGTAATTTCCCAGTTAAAAATGCCAGAATCAGCTTGTAGGAGACGATAGGTTTTCTTGGTGGGGATTTCTGGAACCATGGAAATAAATAAGTGAACAAATAAAACTGTAAATTAAAAAGGGAAGAAGGACCTGAAAATTAGAGAAAGAATAAAATGGAGAAAGATGAAAAGTCAAGTTGCCACCCAAGAAAGGATTGTAAGATGGCATCAGGGGAGATCTGATACACAGAACCAAGGCAGAGTGATTTGCAGAGGGATAATTGTAACAGGATGGGTGTGTTTGATACAAGACTACACCTTAGGGAGGTAGATGGTGCATTTCTCCTACAATTCATCCAACACAGCAAACTCGTTACATTCATGTGCTTCAATCAATGGCCTTCTTTCCAGTGGGGAAACTATATTTTTTGGGGAAGGGGGTTAAGATTACAACAACAAAGCCTTAATCCCAAAATGAATGATGGGAGTCAAGATTTCTTAGGGAATTTTTTTTTACTCTCTCCCCCCCCCCTCCCCAAAATGCAGTGGTGGACCCATATTTTTTTTAAAGGGGGGGGGGGCAAAATTATTTTTTTTAATGAAAGGGGGCAAAAAAAAGTTAGTGCATTTTTTTCTTGGCAAGTTATAATAAATTGCACTAATACCCCTAATTTTTAAAAAATATTTGCACAAGTAAAAAGCAAAAATTTAAAATCGAAGGGGGCACTTGTGCCCTTTCGTATTGGGATAGGTCCCCCCTGCCAAAATGAATGACCATTTTGAATTTAAGGGTCATTCTAAAATGTTGATTTCTACTAGAAAAAAAATCATAAACGTTCTTGCTATTAACTTTCAAACTTTTTGTTTTGCAAAAATATAATGAACTATGAAAAAAAAATTGAAAAAATTTATCGTATTGGGATAGGTCCCCCCTGCCAAAATGAATGACCATTTTGAATTTAAGGGTCATTCTAAAATGTTGATTTCTACTAGAAAAAAAATCATAAACGTTCTTGCTATTAACTTTCAAAATTTTTGTTTTGCAAAAATATAATGAACTATGAAAAAAATTGAAAAAATTTATCGTATTGGGATAGGTCCCCCCTGCCAAAATGAATGACCATTTTGAATTTAAGGGTCATTCTAAAATGTTGATTTCTACTAGAAAAAAAATCATAAACGTTCTTGCTATTAACTTTCAAAATTTTTGTTTTGCAAAAATATAATGAACTATGAAAAAAAAATTGAAAAAATTTATCGTATTGGGATAGGTCCCCCCTGCCAAAATGAATGACCATTTTGAATTTAAGGGTCATTCTAAAATGTTGATTTCTACTAGAAAAAAAATCATAAACGTTCTTGCTATTAACTTTCAAAATTTTTGTTTTGCAAAAATATAATGAACTATGAAAAAAAAATTGAAAAAATTTACTCCCTCCGTCCCAGACCAAGGGTCCTCGGGGGGGATTTCACGCTTCTTAAGAAATTTTTTTAAAGTGGGTAGAAAATTTTAGGAGAGAGAATGTAAAAGTTAAATGTGTGGTAGAGAATAGGAGAGAGAATGTAAAAGTTAAATGTGTGGTAGGGAATAAGAGAGAGAATGTAAAAGTTAATAATATTTAATAGGAGAGAGAATGAGTGGGAGGAATAGTAATGGTTTTTTTGTAAATATATGGAGATGATAAGGGTATAAATATATAGAAAACTTTCCATTTAAGGAAAGGGACTCTTGGTCTGGGACGGACCAAAAAGGAAAGTAGGACTCTTGGTCTGGGACGGAGGGAGTATCATTTAAGGACAGTTTCTTTATGGAAAAGTTTCAAAAAGTCATTCAATTTGGGACAGAGGGAGTACTTATTATATAGAAAATCGGAATAAAAGGAGGTCAAATTGATATCACAGTACAAATTTTACAAAAATATAGGGGGTCAAAATAGAGAAAAAACAATAGTTTTAGTGTATTTTCCCAAAATTTAGAGGTGCTAAAATGATATTTCCTAAAAGTCAAGGGAGTCGAGTGAACCCCATCTCGTGTGTGTGGCTTCACCACTGCTTCTTTCCATGTTACTTAATTGCGGGTATCGACGTCTCAGCTCAAGTCTAGGTCCACGAAATAAGATCTTTTGAAACAAAAATCCCAGACTGGGTGAATATAACCCCTTGCACGGGTATGTAAGATCATGTTGCTACTCTTACCTACTGTCAAAAAGTTTTTGGTTCGAAACTCAAAATTTGGCATAATGGTCTATATTATTATTTATCAGGAAATCCATAAATAACATGTCACCTCAAATCGATTCCAGAAGTAGAGGATGAGATGTTGCATAAATGCAGCTGCTGTGGACAGAGCCAGATAGGAGAAACCTGGAAAAGTTTAAGGCATACTGTCAAGTATAGCTACATTTGCTAAGTTTAAACTTTGAAAAGATATGGTAGTAGTGACCCTGACTCTTATTTATTGTCATTGCAAAAGAAACGGTCAGTGGGAATTGTCTCCGTTGAAACCTAACCGGGAATTTAGTTGTATCAGAAGGTGACATAATCATCCTCGGTATCAACACCTTCTTACCAACATTCTTTCCGGACAACATTACCCCCTCAACAACGTGCTTACCTATATATATTAAAATAACAATATGTTTTATGTCAAATAATCAAATAATAAATTGTATAAATGTATAATTATATACTAAAAAAAATGATTTGCGTACCTAGATTTGTAACGATCAATCTTGTACCGTTACACAATTCTGAAGCTTGATCTATATTTCGTAACAACATGACGATACATCCAATCTTTAGCTTCAGTATGTGATTAGGTATTCCAGAGCACTTGACGGTGTTTAGGAATTCAGTAGAAAATATATCTTCGGCTGATTGATTAAATTCCTCGTCTTTGCATATGGCGTCAGAACTCATGTATTCCACTTCTTTTCCAGGAAAGAGCGACATAACATACTCATTAATACTGTCAACAATCTCATTTGTTGGTGCAAGTATAGCCCGATTCTGAAAAAATCCATCAACATCTTTATTCTGCATTAAGTTCGGGTATATGCAATCCACGATAGCTGAGATGGTATTGACAGAATCTCTTATCAATATGTCATCTGGTATTTTGATTTCAACTTCACCATGGTTCTTATCACCTGAAGTAATAACCAACATATAATAAAATAAATATTTGTAAATAAATGAACTTAAAATGAAGTAAAAATCAATATTAAAATTGAGCGTAGACCGAAAAATTATGAAGCAGTTTTTACTAATATTAAGACGGATATAGTACATAAATTGCAACAAAGGTAGTAAGGCTTTTGAAACAGATGTAGTAATAACCAACAGATAAAATACGTATTTATATCTTAAAAGCAGTTGTTACTTATCACCTGCATTCCCATCACCAACAGATAATAACCAATCTGCAAACGACCTGATATCCTCAACATCCGAAGAAGACGAACCACCCTACATAAATTTTTATATTTTAGTCTTATTATAACTTTTAAAATATATATACATATACATAATGTTAAACAAAATGTATTTGAAAATTACCTGTAATCTCATGTTTTGTGTTAACCTTAGTACTTTGCATTCATTCCATAGTGTCGATGAACATAGTGACGCATGCACAATATCATTTCTGCTACCCATAGGTACGACCGGAAGAATTTGTCTGAAATCTCCTCCAAATACCACAACCTTACCACCAAACGGCTTATCACATAACCGTCCATCAGGGCCACGGATAATATCTCTCAAGCTACGATCAAGTGCCTCAAAGCAGTGTTTATGTGCCATTGGAGATTCGTCCCAAATAATAAGCGATGTTTTTTGAAGTAACTCTGCCTCATCAGAACCTGGCTTAAGTTTGCTACACATGGAAGTCTCATCAAGCTGTAAAGGTATACCAAATTTAGAATGGGCAGTCCTACCTCCGGGAAGTAATAATGAAGAAATACCACTTGATGCAACTGGAACTACAATCTTCCTCTGCATCCGTAATGCAGCACATAATGTCTTCCACATAAAAGTCTTTCACGTACCTCCGTAACCATACAGGAAGAATACTCCACCACTTCCACTATCGACAGCTGACATGATTTTGTCATATACTCCCTTCTGCTCAGCCGTGAGTTGTTTATACAACCTGTCGTGCTCAGCCTTCATCTCTTCTATATCATATGATGTTTCATCTAAAATAAGCCTGTTCTGTGCATTCTCAATAGCAGAGTCAATCGGCTTAGGCATATTTGTAAACTTATGCAAGCTACTTCCATTTTGAACCAATATCTTTTCAATTTCTGCTAAAGCAAGATTCTTCTTCTGTTCTTCGCTTAGTTTCAATCCTGGCACATTTATGAAAAAATGAAATTAAATATATATTCAAGAAGTTTCGGGAGAGCTATTACTTGCAACTTATGGTTGCAAAACGACTTACTAAGCAAGCTACGATTGACAGTGAGCATGTACTTCAGCAAGGTTACGATGTTGGTGGTCGTGGTGTGTGTTCTAATGCTGGAACAGTTTCGTATCGTCTTTGGGTATGGTTTTCTTCTCTTTATTAATGTACATTTATGAGACAATTTGTTAATGATCACTAACATAGCATGACTGTTGTTGCAGTTATTTAATTCAGTAGTCCCGATTGAACTTAAAATGGAGATTAATTGGTCTTGTTAGCCACTTTGTCTCTTACAATGGCCCAAAAATTATACTCCCTCCGTCCCTAAATGTTTGTCCCATTTCCTCTTTTCCTTAAAAGTGATGGTCAGATAACACTTCACCACTCAAGCAATGGCGCTCACCCTTATTCAAGTTGTAGTTGATCTGCTTCCAATTTTATCACTATTGCGGTGGATGAAGGAAGTATTTTGGTCAAGTACGCATTGCATATACAAAATTTTATTAATGGCCTTGACCATGTAAGGTTTCCTTCACTGAAGTTGACATTATTTTCCAATATAGAGAAGCAATTAACACATTTTCACCTGTGAGTGTGTACCTATAGTACTCATATAGGCCGTCTTTATGGGTGAAGGCGGACATATATACCTAATGTATGTTAGGTTCGGAGGACTACGATGTCCGAAGCATGACAAAATTCATGGAAGCCCCTGATTTGGGGCGGTATGACCAAAGCACCCTTTGCGAGACACAAACCATCCTGATTTGTACGTATATGATTTAGGAAATCACCGGCCCCGTGTCATCTATGTTAACAATATCTATAAAAGCACAAAGTTCAAGGACCCACATGTGAAGGTGTATGTTATATCCATATTAGATAATTAATGTGGGACGGATGGAGTGGTGAATATTTTCGCCATACGATTGGAGTACACTATTGAAAGTAGAACAAATATCCAGTATATTGTACTTTAATTACAGTTAGAAAAAAATTAGAATTGTGTCTTATAAGCACATGTAATTACATTATATATTAGAAAAAATATATAGATATATGTAATATTAAATGAAAGCCTATATTAGATAAAGATGATAAACTTACCCGGATTACTGTGCAGTTTCCTATAATTGTATTCCATGTCATCGGAAAGTTCCTCCCAAGTCTTATCCCATACCTCGTGCGGCATAGTCATGGAATTAGACAGTAATAGGACAGCAAATAGTCTTCGTAAGGCTACAGGCATTTTCCAACCAGCTGCTTCTTTTATTGCATCGACATATTCCTTGTCGTCATCTAACAAACCCAAGGCATAGCAAGCTGATTTAAAGTCCTTATAGACAACATGATCAACGGTTCTCAAATCTTCAAAATTTTTGCAACCGGCTTTATGATTCAACATAATCCTCAAGTAGTACAATTCCCCACAGCCGACCGGCACATGATATATCCTTCCAATTGCAACTCGACTATCTTTCCTGCGGCGCCATTCACGTTTATTTTTTACCCACACAAAATACCTCGGGAATTCACAGTATTTCAAATGTCGACCGTCTTCATTATCACGGTTGTACTCCATCCACTTAACAAACTGGGATTCTTTAACAGTCTCTGCTTTTTCAAGAACATCTTCAATGTAATCCCCTTCGTGAAAAGGTATAGTCTGTTCACCCTTCATGTGAAAAGCTAACCGCTCAACTGGTGGAGTTCTATAATGCAAATCAAACCCATATATCCTCCAAATCGCCTCACATGCAGAGACATATCTACAATCAATGAACCTTTCAACCTCATCCTCTTCTTGTAATCCAAGAGTTATCCTATCGCTACCCTTGTTAATGTACTTGAACAAATATTTGATAGCCATGCTCTGATTACAATACTCGACATTGATATGTGCTCTGTACTTCAAAAGGAGATAGGCATTAAACGGAACAACATAACCATTGTGGAGATTACATTCACCCTTTTCAATAGTTGCCCCAGTGTCTCTCCGCCTATACACATGGTAACCATTTTCATCTACAATAGTTCGCTCATTAAACGGCTTGGGAAATTTCTTTGAACATCTATTATTTTGCATACACGGAGATTTCGGATTTGAAGGACCACATGGACCATGCAGCATAAAATCTCTTACTGCCTCATACAATTCCGGTTCAGCTACCTTGTCAGGTATCTCAGCTGAAATAAATTTATCTACATCTTCAGCAATCTTAGCTTGATCCTGTGGATTGAGAAAAAGAAGAATATGTGCATGAGGAAGACCTCTCTTCTGCCACTCAACCGTGTACACAACTGCACAGAAACAAAAATAAAATATTTATATCCAAATATACTTAGAATGTATCTAAAAAAAAAAAAACTAATAATATAGAAGTTTAAAAAAATATGCGGGAGATGGAATAAACTATTAACGCTATCGGAGTGAATATATTATTGCTGGGGAACGGATGAAATATACTATTACTGCAGGTCAAAGGGAATATACTATTATCACTGAGGGAGATATATTGCTATTAGTGCCAGACATTGTGAGTACATAAATATGAAAAAGTTAATATCAATAAAAAAATAATACTTGAAGATTATATAAAAGTTTTAAATATACCTTTGATGGAATAAACTACTAATGCAGGATATATGGAATAGAATATAACTTTGGGACGACGGGAATATATTAATCCTGCAGGACGGAGGGAATATATTATCATCACCGTCTGGCACTAATATTGTTATATTAGTATACGACGGTGGAAGTATATTCTTATGAAAAAATTAATATAAAAAACAATCTGAGTTGAAGTTTATATAGAAGTTTTTAAAAATTTTGAGACGATGGAATAAACTATTACTATTACTGCGGGACGGATGGAATATAATATTATTACAGAAGGAATGAATATTGCTATTAGTGCTAGACATTGGGAGTATATACTCCCAATGTCCATCCCCATAAAATTGTCGCTTTCCGTTTAATCCCGTCAAGACAATTGCATTTCTAAAAAGTAATTTTATGTGTTCTCCATGCCAACTGTTCACACTTGGATTCATCTCCTGTGTTTGCTTACAGGTTGGAACATCTTGACGAAATTCTACGTTCTGCTCGTCTTTCAGGCTATCTAAACATGCGAACTGTACTTCCCTTCCCAAATTGTATTTTTATGTTCTTTATAGCTTTTAAGCGGCACTGTTTATTTGGCTACCAACTTGATACCTGATAGTACTTTTTATTTATTTTTGTTTCATAGAGATGGGCGGCTTTACCCGGAGAACCTCCTATTGATGATACTGAAGTTGATGACTGGGTTCCACGATTTCTTGTCCTTCACGGAGCATGTATGTTCCTATATATAGCATCCACAGGTAATAGCTTAAATTCCAAAGGTTGTGAGTCTGATTATTATTGGTTAAGTTTTGCATTTACATCTGTTTGGCAATGTGAGTAGAATTCCCATTCACTTCTTGTTGGAGGATATTCTATGTTAATATCTTATTTGACAGTTTTCAGCAATCAATTTCTATGGGCTATATGGCAAGCAGGTCGTTGATTGGCATTAGGAATTTCTGATTTTTAAGTTGCAAAATGCATGCAAAAGATTTATTGAGCATTAGTGATTATATCACGGTGCAGTTAGGGGCTGAGCTAAAAGTTTGAAGGGTACCAGTTAGTCCGAAGCTTTACCCTGAGTGTGAATTTTCCTATCCAACTACCAATAGAAGATCAAGTATTACTTTAATCACTTACCTCCGTTTTCATTTGTTGTTAGATCTTGAACCCATATCAAAATGTTCACCAGCATTTCCTAGACTCTGCCACCCTCCCCCCCCCATACCACTGTGTTACAATGTTGTGCAGGCTATTAGTGCCAGACATTGTGAGTACATAAATATGAAAAAGTTAATATCAATAAAAAAATAATACTTGAAGATTATATAAAAGTTTTAAATATACCTTTGATGGAATAAACTACTAATGCAGGATATATGGAATATAATATAACTTTGGGACGACGGGAATATACTAATCCTGCAGGACGGAGGGAATATATTATCATCACCGTCTGGCACTAATATTGTTATTAGTATACGACGGTGGAAGTATATTCTTATGAAAAAATTAATATAAAAAACAATCTGAGTTGAAGTTTATATAGAATTTTTTAAAAATTTTGAGACGATGGAATAAACTATTACTATTACTGCGGGACGGATGGAATATAATATTATTACAGAAGGAATGAATATTGCTATTAGTGCTAGACATTGGGAGTATATTACTATGAAAAAGTTAATATCAATAAAAAATCTGGCTTGAAGATTATATAGTTTGGATTGTGCTAAATACAAAATGCTAATAATATAGAATTAAAAAAATTATTGTTGGACGAATGAAGTACATTATTATAAAAACTTTAAATATCAAATATAGTTTGTTAAAAACTTTCAGAAATAAATTCGAAATATTTGACACTTACTTGCAGCAGGGCTACCGAACACTTTCCCGTCCTTAAAATCGCTGATCATTTCATCAAGTTTCATTTTGAAAACCCTCGATAATATGTCGGGTCTGTCCTCTGGTCTACATCCCTTTTCTTCAACATATCTTTTTATTTCTGGCCACTTAGGGTTACATGTAAAAGTAATAAACAATGATGGATAACCTATCCATTTACATATTGCAAGGGAGTCCTGATAATTTTGGATGGTCCACCTTTTCCCCCCAGTGTACGATGAAGGCAGTATGATTCTTCTCCCCGCATCTGAACCGCTAACTCCGCTGTTTGCTGCAGATTTTAGTCTCATGTATGATTCAGCTCGTAGTTTAGGCTGGTGGTGACGAATCCATTGAAGCCTCTGTGTATCCATCATAACATAAGAATCAACCATAAACTGCTGGAGCAAACGCCCACTCCTCATAAGCTGGGATCCTTCTTTGATCCTTTCCTGAAGACGAAATGATAGGAATTCTTTCAGTGATAGTGTTGGCCGAGACTTGGTTGGATTATCCCTTGGAATCTCCGTATAAAATCCATCCTCACCATATGGAAACAATAAAGGGTATTGTAGGGGAAGGTAACATGGGTGAAACTCATGAATGTGCTGGAGACTACCATTCTTTTGTTCAACAACTATATCTCTAACATCAGGTGCAAGGCCAATGTCATTCTCAATTAAAGCTGCTACCTCATTTGATGTTGGCAAATTATATGTCCTTCCATCCCTATTCCTTTTTCCAATTATTTGGAGCTTCAAGTTGGTAAATTTCTTCATTGCAATTCTCGCTGCAGCCATCCTGTACATCTGTGCATATGGGTTATTGTCATCAATCATCTCCTTCAAATCGGACACAATTGTTTTATCCAATTTTGAAGGCTTGGTTGGATCTTTGCTACATACATGAAATAAAAAAAGAATTAGTGCGTTACGGACGGAATAATTTTTTTGTAAAGAATATCTAACTATTAATATATTGATATAATATATAGACGCATACCTAAGGGCGTTGATTCTGTTCTCAACTTCATTCTCCTCATCGTATATATAAAGCTGTGAAAATTGTGGAGGTTGACCTTCTTTGGGTTGCATAGGTCCTATCAGATGATCATTCTTACCCCTCATTGTATATGAATAAGGTCCTTGTCCTTTATTTACCCTTTTATCCGTCTTACCGCTCATTGAACTAAATGAAAACATGGTGTTGTATCCCCGAATATTATCTTTAAAATTCCTGCTCTTTTCGTGTCTTCCCTCTATAAGATCTCGCAAAAGAGCAGGCGGTTCTTTTAATATTGGAATTTTTACTTGACCATTTTTACAGCATAACGAAAATTTTGGTCTTCTATATAGAGGAGATCTCTTCACCCTCTCATTGAACCAAAAGATAGCACCACAATGTTCACATTCATTTTCCGGGTTCCCCATATCATCATAAGCTGCAATGTATAATGAGCGTCTCAAATAAACATAATTTGAACTAATATATGAACTTATCAAACAATATTGAAAGTCATAGTATGAGACATTTTTAACATTTACTCAACATATATAATTATTTTGTAACAGATGGAGTACTTACAAACTTCAGCTTTCTTCAATTTTTTTTGTCTTCTATTAAATCGTGCTACCTCAGATTTAGACGTCACGTTTATTTCAACACAACCTACAAACGAATCAAAATTAAGACGAATCTTAGCAAATATTGATAAATTTTGACTTTCGTCTACTAAAAAAATATTAACAAACGTTGATAAAATTTAACTTGTGTAAAAAAGCAAATTAAACAGATCACGTACCTGAATTTGAGACTAATGGCTGTTTCTGTTGCTTCCGCTTATTAATTGCAGACTGATTATAATTTGTGTCGATTGCAGAATTTAAGAGTTCGACATCCAAATTGGTTTTAAGAGACTGTATTACAGAATAATTTCTCCTACTCGGTCCAGACGATTTTCTTATATGACAATCTACGTTCTTAGAACCGAGAGGTCTACCAACTTTTCTTAATGACAAGCTCGTATTATCTTCATTTACCAAATTTTCATTTGTAACTGTTACATATAAACATTAAATTGTAAAATTAATATTTAAATTAAAAAAACACACAAAGTAGTAAGATGCACAAATAGAATACCATTACTGGCGTTAGAGAGTAGTGGAACCGCTGTAATGGATTGACTTTCAAATATTCTTGATCCTGAAAAGACGTGATAATTTTTTCGTTAGTTAGCAACAAAAAAATGATATATTAATGTAAGTGAAATTAGGTAAACATTTTCTTTACCAGGAGTAGTAATGTAACTTTTAGGAAGAAGCGGACGATTAAGGAAATCTCCAGATATAGTGCTAGCTGAAATATAATCAAACAAATATGACAATTTTAAAAAAATGAATTGTATATTACCATTAATCAGAATACAAACGAAACAATAACGATAAAAAAAGCATACCATTGTTGCTGTTAGATAAAGGTGTAATCGGAGTGAATGAAGGAGTTGAAAATAATCTTGAACCTGTTATGACATGTTTAGCTTTACAAAAAGGTGAATTTATAAAATTTAGATTAATGAAATGAAACAATAGAATATATTTATACCAGGAGTCGTAATGCAAGTCTTGGGAAGTAGTGTACGAATTTTAGGATTTCCTGATATATTTGTTACTGCAAAAAAAAATATAAATAAAAAATATTTTATAAAGTATTGAATATAATGAATAAGAACAATAAGTTGATATTAATCATCCATCGAAAGACTCTCCTAAATGTAAATACGTTGTTCATAATAACAAAATGTTAAAAAAATTACCGTTTGAAATGTCACTGAGCGGGGATCTTTGAGTAGACGGTCTCGTCAACGTATCACGATTTGTGTTTTTTTCTATATCACGTTTTTGTTTTTTTCCAACTTTCTCCATTCCTACTATAGCGAATAAAAAAAAGACAAACAAATATTTTATATATGATAAACTTAGGAATACAGAAAATTAGTAACTTATACCATCGATCAGAATACTAACGAAACAATAACAATAACAAAATCATACCATTGCTGCTGTTAGATAAAAAATTATAATTTTCTTATTAACATATCTAACTGAAAATAGGCAAGACTACTGATGCTACTTCTGAACGCTACTTCTGAACGCTACATCCTAAATGAAAAGTCTCCAGCTATTTGTCGCGTTAAATATTACTGGTATTGTAGAGTGTTTAAATCTTTTTTCTTTATGTAAAATTTGACCCACTGATCATGAAATATAGATCCGCCACTGTTTAGTATTATTTTTTACAAAACTCTTATTTTTTTCTTTTTCTTTCTATCTTCTTGTTCTGATTTGATTAAGATTTCCTTCTTTCATTCAGATATGCTATTATGAACATGCAGAAATCTGTCTAACAAAGTGCAATTCAGTGTACAGTGTACTCGAAGAAAGGTCTTTAGGTAATTATCTTTTGGGATCATTCAAAGATATCTTCAATTATCAATGAAAAATCTGCCTCTTTTTTCATGTCGTTTTCAAACATGTTTTTAATCAAATTAAAACTCCTTTCTAACCAATAAAGAGATTTTCCTTATTTGTTCAAAAGAAGTCATTCCTTCTTTATCAGTGTGCTTTACTAATCTCAAGATCCGCACAACAATGCTACGTTGTTTAGTAGCTCCCTCAATATCGCGAATAGCTATCTCTTGCCCACGTTTTACCATATTGCCTTGTTTTTTTGATAAATTGTAAAATACGTTAGTTAATGAAAATAAGGTGTTATTTTCATAGTTAATCGTTGTTATTAGAACTGACATTGATTGTGCAAGGTTCGAAAAAATCTAACGATTATGATAATCGTTCTTATTAGAACTGACATTGATTTCATGATGACGTTATCATTTATGCATATTGATGGCACCAATAGTGCAATTAAGAAGGCACCCATGTGATCCCCATGTTCACAGAGGAAAGTTGCTAATCTTTTTCCACTTAAGAACCTTGCCTCCAGGGCTATAATAGAGCAGCAGCCAGCAAGTGACCCCCATGTTCACAGAGGAAAGTTGCTAGAGCACATGATGTTAGCTCAGCACATGTTTTTTTTAATATAGCACATGATCTTGAAGACTAACACAAAAGACCACTTAATAGAAAATAGATTGCAAGAAAGGAATAAGATGTTATAAGTATAAGCGCACATACTAATTCTCTGGTTGTTCATGAAACAAAACTCAAGGTAAGTTCGTGGAAAATTAGTAATTTTAACAAAACAGGTAGATATGTCATTAGCCCTACAATAGTTCCATTGTGAAAACTTAAACCATATCTTCAATTTTTCTTCTTATAATTCTCATTTATAGATACTTAACATAACAATTGTCATAAATTGCTAAACTGTTTTTTATAGAAACATAGACACTCAATCCTGAGAATGAATAAACTTATGTTCAAGCTATAATTAGAAAATGGAGAGAATGGTAAGTTTCCATTGGGGTTAATATGTTTCCTTTCATTAATGTGGCAATTTGTCTTTCTGAATGATTTCTGATCTTGACACAATGATAACTTAGTTGCCTGTCTGTTTCCAACCCTCCTACCTCCTAATCATTTCCTATCAATACTATCAACTTGCATCTAATTAGGTACATACTACAGATGGTCTACAATGTGTTATCTTTTGATTGGTCTAATTCAGGAACTCGTGTTGCAGGTTGACTTAACTGAATATGTTGAGAAACATGAATTTATGTTTGATGCTGTGATGAATGAGGATATTTCCAACGATGAAGTGAGTTTCTGAAGTATTTTATACTACTCCTCAGTATCTCTTGGTGACTATGATAAATCTCTCTCTCTTTTTTTTTTTTTTTTACTGTAGATATACTCACAAACTGTGGAGCCTATAGTCCCTATAATCTTTCAGCTAACTAAAGCAACCTGCTTTGCATATGGGCAAACAGGCAAGTACATTGGTCCATTATTTTTGTAATACGGAGCACTGATTTGGCACATCGTTGTAACCCTTTACGGGCTAACAAAGTGCAATTCAGTGTACAGTGTACTCGAAGAGAGGTCTTTAGGTAATTATCTTTTGGGATCATTCAAAGCTATCTTCAATTATCAATGAGAAATCTGCATCTTTTTTCATGTCGTTTTCAAATACCATTTGACATTTTGGCCACAAAATTCTCTCACTATACCTAGGGGATTTAAATAATAAGGATTTAAACAAATAAGCAATGTTCTACAAAAACATAAAACCAATTAACAAAACCAAATTCGAATTATAAACAAAAACAATTAACAACGGATTAGAATGTGATGAATAGAAAATTACCGATAGGAGAATTAGAAAGTAGAGAAGCAAAATTATCGCCTTCAATATCCCTATTTAGGGTCAGCCAGAAACGCTTCCAGTGTCCGCTCGAATGCATTGTTTCATCCTGCAAACGTAATGCCCCAAATCCAATTACGTTATCAGAAATCAAAAGAAAAATCGGATTCACTGTGAGTGTGTGATTTCTGAAGGAGAACCTGGTCTTCTTCAAGAAGCTTCATTATGGAATGATCCATCACCAAGCTTTTTCTAGGGTTAAGTGGTACAGAGTAGTATTTATGGGAGAATTACTTCCGATTCATCCAAGGATAAACGGGAAGAACGCAAATCAATTACGCAGGGTCAAATCCGAATGGGAGATGAAAAAATCGAAATCGTAGAGATGAACTCGCTGGAGTAATTGATTTTTGGAGGGGAATGACTAAACCAATATTAGACATATAATTTTAAAAATTAATCCTTATAAATTTTAAAAGTTATTAATTGAATTAAATTGAATTAATTAATGAAATTAAATTGATATTTGATTAATAATTAAATCTGATTTAGAGGTAGGTTGTAGATTAGATGGAATTTTGAAACTTTTAAATCATGATATGATTTACGAATTACATCAAATCAATACAGTTCCTTAAAGGTAATAAATTGAGATTTAATTTAACCAATTCAAGTTCAAAATAATTTTATGATAAAACCTATATTTCTCTAAATTTTAATTAAAATAATTGTAAATAAAATAATATTGAACCTGTTATGATATGTATGACTTTACAAATAGGTGAATTTATAAATTTTATATTATTGAAATAAAATTATAGAATATATTTATATTTAAAATGTGAAATTTAACCAAATGTGAAACGACAATGAGATAAAAAGACAACATATAATATGAGATGAAAAAAACTAAATATCAAATTTAACCAAATAGCTAATTAAACATTGTTTAACCAAATTCATGTCTAACAAAATAAGAACCAAAAATCCAACCATATTGTTAAACCAAGTGAAATAATCTAAAAAATCGTAATTCAAAACTCAAAAAACCTAATGTTGTAAGAAAGATGCTACTTCTCTTGCTTTATATTTATTTTAACTTTTGTAATTGACAACTGCGCATCCTGAATATCAGTTGCTTCATCAAGCTTACGCTTCTTTGGAGTATTGTCTTCAGCACTATCACCAACAACTTCAATTAAATCAGTTTCATCCGCGTCTATTACTTTAAGCTTGGAAACTACCTCCTGCATAACATAAGAAAGAAATAAAATATAAATAGTTATATAGTCTCCTTTAAATTATAATATAATAGTGAAGACGTTTTCCAAAACGACGGTAAATTAAAGAATTAAACGGTGTTTTTTCTTACATCTTTATTTATCAAGGCACGATACTGAGAGATTATCGAGGCATCATTTGTTATCTTTTTAACAGTGAAGCTGCGATTGTTATCGGCCTTCTCCTGTGTTGTTTTGTTAAAATCAACTTTGAATATGCATTCCATATCCAACAAAGGGCTTAAACCTTTGGGTAAAGTACCCTGTTTACGTAAAAATGTTAGATAATATTTACTACCAATTGTCTATAAATTTTTAAGTATTTGAATACTTGTGAATACCTCTTTCACATTTGATAAAATATTTTTTGCAGTCTCCTTAAGCAGGTAAGTGGCTGCACTATCAAATAAGATGAAATGAGCTGAGTCATTATCATCATCCATCACCTCAATCCTGATTTTGAACCTAATTAAAAAAATATAATAAATATCAATTGATCACCAAATTTATAACTTGTTGCGCTATGAAAAGATGAATCAAGATAATAATTCATACCTTGGAATTACACTTTCAGCATCCTTTTGACACTTTTCACAAAACTTAGAACCCTTATTAAGTCCCTTTGTACAGTTATATTTGTCACAACCATCGTAGTACCATCCATTGTCAAGGTCAATATCAGTTATTGTAGCCAAGACATTTTTTACCCCAAACTGGTCACATAAATATTAACATATTGGTTAGAATGGACTTTAAAATCTTTAAATTTATTTAAATAATAATGGGGCTTAGTGAATGAAGTGTATAATGAATTGTATGATATACCTCATTACTGCTGATTAAGTCGCTAACAACCATGATATCAGTTGCTTTTAACCAATCATCACCACTGCTATTCTGACTAAAATTTGTTATAAGACTTCTGCTGCGACTAATTGTCGGACGCTCAAGTCCACGCCTAATAATATAGGTAATATGATTAATTATAGTAATTATGTAGCTACTATTTCCTGTATTCAAAATCATATAATTTGCTTAATGTATATTTCACTAACCTTTGGAGGAAATCTTTTACTGCAGGAAATGGTGGATTAATGAACATCTTAGTCCAATTCTTCATTGTACCAACGCGTAGTTGATCTAACAAAATGAAATTTACATTATTAAATGATACTAAGGTAAAGATAATATCATAAAACTTTACTAAAATTTATAAAATACTAACCTTTAAACATAGACACTTGAACCATTTGTAGTATCAAAATTACCGGTTCGTCAACACTATCATCTTTACCATTGATGAATTTTTTCATATCTTCAGCATGATTGTCCCATAAAACTGCAGTTAATGCATTTCCTCTGCAATTTGATATGAATTTTGTTAATTAATACGATTAAAAACGTATTGTAAAATAATCATATTAAAGTCCATATATACCTACTTTGTATCAATCAGTTCGACATCGAGCAACTTAGCATTACGCGATTGGATGAACTGAGCTTCGCCCAGGGGCAAAATCACTTCACCAATGACATCTAAAAAACCATAGGAAAATACATTATTTCACTACATTTGAGACAAATGATGGATAACATTGCATTCAACATCAATTACAACTAACAATACTAATAAATGGTAATACTTACCCAACATCCAATCCTCAGTTGGGATTGGAACTCCACCTTTTACAATATCCTCAAAAGAAGATAACTGAAGACCATGATCAGAAATAGAAACGGGAGTATCGACAGTGGATACTTTGGTCGCAAAGGAAAAGACCAACTTTGATTGATGGTTAATCCTGGTCTTCTGCCATTGTTGTATTTCATTCTTTATTACCACAAAATTGGTAATCTTCACAATTCCACATTCGGTAAACATATCCTTGAAGTTTTCAGCAAATTTTTTGTGGACAAACACTTGAATCTTTGATCCCTATTTTTTGGATCATAAATTCAAAAAATGTATTAGTAATAAAATGAATTGTATTTATAAATGTATTAGTATTTGATAACTAACCTGAGAGTCGAGGCATATCATATCAAAAGAAGTCATTCCTTCTTTATCAGTGTGCTTTACTAATCTCAAGATCCGCACAACAATGCTACGTTGTTTAGTAGCTCCCTCAATATCGCGAATAGCTATCTCTTGCCCACGTTTTGCCATATTGCCTTGTTTTTTTGATAAATTGTAAAATACGTTAGTTAATGAAAATAAGGTGTTATTTTCATAGTCAATCGTTGTTATTAGAACTGACATTGATTGTGCAAGGTTCGAAAAAATCTAACGATTATGATAATCGTTGTTATTAGAACTGACATATCCTTTCTAACCAATAAAGAGATTTTACTTATTTGTTCAGGATCATTAATAACAAAGGATCTTGCACGCACTGCACCTATTCATGTCTGGAGACTGACTAAATTTTTGGCCTTGAGTTTCTTGAACTACTGAATTTAGAACTAATATATACGTATCACAATCACAATTTTGGTTTTTCAAATTTTCAAACATCCCCAAATGTTCATAAGAGAGCAGGTTCTAGCAGGCCTAATCTTTTTGTGCTACTGACCTCTAATCCTTTATTTTTCCTGTAACTTTATTGCTTTCTATTGCAGGGAACCTCACAATCACAAATTTGGTTTTTCGAATTTTCAACATCCCCAATGGTTCATAAGAGAGCAGGTTCTAGCAGGCCTAATCTTTTTGTGCTACTGACCTCTAATCCTTTATTTTTCCTGTAACTTTATTGCTTTCTATTGCAGGGAACCTCACAATCACAAATTTGGTTTTTCGAATTTTCAAACATCCCCAAAGGTTCATAAGAGAGCAGGTTCTAGCAGGCCTAATCTTTTTGTGCTACCTAACTCTAATCCTTTAGTTTTCCTGTAACTTTATTGCTTTCTATTGCAGGGAACCTCGGGGTTTTGGTTTTTTCCAATTTGCTTACCCTAATGACGCTGCAGAAGCGAGATATGAGATGGATGAACAGATACTTATTGGTCGGCAGCTGACAGTTGTATTTACTGAGGAGAACAGGAAGAAGCCATATGATATGTGAGTAAGGGAGAGGAGGTATGTAACCTTGACAGATGAAGCTTAAATTTTATCATTATAAAACCAATTTTCTTGAATGAATAATTGTGTAATATGTAGAAACGTGTAAAAGCTTAGCCAGTCTCAAAATAATAATAACATATTTTTGAAAGACAATGCTTCCTGAAAGATAAATTATCAGTGAACATTGTCACTATCTAAACATCAGTTTATATACAGACTCACGATAGGTTCTCTTAATAAATAAAATTATGCATTATCATGTGTACACATTTTAGACAATCAATGAGAAAATGTTTCTTAAACAATAATTACGGTGAAAAATCGTTTTAGATTTTTCAATGAGAAAATCTGTCTTTATTATGCAGGAAACACATATTATCTTACAGAATTCTGTCATATAAATTCAAGTTCCATTGCTGATAAAAGCTACTCCCTGTCTCTATCTAAGTATTCGTTTCAAATTAAAAAAAAAAGTTCCTACATGAGGGTCCATTATCAGGGAACTTACTTAATTCACCTTTAATAAATATCATATATGAATGCATACTTGCAATACTAAAAGTGTTCAAGGTGGATAATAAGGGTACTCATGTGTATTTGCATCTAAAATTGCTTAAAAGCCAACTTCTTCAAAATGTCTCTCGATGTTAAACTTGGACACTCATTTAGGGATGGAGGGAGTAAAATCTTAGTGAGATTTATAATAAATTTGACATGTCAAATGAGACTATTTTTGGGAGGGAGTATAATGTTGCTAGGCTGGATGTAATTTTCCATTCCATGTTGTTTGCATATTGCTAATTATTCCCCACAAACTGTAACTATTACAGTCTTGCCATGTGTTTATGTTCCCTACTGAAAAGCCTATGTTACCAAGTATTATTTGCACCAATCTTATGAACTTATCAGTTGCACTTGATCCATATTTCTATCTTGATGCATAAAATTATTGAAAGATCTTATCTTAAACCAATTGATCCTGGCTATACATGAAGTAACTGCTCATGCATGCATTATTATACTCCTCTATCTTGAAATAAAATACTATGAATGTTCACTACTAATCTAATCAATATTAATATACTCCTCTATCAAATTCTTACAGGCTGTCTAATGTATCTCACAATAGCAAGACCTGCAAATCACACCTATATATATATATACTCCTATATCAATCTGTTTTGGACTTTGGGGTGGGGTCTTAAACTTCTTTTTTTTTTTTTTTTTTGAAAATCACAGAACTGACATTTTTCTCATGCATGTATTACTATACTCCTATATCTTGATGCATCTCCTTGTGTGAAAAAAATAAAATAAAATACTATGAATGTTAACTAATCTAATCAATATTAATACTACTCTTCTGTTTCTGTGATGAACATTTTTCTCGGTTCAACAAAAAGGTTGCTTAAATAAAAAGGATTTAAGCAATGTTAAAAACGTAAAATAAAACAATTAACAACGGATTAGAAACATGTGATGAAGAGAAAATTACCCATAGGAGAATCAGAAATTAAAGAAGCAAAATTATCTCTCTCTGCCGCTGCTACTTTATGCCGCTGCTCCTATGCCGCCTGCTCCTATGCCGCCTCTCTCTCTCTCTCTCTCTCTCTCTCTAAATCTCTTGCTAGGGTTACATGATTTATATAGGGAATTTAAATTAATTATCCAGTTTTTTTTTAAGTTGAAATAAAAGGATGATTGTGATTGGTGGATAGGGTTACATGATTTATATAAGAAATTGAAATAATTATCCAGTTTTTTTTTTTTTTTAAGTTGAAATAAAAGGATGCTTGTGATTGGTCGATGAGGAAAAGAATAGCCAATGATGTGATGCCACTTGGAGTTTTCTAAGAGCTCCAAAAAGTTTTGCTATTATATATTATAGATAATTGTATTATCATATTTTTATTTTTATTGGATAGTTATTCTGCTAAAATAAAAAGAGGAGAAATTTCAAACTTAACATCCTAGTTCAACATTAAAATTAAAATTTCACTTAGTCTTTCGCTTATTTTATGAGTTTTCATAATACTCAAACTACCCCTTGCGAAAAATAAAAAACCCTTTCCCTCACACATGCGAAATACACACTCTCTCTCTCTCTAACTTCCTCACCGCCGGGAACCTTTCCTCTCAACCTCCGACGACCTCTCCCCTCAAACCTCCGGCGACCCCTCCCCTTTCTCCGACCAACCTTTCTTCCCCTTGTCGTCCAATTCTTGCCACTCACGTTGGAGAAACCACAGATTCACCTCCATTCTAACAACTTTGACTGTCATCTTCATCTTCGATTGACTCTTTCATCTCCAGTAAATTAACTTCCTCTCTCCTTCTACTCTTTCTACCCTCCTGGCCTCCCACATTTGGTCACCCTTTTCCTCCGGCGAATTCCCATCCCGAAATTGCCTCCGCCTCTCTCTATATATGTGTATCTTTTTTTCCTATTTGCAATTCCTCCCTCCAACTCTATCTTCTTCGATGCGGGCAAGCTTCCCTTTTATCTGAAAATCTGGCACCATGTGAGTAAAGTACCTTTTTAGTCCTTACTTTTTAATATTTTACCTTTTCGTCCGTAAACTATTTTTTTTTTACCTTCTCGTCCTTAAACTTGCCCATTTTAGAATTAATTGGTCATTGTGTCAATTATTTGTTTATTTCGTTGTTGAGTCTAGTTGAGTTGTCATTTGATTTTTGCTGACTAGAACATTACAACACAAGTAGTTGAGTTGGCATTTTATGTGTGCTGACTGAGACTACAACGCTTAAAAACAGAGACCGCTCACCATTTGTGGAATATACTCTCCGTCTCAAAATAATTTTCCCACTTTTTTTAATCATTAAATCAACCTATAATTATTTTCAAAGTTCGGCAAAAATAATAGGAAGATCATTTTGGGACGTAGGGAAACGTCATAAAAAATAGAAGGGCAAATGACAATTTAGAGCTTGAAGTCTACGAGGAGGTACCATATTGGGGCCTGAGGTCTTAATTTTGTCAATTTAGGATCCAAAGTTACTGCTTTTTATCAATTTGAGGCCTTTTGACGTTTTTCGTCCAAAAAGCCCGTTAAGTTACCACGTGCAATTCACGTGAGATTCAGTGAAGGCATTTTGGTCATTTCGCATAGACTTCATGTCCTAAATTGACAAAATTAAGACTTCATGCCCCAATCTGGGTTCATATTATTTTTTAAAAAATCATCTATTTTCAAAAAAAATATAATTAAAAAATGACTAAAAAAATATTCAATTTTCGTAATGTTTGAGCAAAAATACATTTTTAAGAGACATGATTAAAAAAATAAATCAAAATTTAAATAAAAACATGTCTTTTGAAAATAACACTTTAACTGTTATAAAACGTCAAGTTTCTTTTGCAATAGAGAAGGTCATAGATTTAAAGATGGAATAATGTGATTTTTTTAAAAATTATTCCATTTTAAATCAATATCTATCCAAATGACACTAGGAAAATTTTATGTACCAAAATGACCATTTCTGTGAAGTCGGCATTGGCAATGCCGTTTTTGGCTTGAAGTCGGCATTACCAATGCCGACTTTAGTCAGTCCAAAGTCAGCCAAATGGAAGGTTAATTTCTGGTGGCATGATTAATTAGGATTTCTGGTTTAATTGAAGTCGGCATTGGCAATACCGACTTCAACTAGGGTTTAAGTGAAGTCGGCATTGACAATGCCGACTTCATGCCAACATAAATTCAAATCACATCCTCTTCTTTCTCATTCTTTCATAACCATTTCTCTGTCCATTTCAATTTCAAAGCTAAACATTCTCCAATATTTTGTGAATTAAGCATTATTTAAGGTACATTTTATTCTTTTTTATATATTTTGATTTGTATAATATGATTGTAAACTAGAGTTATTTGTTGTTGTTTTTATATGTTTTGACTGTCGAATTAATTGATATATTTTGATTTGTATAATATGATTGTAAACAGGAGTTATTTGTTGCTTTTTTATATATTTTGATTGTTGAATTAATTTGTTTAGGGAAAAATATGAGTGGACTTCCACTTATTTTCATGTGCTACTGGGGAGGAGATGATGAACACCCGTTTGGAGATAGTAATCTTGAACAGGGGCCGAAATCTCCACTTAGGGCAAAAACTCGTTGGAGTTACAAAAAATTGATTAGGAAGTTATATAAGAAAATTGATATAGATCCAAGGGATATTAAGTTGAAAGTTAATTGTAGATATCCTCATATGATGGGCAATGGGTTTGCAAATTACATTCCGCTTGAAATCGAGGATGATATGTGTGTGAAAGCCATGTTTGATGTTTCTGCTCAATTAGGTGGGATTGGTAGCTTGCAGTTGTATATTATCATGGAATTTGGATTTTTTGATAATAATGTGCGTTCTGATGAGGTTGAAACACGTGAGGAGCCGATACAAAATGATAACTACGTTGAGAGAGATGCTGTTGAAACACATGTGGAAGAGGAAAGGGAAGTGGAAGCAGAAGTGGAAGGGGAAGGGGAAGAGGTAGAGGAACGTGAAAATGATGATGATTTAGATTATGAAGGTCATATCCTTGCAGTAAGTTCTGATGCTGATTCTGTTAGTGATATGCTCTAGGCCTATGATTGGTAGACTTATGTGTTGACATTATTTATTATTATATGAGATGTTTATCATTTGATTATTATATGTTTTGTATATTTGTTTATAATAATCTCCGTCCCTAATTACTAAGAGAATAATTAGTATAATTGTCAATGGATAATCATATGATGATTATATGCATAGAGATGCACATTGAAATTATGTGTACTTGTTAGAGAACAAGTGACTGGACTTGACCCGCATGAGATTTATGTCATGGTCAAATGTCATAATTAAATCTCATAAGGTTACTTCATTTAGTCCCTAGACCTGAGATTATCATGACCTTACATATGATGAAAGTCATGTTTGATTTTAGTCAAACGATATCTTAACACGATATCTATAAAGGCTATCTTTGGCATGATCGGATTCATGATGGGAAGGATGATAAGTCAAGATGGAATTTGTCCCTCGAAAGAGAGATGTTTTGCTTGGGACCCTCAATGAGTGATAATGATTAAAGAGTATGGCCATACCCCAATGTGATTGGAATTATCATTATACTCGGAATCGAGAAAGCATTGAACAAAGACAAGTTGGCGAGGACCATGACTTGTGTTCAATATAACATCGTGAGACAAAGGAAGAAATGGAAGTGAACCATTGGAAACGTGAACTCTTACGTTGCATTATTTGGGTAGACATAATGGCTTGCTAGAGTCCGCTTATGTCTTATGAGGGTCGATATGATCGAACTCATTGCCAACATAATGTAATCCTATTGGGTCACACACTACTAGAATGAATTGATTAAACCATTGGAAGAATGATTGAGAAATTCCTCATCAGCCTTGTATGGTCGTGCGACACAACAGGCCATGTGCCTCGTGTAGTCGTGCGACAGAACAAGCCACTGAGACGGTTTACAGAATCCTTTCCTAATTTGATCAGGAATCATATACTATACTAATGTAGTATAAATATGAACGTCTGTCAACCCTAAAAAAGCTAGCCGAAATTCTCAAAAGAAATTCACAAAAATATTCTCAATATTATTCAAAGGTTTATAGGATCTAGCAATCTTCAAGAAATTGTTCTTGGATTCATTCAAAGGTGTGGATACCGAAAGAGGGTCTTCGCTCGTTCATCGATCAAGGCCTAGAGTTCAAGCAATCTGAAGAACGAAGTTTGTGATTCAAAATCACATAATCAAATCGTTCGATAGCTCAAGAACGGAAAGCGTTCAAGGTTGGTTATATCTATCCCATATGTTTCAAGTTAATTGTATAGAACGGATCCTAGGCTCTTGGATTTTGTGTTATTTAGATGCTTAATTTCGCTGCGCATGGACCCATAAAACCCAACAGTGGTATCAGAGCCCCGTTCGTATCATTAAGTTTGAATTAACATGCTAGAAAAGTAATATAAATCGTTTATATGTTCTTTTGCATGTTATATATGCGATAGATTAATTATTTTTGAAACAATATGCCTAAATCGTGTTCTATTGATATTGAATTAAATCTGTTAAAAGTTGTTTACATGATTTAATTGCTCTGAGATTTAGAATTGATTAAATTCTGGAAATCGGGAAATTGTCATCCTGTGTCACGCGACAGAACCTGCTTCTGTCACGCGACACTTCTTGCCCAATCTGGGCACTATCAGTTTGTTGAATAATCATGCTAATCTGTGAATGTGTTTACAATCTGATATGTTTATGTATTAATCTGGATGCTATAAATTTCTGGAAATTAAGTTTATAGGGCTATGCTAGATTAATTCATTGTTTATGCATGCTTAGTTAATTAAAATATGATTTTATTAATTGTTGCGATGCATGTTTTATGTGTTCTTAAATGTTAAGAATTTTAGATGTTTAGTTGAAACAATATATTGCAATTTCCTGAATGTTTAGATTGAAACATTAAGATTTTGGTTTTATGATTGTTTATGAGAAACAAGTCATTTTACGCGAAATTTAAAAGGAAACTAATTGTTTATAAAAGGTAGTGATTATGTTGTCAAATCAGAGCTAATTTCTGATTGTGCATGTCTAGGAAAGTTCTGTCGAAGGAGAGATTTGGTACTTAAGTAGTCCTTGTGGCTCACCTATCTTCCTGGGAACTTACCTGGTGCACGATTATGAATATCTTTGTTGATATGCTTATAATCTACTTTTTAAAGAACCTTCATTTAACTTTTAAGTTCTTTATGCCAATTCATGATTAAAACACTTGAGACCATTCAGATAGTTTTGGGTGGGCTTGCCATAGCAAGGTACTTTGATTCTATTCGAATGCGAGCAAGATGAGGAAATGGTGGTTCCTATACGTTTAAAGTGAATGAACTTAATTGGGTTATCAAAATGGTTTTGGACCCAAGGCATAAGATGAGATTAAAATATGCCTAGACATATAATGTCTTGAATAAATCTCATAAAAGATCTAAGAGTCATATATGTGATATGATTGATGTTTCTACCTAATTAATTTAGCTTTGAGCGGTTTGCCATAGCAAACTTGAAATTAAATTAAAGTTGGATCTTAGCCCATTAAATGTATATTATGTTTATTTGCATTGGAAGGTGTATAATTTAGTGGGAGAATTTTATGTAAATTCATTATACTTCTCATATGATATGTTTACTTATATGTGTTCATATTTTATGTATATCTTTTTGTAGAATAAATGGCATCAAACAATAATCACTTGTCACTGCGATCTCTCCTTGAGAAAGAGAAGTTGGAAGAGAATGGTACAAACTATATGGATTGGATCCGTAGCGTGAGAATTGTTCTCAGGCAAAAGGAAAAATTGTACGTTCTCGAGGAACCTATTCCACCTGAACCTGCTGCCAATGCTACTAGGGCAGTGAGGGACCAATATCTGAAGCACAAGCGTGATTCCACTGATGTTGGTTGCCTCATGCTCTCCGCCATGTGCAAGAACCTTCAGAAGGATCTTGAGCACTTGGGGACAGTTGATCTGTACAATCGACTGATGGAAATGTTCCAATTACAAGCTAGGCAAGAAAGGTATAACACAGTTAAGGTCTTAACCTCATGCAAGATGAGTGAAGGACAAGCTGGTGGTCCCCATGCTCTTAAGTTGAAGGGCCACATTGAGCATCTTGAAAGACTCGGCTTTCCAATTAGCCAAGAGTTGGCTACCGATATAATATTGAATTCATTGCCCAAAAGTTTTAGTAATTTCATAATGCACTATAACATGGGAGGCATGAATAAAAATCTTTCCGAGTTAGTTCAAATGTTGAACACTGCGGAAACCAATATTGTCGAGAAGAAAACTGACCTAGTGCTAATGGTTAACAAGGGAAGGGTTTCAAGGGTAAGGGAAAGGCAAAGGTTGCTAATCCTAAGGCAAATGTTGCCAAACCCAAAGAGGCTACCAAGCCTAAAGAGGCTAAGCCCAAGTCCCAAGAGGACGCAGTCTGCTTCCATTGCAATGAGATTGGACATTGGAGGAGAAACTGCACAAAATACAAGGAAGCACTGAAGAAGAGCAAGGAGTTGCTTCGACTTCAGGTATCTTTGTTATAGATATATTCCTATCTACTTCTAGTTCTTGGGTATTGGATACCGGATGTGGAACTCACATTTGTTTAAATGTCCAGGGTCTAAAGAACAGAAGGATGCTTGAGGAAGGTGAAGTGGACCTACGTGTGGGGAATGGAGCAAGAGTTGCTGCATTAACCGTAAGAACTTATGAAGTTACTTTACCTAGTGGACTAATACTTGTTTTGAACAATTGTTATTACGTTGCAGCTTTAAGTAGGAATATTATTTCGATTTCATGTTTGGATAATGAAGGTTTTAATTTTCTTATATGTGATAAGAAGTTTTCCATTTACAAGAGTGATATGCATTATTGTACTGCTGTTTCATTCAATGGCCTTTATATCCTTGATGTTGAAAATCGTGATAATGATGTCTATAACATTAACAAGAGATCTAAACCCAATGATGTAAACCACACTTACTTATGGCATTGTCATCTTGGCCATATAAACGAGAAACGCATTTCTAAACTCCACAAAGATGGATTTTTAGACTCACATGATTATAAATCTTATGAGACATGCGAATCTTGTTTACTTGGCTAGATGACCAAGGACCCATTTACCAAAACTGGTGAAAGGGCGGGCGACTTACTAGGCCTCATGCATACCAATGTGTGTGGACCTATGAGTAGAGATGCTAGGGGAGGATTTTGGTACTTCATAACATTCACTGATGATTATAGTAGATTTGGATATGTTTATCTAATGAAACATAAAAGTGAATCGCTTGAGATATTTCGAATATTTCAAAATGAGGTACAAAACCAACTTGGCAAAACTATTAAAGTACTTCGATCTGATCGAGGTGGTGAATATTTGAGCCAAGAATTTGACAATCATCTTAAGAGTTGTGGAATCATTTCAGAACTCTCTCCACCCGAAATACCACAATGGAATGATGTGTCTGAGAGGAGGAATATAACTTTGTTGGACATGGTTCGTTCTATGATGAGTCAAGTTGAGCTTCCTTTATCCTTTTGGGGACATGCACTAGAAACTGCTGCTTTCACTATAAACAGAGTTCCTACCAAATCGGTTCAAAAGATCCCATATGAGATGTGGCATGGAAGAAAACCAAGTTTGTCTTTCATGAAGATTTGGGGCTGCGATGCATGTGTCAAGAAGTTAACTTCTGACAAGCTAGCACATAAATCTGATAAATGTGTTTTCGTGGGTTATCCTAAGGAAACGAAAGGATACTATTTCTACAACCGAAACGAGAACAAAGTGTTTGTTGCTCGAAATGGTACTTTCTTAGAAAAGGAGTTTCTTCGCAAAGGAATCAGTGGGAGTAAAATAGATCTCGATGAAATTCGAGAACCCGAAAACAACATTGAACCTATGGTAGAGACTGAACCAAGTTCACAAATAGTTATGGAACCGGTTCAAGATGCACAAGTTCTTCGCCGAAGTGGTAGGTCACGATCCAAACCCGAGAGATATGGATTTCTCGTTACGGAAAGTGATGAAGTGGAGTTAATCGAAAACGATGAACCTACTTGCTATCAAGAGGCGATGTCCGCTCCTGATTCGGAAAAATGGCAAGAGGCCATGAAGTCCGAATTACAATCCATGGCTGATAATCAAGTTTGGAACTTGATTGATCCACCCGAAGGTGTAAAAACCATAGGATGCAAATGGGTCTTCAAGAAAAAGACCGACATGGATGGTTTTTTGACACCTATAAGGCTAGGCTCGTGGCTAAGGGATATAGGCAGATTCATGGCATCGACTATGATGAAACCTTTTCGCCTGTAGCTATGCTTAAGTCTATTAGAATTTTAATTGCCATAGCCGCATATTATGACTATGAGATATGGCAAATGGATGTCAAAATAGCTTTCCTTAATGGGAAGTTACTTGAGGATGTATACATGATACAACCTGAAGGTTTTGTCAGTCCAAAAAATTCTAACAAGGTGTGTAAGTTGCAGAAATCCATTTATGGATTGAAGCAAGCTTCTAGGAGTTGGAATCTGCGTTTTAATGAAGCAATCAAGGAGTTTGGCTTTATCAAGAACGAAGATGAACCTTGTGTATACAAGAAAATTAGTGGGAGCGTAGCACTATTTTTAGTGTTGTATGTCGACGATATCTTACTCATTGGCTGGCTGGATCCCTCATATCCAATGACACCACCTCCATGGTCCGGATGTCCTCCCAATCGCCCAACGGCTCCTGTAAGGCCCCAAACTGCCTGGATACCAAGCAGGGTATGTAGAAAGACGACCAGCAAAACCCTGGAACCCTCACAGCATAGGACTCCTGAAATGTCCTCCTGGTCTGCAACCTCCAATGAGGTATCCACCAACGGATGTCCGAAGTGGATAGCCTAGCCATCATCAGTTCCCAGCTACTCTGGTCCTGCTGCCTAGGTGCACCTCTCCGAGAAATCACCCAAGGACACTGAGTCGGCGAAGCCCCTGGCAAAGCCCCGAGCCTCTCCTGCAGCCATAAGGTCAGCACAGCCGGACTCCCGGATCTCATGAAATGGTCTCCCCGAGCCATCCTGTCAATCCCATGCAAAGTCTCTCCCAAAACCAGTGGGACAATATCCTTCCCAGCCCTGCAGTCTCTGACCATGTCCAAGAGACCACCATGATAGATCCCCATGGACTCAGCGGTAAACAGAACAGAAAAGACGCAAAGGATAAACGCGTCCATAGCCACCGTGGTCGCAGCCATAGCTGGAGACCCAAACCTGCCCGGGATCTCAGAAAGGTCAATCCTGTCCGGGGCTACCATCATCCTCTCAGCCTCTCCCAGAGGAATCTGCAGAAAAGATGCAAGCTTTGCCGCCACTGGCACGTCTCCAATCAGCGGAATAGATATAGCTTCAATTTCTGGACCCCCAATCAAGGCTCGGAAGTCTTCATGCGTCGGGATGATCTCATTGTAAGAAAAGCAGTAAACATGTCTCCGGACGTCCCAAAACTTTGCTGCGGCTCTCAAAAGGTCCCAATCGGGCGGGAGATCCCTCAAATGCCATAAAGACTTGATCTTGAAGGAAGAATCAAGCAGCCCCTTGTGAAATTGGAAGTTGTGTCTCACCCAAGATTGAAGATCGGACAGAAAACGGTCTCGCTTCCCCCTTTGCAATCTAACGGGCTTTTCCATCGTGAAATGATCAAAGATGGTGCTTTTAGGTCCAAAATGTGCTCCGGGAACAGTTGGGACAAGTCTAGGTTGAAAATGAAATGAAATGGCCAAGCCTTGCTTTTATTCAGAAAATGACCAGTCCAGACAGAACTGTGAGCCGCACGGCCTCTTTTGCTCTCAGGACCAGTCCGCACGGCTTCATTTGCCTGATGTAAATGACAGATTTGCAGCAACCAAAGTTGCTGCCCAAGGGAGTTTTCACCCCACTTTCTCAACCAAAACCTGTACAAAAGCATGTCCAGAAGCCACCCAAGCAGTTATATATAATTATATATTGTTTTGGCCCAGTTTCAGCCCCCAATTCCAAGCAAAAAATCGCCCCAAGACTCAGATAATATGCAAATTGAAAAAGCATAAATTAGAAAAGTAAATAAAACATAAATACAATGTCTTCGCCCCATCGGCGCCTGAATAAAGCAAAAAATAAACAAAATATGCATAAAAATTTGTTCATTGTTTGTTTTGTTCCCCAAATCTACTCTAGAGACCTCCTAGGCCTCCGATTCTTCTCCTTCCTCATCGCTGCTCACGTCATAGATGCTAGGCTCTCTCATCACGTCCTCCTGGTCACTCGCATCAGACAGATGGATGTTGTCGTGCTCATACTCCGCCAGCTGCTCCAAGATGTCAGCATTAGGTCCTCGCCCCCGAGGCCTGGCGCTAGATGAGTACTCCGAAGCCGAGGAAGAGGATGCTGTGCCCCCGACGTGCCTCCTTTTGCGCACAGGCTCCTGCACGCTTGTTGACGCTTTGGTAGCGCAGGCCAGCTTCTTGACCAAAGATCGGCACACGTCTTTCCAGCCCCTATTCTGCCTAACCAACCTGTCATAGGTGCGAGCTGGAACCTGAGAAAAGAAGAGAAAATCTCAGAAAAATCTCAGAAAAATCTCAGAAAATTGCCAAAATCAGAAAAATCTGAAAGCTGAAAAGGGAATAAGACCCTAAAAGTATACTTACAGTGCTATCAGGTGGCAGGGTATACTGGGGCTCCCTAGTGTCAGGGACAGGAATCCTCATCCTCCTCGGTACTCCGTGGACGACATAAGAAAGGTGCGCAGGAGGAATAGGCGGGTCAGTAGGCTCGTCCTCCCCATATCCCTGAGTGACCGCCAGCTTCATCAGCTTCTGTGGCGTCCTCAGGCGCTGCTCCACAAACACAGCGTAGGGGGTACCCATGTCAAAATACTCCTCTGCAGCTATACCTCCCTGGTACCTCTCAATCTCATCTGCCGGCCAGTCCCTGGGCTGTAGCATCCGTGCTGGAGGATCGTGGGGAGTAATGGCGTCCAATGGAGGGACATGGCCATGCTGCCTCGAGAAACGGTCCCCCAAATATATGACATCGCAAGTCAGCCCAGTGAGCCATCTCCTCTGCCTCGTCACCTCAATAGCATCTCCAAGCAAAATCTTCGGATACCTGCCCCAGGGGTAGAAGTCCACTCCATCAGGCCCGTCCTTATTGATGATCGGCTTCACCATCTTGTAGTCGAAGGTGATACGGGTCTTTCTCGTAAACTTATCCCTCGCATCTCCCCTCCAGCGAACCATCGCAGGGAAAATGGTGATGACACTCTGTTGGTTCCAAGGAAAGAACCCGATCACCTCACAGAACCAAGCCTGCATGTTCAAAACATCAAAAAGGTCATTTTCTCTCTCATAAAAGTCTCAAGACAGAAAAGAGAAAAGAGAAAAGAAAGAAGGACTATCTCAAGGGCAAATGAGAAGCAGTCCATCGAAGCAGCCTTGTTCCGGCTGTACATGTCAAGAGAGAAGTATAACTCCGCCAATCCGGCCTCTCCCCAAGAGACCGTCCCTATCCCATCCACATCAACCAAAGAATCGAGGAGGCTAGTCATGGCCAGTGTCCCAGAATTAGCAAAAATTGTGACCGACAGCATCAACCACACAAAAGCTCTAACCAGCTGGTGGGCAGTCACGTCACTAGCAGCAAAGTCTCGCATGCAGTTCTGGACTGCCACCTCGACGTTCCTCATCTCCATACCCAGTCCCTTGGGAATCAGCTCAAACCCAACCAAATTCTCAAACTCCTCAGCAGTAATATGGTCTCTCCAAGTCACGGGCCTCCCGGTGAACTGTAGGCCAGTAATAGCTGTGAAATCCGCAGGAGTCACTGTAAGCTCTCCCCAACTCAGATGGAAGCTATGAGTAGAGTCCCACCAAAACTCAGAAAGAGCCTGGATCAAGCCCTTGCTCTTAGAGGTGATATGAACACCCCTGCCGATAGCCTCGACGAATGCATCCAGGCCGGTAGCCCTCACCAAATCCTTGGGGTTCACCCCATTCTTCTCAAAGTCTGGCATCCTCTGCCAAAGCTTGACTGCTATCTCAGATGGTCCTCTAGACTTGTTCTCCTGTAGACAAGCACAGCAAAAAAAGAAGTATGTCAGTCCTTCATCTCATTTCAAAAGCATGCAAAGTGCACATATTTTTCAAAAGAAAAGCATTCATACAAGTCTTTCTAACATCTTTTGCATCAAAAACATGTCTTTCATCATTTGAAACATGTCATTGCCTTCCTAAAGCACAAAATCACAATTTTCACAATTCTTTGCACATAAGCATTATTCTTTCAAAAAAAAATGGCATGCATGAATCATTTTCATCTTCCAAAATCATGTTTTCTCATTGAAAATCAAAATTTTGACCTAGTTCTAGCACAATGCAAGAACTCCGTCTCACTTCAGACAATTCTTTCATTCTTACTTCATTTGCGAGAAAAAAGTGGGTCATTCTCACTATTTTTGTCAAATAAATTGCACATGCATGTTCTTAGCCTCATAGGTTACTCATCAACATCTCAAAATCATTCAAAAATCCTAGGAAAATCCTAGAAAATTCCTAAGTTCGGGTCAAGCCCTAAATCATTCAAAATTCAATCAAAATCGACGGATTTGAGCCAAATAAGAACGCTTACCCCAACCGATCGCGGGTTTGTAGATTTGTGCTCCCTTCTTCCCGGGTAAAGCTCCGACGGAGGTGTAAGAAAATCGTATCTCCTATCCGTGCGAACGAGCTCTTTTCTCTTCCTCCTAGCGGCTTCGGAGACATTTCTCCTTGCTTGTCTTGGTACCGGATCCATCCCAAATCAAAGGAAGCAAAGGGGATTGAAAGAATTTCGAAATTCTCTTCCTCTCTTCTCTCTCTCTCGGTTGGAATGGGCGGCAACAATGGCCAATTGCCCGTTCGAAATCTGTTTTAAATAATCTGTAAAAATTAGGATTCCAGCCGTACGGCTTCTTTTTCCTCCCTCTCATGCCGGGCGGCCTCTTTCGCTCTGAGCAGAAATTACAATTTTGCCCCTGGACTTTCCACTTGGGCATTCAATTCTCGTTATCTTTTAACTGAGATAACGTCTTTTTCAGAGGGTATCCCTTATCTCTTAAGCAATTAAGCTTTCTTCCCAGTCGCCTCCGTTAATTCCGTTATAACGGGATAACGCTAGGTGACAACCTCTGAATTGTCAAAATCCGAACTTTAAGCTACCTCTATCCTGAATAGTGAAGTATGCTCGAGTTCTTCTTAACTTTAGCTACCTCTATCCCGAATAGTGAAGTATGTTAAAGTTCATCTTAACTTAAGATACCTCTATCACGAATAGTGAAGTATTCTTAAGTTCATCTAGCTTTAGCTACCTCTATCTCTGTCAAAAAGAGATAGCTCCGTAAGCTTTAGTCTCCGTTATTTCCGTCATAAAGAAATAACGTCATTCTAGCTTTAGCTACCTCTATCTCTGTCAAAAAGAGATAGCGTCGTAAGCTTTAGTCTCCGTTATTTCCGTCATAAAGAAAATAACGTCATTCTAGCTTTAGCTACCTCTATCTCTGTCAAAAAGAGATAGCGCCGTAAGCTTTAGTCTCTGTTATTTCCGTCATAAAGAAATAACTTCTTCCAGCTTTAGCTCCCTCTATCTCTGTCAAAAAGAGATAGCGCCGTAAGCTTTAGTCTCCGCTATTTCCGTCATAAAGAAATAACGTCATCCAGCTTTAGCTCCCTCTATCTCCGTCATAAAAGAGATAGCGCCGTAAGCTTTAGCTTCCATTAGAATGAAGTAATGTCAGGTGACAACCTCCATTAATTGTCAAAATCTCAAGGATCCTAGACATCGTTCCTAACTATCTAGTGATGCTTGAACTACGATCAAGGCTTGATTCCTCCGGGATACGTAGGTAGCCTTTTATAAAAGGTCCAGCCATCCGACCACTTTGGTCACCCTGTTTCTTCGTCACTCCTCAGTGATGAAGTAGTCCCTCATAAGAGACTTTGTTATCTGACCGCCTCGGTCACTTCTAGCATATCCCTAGTAGGATCATATGCTTGACCTCTTAGGTCATTCTCTCTTCTATTTCCCCAGCAAGAGACCAGTTTTCTCTTCTCCTTTCCTCAGCGGATCCTATTCTGAACTACGACCTGGCTTGATTCCTCCGGGATACGTAGGTAGCCTTCCAAAAGGTTCAGCCACTCGACCACCTTGGTCACCAAATCCATCTCGACATTCGCCAGATCGGATCCTTTTCTATCGACAACCCCACTCGCCTTGCAAGTGACATTGCCGAGGTGCTTCTGTAAGTACCCAAATCTGGCTCATGCCTTCCGGTTAAATTTCCCGGCAATTTCGGTAAGTTTTCCGGTAATTCCCCAGACCTTCCTAGTGTTCCGGGAACATTCCGGAACTGTTTTTTATTAAATAAGGGCTGAAGGGAATCCTTCCTAATTAAGAAACACGTTTTTCTTAATTAGGAGGAAAGATCTAGAATTTGCCACCTTGCATGGTTCTAGAAGTGCTGAGTCATTAAGGATAATGCCGCACGGCTGCATTAGCTCGCTGTCTCTGGCCGCACGGCTTCATTAGCTTTCTCCAGATTACCTATAAATAGAGGCCTCCTCTACCCATTTCAAGACACACAAGACAAGACATAACCAATCACCCACAAACACTCCTAATACGTGAAGAAACTGCTGAAAGCCCAAGAAGGTGAAGAAGGAAGGCCAAGAAGCTACCTTCCTCCTCCTTGAAGATCCAAGATCAACCTCTCCTCCTAGCTCCGTCCAAAGAAGCAAAGGAAGCCATTGGTAACCTCGCACGCCCTATCCTTGCATCCTAATTGCTTTATAAATTGCTCATTGCATTGCCTTTATATTGCTTGGGACTTGGTAGATTAAAGATCACATCTTTATATTTCCCCTTCCCCTTTTGCATGCATTAAGACATCATTTGTCATAAAAATGTAGTCTTTTTTTTCATAGAGGTGCATCCTTTGCACCTAAAACCCCCATTTTCAAATAAAAATGTCATATTTATGCATCCTTTGCATATAAAAATCAAATCTTTTCAATAAAAATGCATCCTTTGCATTCAAAATCCCTTTTTCATGCATCACTTGCATAAAAATCATATCTTTATGCATCATTTGCAATAAAGATCATTTCTTTAAATCAAAAGCATCATTTGCAACCCAAAAATGTCATCTTTTCACTAAAGTGTCATTTTTATCATGCATTTCCCCCTTTTTCCCCCATTAGCAACCTTGGGACGGACCGGTGTAAAAGATCCTATCTTTACATCGTTCCTTCCGTTAAAGGTTCCATATTTCTTTAGAAAGGGACAACCTTGAACCCTATATCTCCAATTATCGCTTAAGAAAGAGTATGAAGCATCTATACGAGCTCGATCGTCTTAAAGCGTAGGATTGATGGGCTAAGGACCCTCCTTTTCTAAAGAACCTCATCTTTGACTATAACGAGAGTCATTCTCTCGATCACGCAAGTCCCGAGGTTAAAATGCGATGATCACAAGTCACAAGATGAGGACGGGATCATAATCCCGAACACATAAATTCCAAGGAATCCCGAGCGACAACCAACAAATGGTTTGTACGTCCGGAAGATAACTTGGGACATTCCCCCCTTTTATTCTCAAACACATGCACACAAGAAAGCACGCAAGCAAGCACGATTAATGAAATCTTGGGAGACTTGCTCCGGCAAGGCACTTTGGGTGAACGCCAAACGTTCTTCCCAAGGGGTAACTTAACCTCCGAACCCAAGTAAAAACCTTTTTTTCAAAGTTTTGAGGTAATCAAAATGGCGTGGCGACTCCGTTTTTCAATAAACTCGGATGTCTTCAAACTCGCGTGAATCCAATAAAAACAAAATTTGGGCACACATTCACAGTAACGTGACCTCCGAACCTAACAACCTCTGGTCCTAAAAAGCCTTTTGTCAAGTTTTGGCTACCAATCAAAACGTCCCATTTTAAAGCCTTTTTTCAAGTTTTGGCTACCAATCAAAATGTTCAAACTTTCAAAGCCTTTTCCAAGTTTTTGCTACCAATAAAAAGGATCCTTTTCAAAACCAACCTTTTTCAAAGTTTAGGCTCATAATACAAAACGGCGTGACGACTCTCTCTTTTCCAAGTGAAGTCCATCGAAAGAACCGCTCGCCGCAGTCCGCGCGATCCGGGTAATTTCACTATTGTCTTCCATTTGTTGGATACTTGATTGATGATCAATGTTGTGTCTCCGTATACTTCCAGTTCTGAAATGTTGCGTTCAAGAGCGGCTTCTAGGCCGGCTGCGCAAGCTTCATATTCTGCTGCATTGTTGGTTGCTTCAAACTTTAGTTTAATGGCTATGGGAGTGTGCTCATCTTTAGGATCAACCAGGAGCATTCCAATACCATTTCCCTTCTTGTTGGCTGCCCCATCGAAGAAGAGTTGCCAGTGGTTTACGCTATTGAGTGAGAAGATCCCGTCATCTGGAAACTGCGGATCAGGACCCTTGAGCTCACTACTTGGAAAGTCTGCCAGCTGATCTGCCATTACTCTGCCCTTTGTTGATTTTCTGACCTGTATTTGACGTCGAATTCAGCCAGGAAGAATGACCACTTGGCTAATCTCATTGATAGAGATGGCTTATCGAAGAGATATCAGACGGGGTCCATCTTGGAGACCAGGAGCACTGAATGTGACTGCATGTAGTGTTTCAGTTTCCCGACTACCCATACCAAGGTGGTATAAGTTTTCTCTAATGCTGAGTAGCTGAGTTCACTTCCTTGAAGCTTTTGGCTCACGAAGTAGATTGCATGCTCAACTCTGGAATCCTTCTGTTCTTGCGCCAGCATGGCCCCAATTGACGTGTCTGTCACTGTCAGGTACAGGAGGAGTGGCTTATCTTCATGTGGCGGGCACAGGATTGGGGGATTCACCAAGTATGTCTTGATTTTCTCAAAGGCTGTTTGGCATTCGGAGTCCCATTTGATGTTAGCATTTTTCTTCATTAGTTTGAACATTGGCTCGCAGAGAGATGTCAACTGGTTGATGAAGCGGCTGATGTACTGAAGTCTTCCCATGAAACTTTTCACTTCTGTCAGTGTCTGCGTCAAAATCAAGGCTGAAAAGCTTAAGACTTCGGGTCGGGAACGACCTTTGGTTTTAAACTCTCGAGCTTGACTCGGAGCGAGGCCCGGCGTAAAAAACATACACTTAGGCTTTATGACACGAGCTAAGCCAAAAAACCAACCGGGGTCTTGGACAAAGTGTGACACAAAGTGTGCATGGCTTACACGGGCTAGGATGGGATGTTTGGAATGACCCCGTGCGCCCCCGAAAGGCATGTGGCAGGCCAATCGGGGTGCAACTGATAAGGCCATCCCGGGTTAGGGGTTGTAGTGTGCAGTGTTCCGAGGCAGCAGGTGCTCGTAGTGTGCGGTCGCTACAATTCCTTTTTCTGAGTAAAACAGAGGTTTTTAGCAGAATGTGTCTTAAAGCATTATGATGCGCAGTTCAAAGACAGCATAAAAATCAAACATGAATGGGGATGCACAAACATGGTATGACTTTAAAAAGTTGACAATGTAATGCCTTTGGAAAAAAACTGTTCGAGGTTTAAAGGAACACACACACGAAAACGAGGAAGGGTAAACGAAAGTTTGACCCACGGAAGGCTTTTTTGAAAACATCGGCAGTTTTAAAAAAGTATCGGTCCCCAGCGGAGTCGCCAAATGAAATTACCCGATCCTTTCGCGCGCGCGGCGGGGGGCGCGGAGAAAAGGCGGTTGTCTTTCGCGGAGGGTTGTGTCTGAGACCTCGCTTCATGGGAAGGAAAATGAGGAGTCGCCACGCGGTTTTTGTATTTTGAGCCCAAAACGTTGAGAAATGGCTTTTGAGAATTGTGTCGTTTTTATTGGTAGCAAAAACTTAGGAAAAGGCTTTTGAAAACGGGGATCATTTTTATTGGTAGCAAAAACGAGTAAAAAGCTTTGAAAACGGGGATCATTTTTATTGGTAGCAAAAACTGAGTAAAAAGCTTTGAGTACCAGAGATTGTTAGGTTCGGAGGTCACGTTACGTTTCGGGAAGAGTATATTGAGATCACCCGAAACGCCTCGCATGACGAGTCTTTCTACCTTTCTCGAAAACGTGCGTGTGTGTGTGTGTGATTTTTGAATGGGTGCTTGAATGACAAGCTTAATCTTGGTTTGAATGTCAAACGTTGATTAGGTGACTTTTGAAAAGACGAGCGTTTGCGTTGCAAACGTCCGTTTTGAGATGGAAATGAGCGTTTGCGTGGCAAACGTCGATTTTTAACCGGGCGAGTCATTGTTAACGATTTTACGGAAAAAACGAATTAAATGATATTGAAGTGTCAAATGGCGGCTTTTATTAGAAAGATGAGCGTTTGTGGGCCAAACGTCATTTCGCGCGTTTTAAAAGAGAGTTCGACGGACGAACTCCGGTTTTGAACCGGGCATTACATTGTTAACGATTTTGCGGGAAAATGCGTATTAAATGATTTTGCGATCAACGAATCGGGTTGCGACTCGGACTTTGAAAAGTAAATACTATCACGATCCAAACGGGTCGGACTTGCAAATGACAGTATTTAAAGCAGTGTCAACGGAATCAAACGATCCGGAATCGTAAATGACGATCAACGAGGCCAATCGACTCGGAATTGTAAATGACAATCAACGAGGCCAAAACGGCTCGGAATTGTAAATGACGATCGACGAGGCCAAAACGGCTCGGAATTGTAAATGACGATCAACGAGGCCAAAACGGCTCGGAATTGTAAATGACAGAAATGTAAATGACATAAAAGTAAACGGAACGGGGTCGGAACGCCGTTTTAACCCATGATTACTTCTCTTACGAAAAGAGAAGAGGATCGAGGGGCTAAAACGTATCGAACCCCGTTAGACGGATGCGTCTACATTTTGATAACTGTGTTCGAAACGGTTATAGCGACTGGCGCGTAAACCGAGACGAAACGAGAGATTTAGAGAGAGGGAGTTATACCTATGGCTAGGGTCGACTCCTTTGGCTCGGAAGGTGTGTACGGAACACGAAAAGTGATTCGAAAGGTTGTTTCGAAGTTGTAGGGTGCGTATTTGACCGAAATACGAAAGTTTCACGCGAATCGAGACAAACGGGGGCTCGGGAAGGGGTGAAATCTGTTTGGGCCGTATGAGAGGTGAGTTTTTTGAGAGTAAAAATTCGGTCCATTTGCCTTGACAGCAACTTCTATTTATAGGGTGAAAATTGCAGTAGGAGTCCGGCCGTACTTGGCTTGCATTTCAGAGGGTTTTGGGGATTTTGGAGATCTGGGGGACTTGTTGGCAATTTCAGGGAAAGTGCACAGTGAGTCCGGCCGGACTCGGCTTGCAAAGCAAGGGTATTTTGGTCTTTTGGCCTTGATTTGTGATTGAAAGGTGATGGGAGGGAGGTGGCAGTCGTGCCAAGTGTCCCATGACTCACCCTTTGCACGGGAGTTCGTTCCCGGGTCCCGGTTTTGTCCGTTTTTTTAAATAACAGTCCGGAAAATGTCCGAAACGCCCCCGGAAAGTGCGTTTTTCAGGGAAAGACGTACTTTTACGTGTGATGACACGTTTCAAGTACGCTTCGACGTCGGGATGCTCGGGGCAGTCCCAGGACGTCTCGTTGGCTTGGCAACGGGGAGTTTAACGAGTTCCGGTTAACCTGGAGCGGGCCAGTTAACGGATTTCGGTTAACTTTCTGACGGATTTTGACGATCCGGATTTGGGTACTTACAGCTGGCCTCGTTGACATCAGGGTGACCTTGGTTGGAACGGTCGTCGTGATCCATTGCTACATAACAAGAAAGAGCAAGGGAATCAGTCCTAGCATCCTGAGGTGACGACCTATCTAAAGGCGGCCTAGATTCCCCTGAGACCAAACTCCTAAGTGAATCACGACGGGACGAAGAATAGTTGGCTCGTATATGATTTGGTAGGTCGTTCATTGACCTGAAAGGCGTTATCAATGTATCGTTTTCCTCAAATTCCCCAAGAACCTCACCAACTGGAAATTCTAAGAGCTCACTCTCAAATCCAAATTTCACCAAGATTGAGGAACATTCAGCCAAAGGAATCTCTTTCCAAATGCCCCTGGCGCACTTATATACCCTTTGATTTAACCCAAAACCAAACTTAACCCCTCGATCTCTCAAAGCTTATCGATCTGGGCCCCATTAAACAAGCTCTTAAACCCCAAGAAAAACCCAGAAAACGAAGAACAATCAAAGGGTAATACCTGGTAAGGAGTTCGCCGGTGGATGTTCCGATGAATTTTCCGGCGGAAGGTCGAAAAAGTCTCTTATCCAAGCTCCCAGGCGTCTCACAGACGGAGTAGCCAGTACAGTTCAGTTCGCCGGAAACGGTTTTTCTTGCTCGCCGGAATTCCTTTTGCTGGTTGCCTGAAATCACCTTCGCTATTTGCTCTCAGTGCTCAAGGTTTGGAAAAGTTTGAAATGGAGGAGGGAGAAAGCTTTTATATTTGGGGGAGATGAAGGGTTTATACCTGGGAAATTCAAACGACGGAATGATGACGGACATTAAATACACTGTGATTTCCGAGAAGAATGTCCCATCATGGGACGCGTGTCAATAAATGAAGAGATCCTGGCCCTCCACGTCATCAATGGTGATGTCATCACAATTCAAATTTCAAAACTGACGGTCGTACGGATATTCTTTAGAAGAAGCGCGAACTCCTGGCCCGTCAAGACGACCCATGAGTTGGGGGCCACTGAACGAAATATTCTGTGATGGGCCTGTAAGTACCCAAATCTGGCTCATGCCTTCCGGTTAAATTTCCCGGCAATTCCGGTAAGTTTTCCGGTAATCCCCCGGACTTTCCTAGGGGTCCGGAACAATTCTGGAACTGTTCCGAACCTTCCAAGGGATGAAGGGACTGATTTAAATTGAAAAGGCACGTTTTCCTTAATATGGAAAACCTTCTAGAAACGCCACCTTGCATGATTCTAGAAAGATGCTGAGTCATTCAGGATAAAGCCGCACGGCTTCATTAGGAGGCGACCCCTAGCCGCACGGCTTCATTAGCCTTATCCAGACTGCCTATAAATAGAGCTCTCCTCTACTCATTTTGACAACAACAACACACACAATATACGAATTTCCAGCACCAAAAACTCTATCCAAGCACTGCTGCAAAAATCCAAGAAGTTGAAGAGTGCCAAGAGCCACCTCCCTCCTCCTTGAAGCCTCCAAAAGTTGATCCCTCCACTAGGCAAGATCCCAAGAAGAAGAGGTCACCACCATTGGTAACCTCTCACCCCCTTACCTTGCATTATACTTGTTCTATGTGATTCTTGCTCCTTGCATTTACATATTGCTATTATCTTGCTTGGGACTTGGTATTTGTTGTTAAAGATCTTATCTTTATTCATATAAATCATACCCCCCTCCCCTTTGCATCCTTTGCATGAAATAAGCATCATTTGCTCATAAAAATGTAATCTTTATATTAAAGGTGCATCCTTTGCACCTAAAAAAACCATTTTTGACATAAAGATGCATCCTTTGCATATAAAAATTATTTCTTTACATTGAAAATGCATCATTTGCACATAAAAATCATGTCTTTACATTAAAGGTGCATCCTTTGCACTTAAAACCCATCTTCATGTATAGAGATGCATCATTTGCACTAAAAATCATGTCTTTACAATCAAAGTAGCATCCTTTGCTTTCAAAATGTAATCTTTATGCATCCTTTGCATATAAAACACTATTTTCCCACATAAAAATGCATCATTTGCATTAAAAATCCTTTATTTACATAAGAAGCATCCTTTGCAATCAAAAAGCATCCTTTGCACCCCAAAATGTCATATTTTCACTAAAAATGTCATTTTTATATGCATCCCCCATGTCCCCATTAGCAATCTTTGGAACAGACCGGTGTAAAGATCCTATCTTTACATCGTTTCTTCAATTAAAGGTGCCACAATCTCTTTAGAAAGGGATAAACCTTGAACCTATATCTCCGATTATCACTTGAGACGAGCATAGTAGCCCTATATGAGCTCAATCGTCTCAAGATGTAGGATTGATGGGCTTAAGGACACTCCTTTTCTAAAAAACCTCATTTTTGGACTCTAAAAGAGAGTCCTTCTCTCGATCACGCAAGACCCAAGGTTAAAAAGCGATGATCACAAGTCCAAGATGAGGACGGGATCAAAATCCCGAACACATAAAAATCCAAGGAATCCCGAGCGACAACCAACTAAATGGTTTGTACGTCCGAAAGACAACTTGGGACATTCCCCCCCTCTTCTTTTCAACACATGCACACAAGAAAGCACGCAAGCAAGCACGAAAAATGGAATCTAGGGAGACTTGCTACGGCAAGGCACCTTGGGTGAACGACGATCCGTTCTTCCCAAGGGGTAACTTAACCTCCGAACCCTAAAAAAACCTTTTTTTCAAAGTTTTGAGGAAATCAAAATGGCGTGGCGACTCCATTTTTCAAATTAAACCGGATGTTTTCAAACTCGCGTGAATCCTATCTAAAACAAAAATTTAGAATTTGGGCACACATTCACAGTTTGGCGACTCCGCTGGGGAATTCCCAAAGGAGAAAAGTTTTTATTTTCAAAAAAATAAATAAGAAATAGCTTTTCCCTTTGAGCGGGTTAGACTCTCGTCGCGGATTCCGTTAATCGTGCTTGCTTTCTTTACCTTGCATTGCATCATTTGCATCTTGGGAATTGTGCATACTCTATAAACTGAACAGGAAACTAAAAGGTGCGGAAAAGCAACCTGAAATTGCAAAAGGAGTGGAACCTGAAAAATTGATCCATGCAGCCGTACGGCTTAATCCTCCCTGGATTCTGACCGGATGGCCTCATTGACAATTCCACCAGGACAAAAATCGAAGTTAATCTGGCAGCTTAGGCAGCTTGGGGCTATTCAGTTCCAAAGCTGACCGAAGCTCCCAGAAAATTTACGTGACTTAACTGTTGCATTTTCCCCCGTCCCGAAAAATCATTCCTTTTAAAACACATTTATGAAAATCTCTGTTTTAACTAAAAAAAGGAACATTTTTAGGAGACCGCACACTACGCGCACCTGATATATCCTGTACACTTTGCACGCACGTCCCTTTAAACCCGGGGTGGTTGTTCAGTTGCAGTCACGGACAGCCTTACGATGCTCCCAGGCGCGCACGGAATCACCCCAAACTCCCCATGGCAGCCAGTGTCGACCAATGCACAGTCCGTGTCACACGTTTCAAAAAACAGTGACTTTTGGTTGGTTTTTGGTCTAGTCCGTGTCATATAGCCCAGTTGCATATCCTCGTAAAGGTCAAGCCTTAGTCCATAACGGAAGTCAAGATCCTCCGTGCAAGCGGAACTCTGCCAAAATTCCGACAAGGAAAAATTGGTAGAATCTTGACTCCGACATTGACTTTGACCTTGACCCGCACGGAATGCGTAAGAGTCGAGACCGAGTCCTTGCCAAAATCCAAAGATCTTCCGCTCAAGCAAAGCTCTGCCAAAATTCCGACAAGGAAAAATTGGCAAGATCTTGACCCGACATTGACTTCGATTCTGACTCACGCACTGCGTATGCAACGAAGTTCAATGTGACACTGTGTCATCCGGATTTTACCGCCGGACCCATGCCTATTATCTTCTCGGACATTACCGAAAAGTCAAAACGTCAATCGCGCAAGCGAAATTCTGCCGAAATTTCGTTAAGGCTGAAAGACGAGACTTTCCCAGTATTGCCTTGACTATAATCTGCATCGCACGTGCGTTAAAAGTTCCTATGACCCGCTAGACCCGTTAGGAGCGTTCTTCTCTCGGTCGGTGGGATCCGCGTGCCCTATAGGACTCTCGCCCGGGGCTGTCCACCCTGGGAGGTCGAAATACAGGTGGAATACGAGGGGCTTATAGACGTAGTGACGGAACCCACTGATCCAGGATCTAGAGTAGTTGAAAAAGAAGGGCAGAACCCCTTTTCCAACCAAATAGAAATAAATAAAAGACATTGTTTTAAGTAAACTGGAAGATTCTTAATCTGCATATTGCTTGAGCCTTCAGCCTAAACACCTACCCCGAGTCTAAACCTCTCCTATCCCTTTCCCGCAGCGAGAAAGAAGTGGGTGAGAATACCGGGTCAGCGACTTGTTAGCGCAGAATTCTCAGACAGTTCGCCAGAATCCTCAGTTTTGTCAGTCCGAAGAGTCAGAATGACCGATTTGACGGAGAACAGCAGTGGTTCGGGTAATCAGATGACTAGGGAAGAAGAGCTAGCCTTAGCCTTGGAGAATAGCCGTAAGGCCCGTGAGGAACGGCAAGCCATGCTCATTGATGCGCTCCGTCGTCATGGGGTTCAGATAGTGGTCGAGTCCAATGGTTCCCTGGTTATGGTAGAAGATGAGACTCCAGAAGTAGCCATCTCAGCTCCCTCAGCCTATAACCAATGCCCTCCTCCATCCACATATGATCCCTTATCAAGGACTATCCCCTTCCAGTCCTTTCCAGCATCCCAACCTATCAGGGTCCCAACACCCTCGCCTCCTCAGATGAGACCCAGCTTTGTTCCCTTCCAACAGAGAGCAAACACCACAGCTATCTCAGTCACGCAGCCTCTGCATTACCCCATGGGATTCACTCCCTTTCCTCAGTACAGGTCGTCCCAGACAATCCCAAGGCCTCAAAATCAGTCCAATGATCCTTTCAATCTATGCCCTGCCACAGCAGATCGTCCACCTCCAACTTTACCAACAGGACCCCATGAGGTTCCGTATCCTTTTTCCTACTTCAGAAACTACGAACCTAATTCCTATGTCTCCGGCCTGTCTCATGGAAACACAGGATCAGGCCAAGTATACACTTACTTCCCTTCTAAAGATCCCCAAACCTTGGTACCAGCTACCACTGTGCCACCTACTGTCCTTCCATCCAAATCTGATAAGCCTTCTTCAGAATTGAACGATCCTAAATCGTCACCCGACTCCAACATGACTTGGTTGATGGAACAAGTTAAGTCCATGCAAGAGAAATTTGGAGAACTGAGCACCAAAAAGGTAGCATACCAGATCACTGATCCCAGCAAAATTGTCCCTCTTCCTCAGAAATTCCGAATGCCTGAGATTGAAAAATTCAATGGCACTGATTGTCCCCGGACTCACATTGAAAGCTACCTTCTAGCCATGAGAGCCAAAGATTGTACACATCAGCAAATGGCCGACCATTTTCAGTTGTCATTAAAGGGTTCAGCTCTTAGGTGGTTCCTGCATGTGAAGCCAGAGGCCCGAGCTACCTGGGACCAGATCAAGGAAGCATTCCTGGAAAAGTATAAGGCCAATTTGAATTGGGAAACTAGCAGGAATGACCTACAAGGAACTCTGCAGCGCTCAGACGAGCCGGTAAGTGAATTCTACAAGAGATGGAATTGGAAGCTTAGCGAAATGATGACCCCGCTAAATGAAGAAGAACAGATGGAGATCTTTCAGTCTTGCTTGAAGCCTCAGTTAAGGGTCCAGATTGGCAATTACTATTATCCTGACCTTCGGGCGATGGTAAATGCCGACACCAAGTTTGAAAATGCCTTTAACATGACCCCAGTCACAGCAACAGGCAACTCCTATCGCTACAAAGCACCAGTTTCAAACGCTACATCTGTTACTGTAAAAGGAAAAGAAACTGTTGGCGTTGTCAATTATATTCAGAACGAGAAGGTCGGACAAAATTCAAGCCAAGTCGCTGGGAAGCCAAGGCCTCGTTCCTATACTGCTGAAGATTTTGGAATGCCACTAGAGAAGGTCTTTGACGGTTTGGTAGCTGAAGGACTCATAACACCTTTGGAAAATTGGAAACCAAAGAACCCTAGTGTCAGGATGGACGAAACCAAGTACTGTCGCTTTCACAAATATCATGGGCATAACACCAATGATTGTACCTACCTGAAGTTCCTGATCTCTCGCCTAATTGAAGAAGGCAAGCTGGAACCACCTCGGGGTCCCAATGTGGTCAAAAATCCTCTTCCTGCTAACAATCGAGTCAACGTGATCGAGTTCGGGGAGACAAATGCAGTCAGTTTTGGGTATCCAGAGATCATAGACATCCTGAAATTCAATGTTCCTTATGCTGAATTGCAAGGAAAGTGGAAAGATCTGATTAATGCCTCCGCCATGGAAGGACAATTTGGACCCATATTAGGAACCGATTTCATTAATGTTGTCAGGGCTCGACCTCTCTTTTACGATAACGAACCAGTGACCATGGTCAAGATTACAGAAGAAAGGTTCACCTATGAAGATTGCGAGTTTGAAGTAAGACAGGCTATATCAATGAAAGTCTCTTCAGAACCCTTCATCACTCACGGTGAACATGATGTGTTTTTGATGACTCTTACTATCCTTGAAGATCAGTCTCAGCCCCCCGTCTGGGAAAACGTGGAAAGAAGAGTGAACATGCCAGAAGACTTTTATGATGAAGAAAGCTGTCTTTCCGATGCCGAAAGTACAACTGGTCCCACTACCTCGGAGGTACAAATGGATACAGTCGGATTCAGAAAAGAAATGGCGTCGGATCAGCTGGGCATCCCCCATGGGAATGGTGTCAACGAAGGCAATGATGGTCCACAGAATGCACAACCAAATGAGAACGCTGACAAAACTGCTACTCTCCAGGGCAACAGCAGGAAGGAGTGAGATCCCGGTCCAACCCTTGTCAAGCACCCTAGAGTCAATAAATAGTATAGGGTCCAGAGTCAGTAGTGTCAAGAGTCAGTTGAGTCAGGAATCTTTGAATTCCAGTCCTCTGAGTCATCCGAAGGCCTCACGCCTGAGGATTATGAGTCTGTAACCAATGTTATCTTTCCTCTTGTTTTGAATGAAATGACAAATCTTTCTGAGTATCCTCTTATTGCCAACTTAACAAATGATAAATTAACTCAAAACTTAACAACAGTTAATAATGAATCATTTGAACAAGATGCAAACACACTAAATGAACAATACATCCAAGAAATCTTTAAGAAGGTTACAGACAAAGAGGAAAATGGCCCAAGCTGCCGAGAACAGACTGATCGATCTGCTCAGAGAATACATGGACGTGTTTGCATGGTAGTACAGGGATATGCCGAGGCTAGACAGTTCGATAGTAGAGCACATAATCCCTCTAGCACCAGATGCTAAGCCAGTAAAGCAGAAACTGAGGAGGTTTAAGCCAGAATGGTCTCTACAGGTCAAAGAAGAAATTGAGAAGCTACTGCGGGTAGGATTCATCAGAGTCATCGAATACCCGACATGGTTGTCCAACATCGTGACTGTAACCAAGGTCAATGGGAAGGTGCGCTGTTGTGTCGATTTCCGAGATCTGAACAAGGCCAGCCCCAAAGATGACTACCCTTTGCCGAACATAGACATCCTGGTGGATTCCACTGCCAATTATGAAGTCAAATCCTTCGTTGATGGCTTTGCAGGCTACAATCAGATCAAGATGGACGAAGAAGACCAAGAAAAGACATCCTTCACCACACCGTGGGGAACTTACTGCTATACAGTGATGCCATTTGGGCTTAAGAATGCCGGGGCTACTTATCAAAGGCCAGCGACCGCACTTTTTCATGACATGATCCACAAGGAAATTGAGGTCTACGTCGACGACATGATAATCCACTCCAAAGGCGAGGATGGACAACATTTTGTTGACCTTCGAAAGTTCTTCGAGAGGCTGAGACAGCATTCCATGAGACTAAACCCTGCCAAATGCACCTTCGGAGTGACAAGGGGAAAAGTGCTCGGGTATATGGTCACGGAGCGAGGTATCGAAGTCGACCCCCGAAAGATCAAAGCCATTATGGACATGAGGCCACCTCAAACCCAGATAGAAGTCAAAAGCTTTATGGGCAAGCTGCAGTATATCAGCTGCTTCGTCAATCAGTTGACCACTATGTGCGAGCCCATCTTCAAGCTCATGAAGAAGAATGCAGATACAGAATGGACCGAGAAATGCCAGGATGCCTTTGACCAGATCAAAGCATACTTAGTACATCCTCTGGTACTATGCCCCCCATAGACAGAAACCTCTTCTGCTCTATCTCACTGTCACTGATACGGCAGTTGAGGCTATGCTTGCTCAGGAGAAGAAAGACTCTCGGGTAGAGAATGCCATTTACTTTGTCAGCCGGAAGCTACAAGGAAGTGAGCTCAATTACTCAGCATGTGAAAAGACTTGTGCAGGACTGGTCTGGATAGTCGGTAAGCTGAAGCATTATATGCAAGCCCACCCTGTGAACTTGGTCTCGAAAATGGACCCCATCAAGTACATCTTCGATAAGCCTTCCCTCTCGATGCGTCTAGCAAAGTGGTCCTTCTTCTTAGCAGAGTACGACATCAACTATGTGACCAGAAAGTCCATCAAGGGTCAAGCATTGTCAGACCATCTGGCGAACTTCCCTAGTAATGAGGACCGCGGACCTGAACCCCAATTCCCAAATGAAGGGATCTTTGTAGTCGAGCCTGAGAACCGATGGCAGTTATTCTTTGACAGAGCTGCCAACAAAAGAGGAAATGGCGTATGAATGCTACTGGTCGATCCGAAAAATGAGCATACGCCCATAGCCCTTAATTTGAACTTCCCTGCCACGAACAATGTTACCGAGTACGAAGCCTGCATCGCTGGTTTAGAAGCTGCCTTAGAAAGGAATGTCAAGGAGCTCGAGGTCTATGGAGACTCAGCCCTGATCATCAACCAGGTCTCCAACAAATGGAAGACTGTGGACCCTAATCTTCAGCGGTATCATGCCTATATGGAAGAGTTGACTGGACAGTTCAGAGAAGTGACTTTCCACTACTTGCCAAGGGAAAAGAACAGATTCGCAGATGCCCTAGCTACTCTAGCCTCACTGGTAGAGATCCCCGAGGGAAAAGCCATAAAACCCTTCAGAGTGGGTAGAAGAGAAGCCCCGGCTTTCTGTTGTGAAATAGACTTGGGTCCTGAGCCTATCAAGGAACCATGGTACAATCAAATTTACCAGTTCCTCAAAGATGGAGAGTCAGCTTTCAGAGACGAAGAAGGTAGACCAAAAGAAGGAGTCAAAGCCAAGAGCTTGCAAGCCCTGAAAAGGTTGGCCTCCCATTATGTCATTCTAGGAGGCGCCCTGTACAAGAAGCGGTACCAAGGACCACTCCTCTTGTGTGTCACTCAAGAAAGGGCCAAAGAGTTGATGACCGAAGTCCACAATGGTCCCTGCGGTCCTCATATGAATGCCATAGCCCTGATGCAAGTGATCCTCAGAATGGGTTACTACTGGATTTCCATGGAGACAGACTGTGTCCAGCATGTCCGAGCGTGCGACAAGTGCCAGCGATTTGCCAACCTCAACCATCTCCCGCCTCATGACCTGTACTGCATGACGACTCCTTGGCCGTTCGCAACTTGGGGTATTGATGTGATAGGGAAGATAGCCCCGACAGGAAGCAACGGGCATGAATTTGTATTGGTAGCAGTCGACTACTTCACCAAGTGGGTAGAGGCCAAGTCCTACAAGGTCCTCACTTCCAAGAAGGTGGCCCAGTTTGTTAAAGAAAACATAATGTGCAGATACTGGGTGCCCAACGAGATCATTTCTGATAATGGGTCACACTTTGAAGGGGACTGCGGTAGATTGCTGTCATAATTCAGGATCACTCGCTACAAGTCATCCCCATACAGACCTCAGACTAACGGAGCCGTGGAAGCTGCCAATAAGACGCTCGAACGGATCATCCTGAAAATGGCCACCCGTGGTCGTGATTGGCCCGAAAAGCTGCACCTAGCACTCTGGGGCTACAGAACGTCTGAGAAACTCTTTTTGCCCTAACCTACGGGATGGAAGCAGTGTTGTCAGTGGAGTTGGAAATCCCGTCATTAAGGGTCCTCCTGGAAAACAGTGTCAACGAAGTAGAGTGGCTACGTAGCCGGCATGATGAGTTGGCCCTGCTCGATGAGAGAAGGCTCAAGGCCATGGAGCACACCCGAGCCTACCAGAGGCGAATGGCCAGAGCATTTGACAAAAAAGTCAAGGCCAGGGACATCAAAGAGGGTGACTTAGTGTTGAAAGTGAAGCCCCCTACCAGAGACGACCCCCTGGGAAAGTGGGAACCCGTTTGGATCGGTCCGTATGTGGTACAGAAGATACTATCGGGAGGAGCAATGAAGCTTGCAGACCTGGACGGCAATCCCTTTGTTCACCCAGTCAACGGTGATAAGCTCCGAAGGTACTATGTCTAAAATATATATATATATATATATATATATATATATATATATATATATATATATATATATATATATATATATATAAAAAAACTTAGTGCAAAAAGAGTAATACCCTGACTAGGCCGAAAACCCAAAAAGGGCGGTCTAGGAAAAACGAGTTGCACATAAAAAAAGAAAAAAAAAAAGTAAGAGAAAAAAAATCTTAGTGCAAAAAGAGTAATACCCAGCTAGGCTGAAAAACCCAAAAAGGGCGGTCTAGGAAAAAAACAGGGTTGCAAACAAAAAAAGAGAAAAAAAGAAAAGGGCCAAAAGACCTAATCCTGATAGTTCACCAGAATGAACTACGAAGACATGAGCCCCTTAGTCTTTCTTGTAAAAGGGGAACGTAGGCAGCCATATATGGTTCGGTCTAAAAAATAAAAAAAAGGACGATCAATTTTCCATGAAATGCGTCCTAATTAAACAATAAATAAAGGGCATTCAAGTTTTCATAAAACGGGTCCTGAGCAAATCAATAAGACATCTGAAATTTCCATGAAAAGTGTCTTGATTAATTTCTAAGATAATATCCTTGTTCTTTACAAGTTAAAAACTTCTTGATGAGTTAAAGCACGGTCTACTCTTGACTCTGCTAACCTGCTACAAAGATCTAAAATATAATAAAATGCCTAAATAAACTACTGTGTTTGCAAAATAGCAATAAGGGAATCCTAAGAAAAGATCTGTCAGTCGTCATTCGCTGCGTCTTCTTTGGTCTTCTTCCCTTTACCTCGACCCCGTCGAGTGTTCTTTCTCTTCTTCTCTATGATGTCGGTCTCCCTCATTCCGATCTCCGGTATCCTCACTGGAGCCTCCACCAAACCCGTGTCAATAAGTGCTCTCTCAATACGAGCACGAGTCCTCACTGCCTCCCTCTGAGCCTCAGTCAAGGGAGCGACTTCAGAAAGTCTCTCATAACGAGCCTCCATATCCCTGATAAGGTCACCCGACTGGTTATGGCGACTCGCCTTAGCTTCGCCTCCTCGTAGTCCTACTCGAGTCACGCCCGCCCCAATAAAGCCTGACGTCTCTCTCCCAATATGACCTGAGTCGCTCCCATCTCCCTCTCATACCAGTCCAAGTAGACCGTAGTCAAGATGGTACTCTTCCTGCTCCTGAGGATGATCCTGGGTGGGAAAGCATCATATGTCCAAGCCCTAGAGAAGAATGAGAAGCTGGATGGATCCCTCATGTCCAGAGGCACCACCTCCATGGTACGGATGTCCTCCCAATCGCCCAACGGCTCCTGTAAGGCCCCGAACTGCCTGGATACCAAGCAGGGTATGTAGAAGGATGACCAACAAAACCCTGGAACCCTCACCACATAGGACTCCTGAAATGTCCTCCGGGTCTGCAACCTCCAGTGAGGTACCCACCAGCGAATATCCGAAGTGGATAGCCTAGCCATTGTCAGCTCCCAGTCACCTTTGGCCCTGCTGCCTAGGCGAACCTCTCCGAGAAATCACCCAAGGGCACTGAGTCGGCAAAGCCCCTGGCAAAGCCCCGAGCCTCTCCTGCAGCCATAAAGTCAACACAGCCGGGCTCCCAGACCTCATGAAACGGTCTCCCCTAGCCATCCTATCAATGCCATGCAGGGTTTCACCCAAAACCAATGGGACAATGTCCTTCCCAGCCCTGCAATCCCTAACCATGTCCAAGAGACCACCATGACAGATCCCCACGGACTCAGCGGTGAACAGAGATGAGAATATGCAAAGGATAAATGCATCCATAGCCACCGTGGTCGTAGCCATATCCGGAGACCCAAACCTGCCCGGGAAATCAGAAAGGTCAATCCTGTCCGGAGCTATCATCATCATCTCAGCCTCTCCAAGAGATATCTGCAGAAAAGATGCAAGCTTTGCCGCCACCAGCGCGTCTTCGATCAAAGGAATCGATATGGCCTCGATTTCTGGACCCCCAATCAAGGCTCAGAAGTCTTCATAGGTTGGGACAATCTCATTGTAAGAAAAACAGTAAACGTGTCTCCGGACATCCCAAAACCTTGCTGCTGATCTCAAAAGGTCTCAATCGGGCGGAAGATCCTTCAAATGCCATAAAGACTTGATCTTGAAGGTAGAATCAAACAGCCCCTTGTGAGATTGAAAGTTGTATCTCACCCAAGATTGAAGATCAGACAGAAAACGGTCTCTCTTCCCCCCTTTGCAATCTGACGGGCTTCTCCATCGTAAAATGATCAAAGTGTTGGGTTTTATGGGTCCATGCGCAGCGGAATTAAGCATAAAATTAACACAAAACCCAAGCCCTAAGATCCGTTCTATACAATTAAATTGAATTGATATGAGATAGAATTTACCAACCTAAATTGCTTTCCGGTCTTGAGCTATCGAACGGATAATTATGTGATTCGTAATCACAAACTTTTGATCTTCAAATCTTCGAATCTTCAACTCCTTTGGATCTTCAGATTTGAACTCTAGGTCTTTGATTTGTTTGAACAAAATTAAGACCCTCTTTTGGTAATCCACACAAATATGAATGTCGAGAACAATTCTCGGGTTGGGAATTGCTAGATTCCTAAAAACTTATGGAAGAATATTGAGAGTATTTTGTTATAATTTTTCCTTGAAAACTTCGGCCGACCTTAGGGTTGATGAGACCTCACATATTTATACTACTTTAGTGTAAATATGTTTCCTAATCGAATTAGGAGAACAGCCGTCAAAAACGCGTCGCTTAGTTATGTCGCGCGACATAACCAAGCTAGTTATGTCGCGTGACATAACTAGCCGTGGCTAGTTATGTCGCGTGACATAAGTTGCCATATGCAGAACTCTCAATCATTCTTCCCTTGGTTCAACCAACTCATTCTATTTGTGTGTGACCCAATAGGATTGTATTATGTTGGCAATGAGTCCGATCATATCGACCCTCATAAGACATAAGCGGACTCTAGCAAGCCATTATGTCTACCCAAATAACACAACGTAAGAGTTCACGTTTCCAATGGTGCACTTCCATTTTTCCCTTTGTCTCATGATGTTATATTGAACACAAGTCATGGTCCACGCCAACTTATATTTGTTCAATGCTTTCGATCTTGAGTATAATGATAGTCCAATCATATTGGGGTGTGGCCACACGCTTTCATCATTATCACTCATCGAGGGGCCCAAGCAAAACATCTCTCTCCGAGGGACAAATTCCATCTTGACTTATCATCCTTCCCATCATGAATCCGATCATGCCAAAGATAGCCTTTATAGATATCGTGTTAAGATATCGTTTGACTAAAATCAAACATGATTTTTCATCATATGTGAGGTCATGATAATCTCAGTCTAGGGACTAAATGAAGTAACCTTATGAGATTTACTTATGACATTTGACCATGACATAAATCTCATACGGGTCAAGTCCAGTCACTTGTTCTCTAACAAGTACTCATAATTTCAATGTGCATCTCTATGCATATAATCATCATATGATTATCCATTGACAATTATACTAATTATTCTCTTAATAATCAGGGACGGAGATTATTACAATAAATATGCAAACTATATAATAATCAAATAATAAACATAAACGATAAAGATGATACATAACGGTTTTCGCTAAACATAACTAAAGCCTAGGGCATTACACCAACAGCCTCCCACTTGCACTAGGCTCCATTTATGTATCGAATACTCATGGATCTAACATGCCCACCATGCTTCTGCCTATGCGAGGGTCTTTGTAAGTGAATCCCTTATGTCATCATCGGTTGATACTTTGTATATCTTAACGTCTTCTCATTCTTTATGAATTCCTCGAAGAACGTCTAAGTGGGCGTTTGGAATCCGGTTGTGACCTTGGTTCCATTGTTTGCACAAGTGGCGCCACTATTTGTCATAACAAAAGTTTCACCGATTAGAGATACTTGGAACATTTCCATAACACTAATGAACTTTTGATCCAAACTGCCCTCTTTTAGCTACATCATATGTTGCTAAAATATGGCCTTAGTAGCAGAATCGGCTACAATTTCTGCTTGGAACTCTTCCAATCCAAATTGCACCTATAATAAGCACAAACACAAATCCTAATTGCGATTTTAAAATAACTTTGTCGCTTGGAAGCTAGCACCTATGTAACCCTTACAACAAGATTAACTTCCAATCTTTCAAATCCCAAGAACATATCCTTAGTTCTTCTTAAGTACTTAAGGATCATCTTGACTCCCATCCAATGGTTTATATCAGGATCAGATTGGTATCGACTCATCATGCTTAGAGCATATGAGACGTCAGGTCTAGTACAAATCATGGCATACATGACAGATCCAAATGCCGAAGCATATGGAACTTCATTCATTTTCCTTTTGCTCATCGTCATAAGACAATGAATATTGCTAAGAGAAGTACCATGATCCATTGACAAGCTACTCTTCTTAGACTCTTCTAAGAATCTTGTCAATGTGAACACTTTGACTCAAACCAATTTATCCTTCTAGATCCATCTTTATAGATCTTGTTGCCAAGGATGTAAGCGGCTTCACCCATATCTTTCATTGAGAAACCTTTCCTTGACCAAGACTTAACAAATTTTAAGTGTCGGAACTTGTTTTTCCAATGAGTAAGATATCATTGTAATAAACAATAGAAATAATACCATGCTCCCACTGAATTTCATGCATACACAAGGTTCATCTTTGTTCTTTGATGAAGTCAAACTCTTTGACCAATTCATCAAAACGAAGATTCCAATTCCTTGAAGCTTGCTTCAATCCATCTCATGGATCTTTGCAACATGCATACTCTATTAGAGTTTCTTGGATCGTCAAACTATTCGGGTTGTGTACTATACACATCCTTAATAATCTTTCCATTTAAAGAAAGTCGTTTGACATCCATTTGTCATATCACATAGTCACAATATGTGATAATGGCAACTGAAATTCTAACAGACTTCGACATTGTAACTGGCGAAAAAGTTTCAACATAGTCAATACTATGAATTAACCTAAATCCCTTTGCTACAATCCTTAGTCATGAAAGTATACACCTTCACATCCATGTCGGTCTTTGAAGACCTACTTGCACCCTTTAGTTTTTACACTTTTAGGTAGTCCAATCAAGTTCCAAACTTGATTGTTAAACATGGATTGTAATTTGGATTCCATGGTTCCTAACCATTTATCCAAATTAGGAGAGGACATCGCTTCTTGATAGCAAGTAGGATCGTCATTCTCAATGACTTCCACTTCATCACTTTCCGCAACGAGAAATCACTATTTCTTGAGTTTGAATCGTGACCTATCCAATCTACGATGGACTTGTACATCTTGAACCGTTTTCACAACTCTTTGTGAACTTGGTTCCGTCTCTACTCTTGGTTCCATATTATTTTCTGGTTCTTGAACTTCTTTCAAGATTAATTTTACTCCCATTAGATTCTTTATTGAGAAACTATTTCTCAAGAAACAAATCGTGTAGAGCAACAAACATTTTGTTCTCTTTGTGATTGTAAAATCAATATCCGAAAATAATCTTGTCAGATTTGGTGCTAACTTATAAGAGACAAGTCTCTTTGCATAAGATTCGCAACCCCAAATCTTCATGAAAGACAAACTAAGTTTTCTTTCATGCCACATCTCATGTGGGACCTTAGGAACCGATTTAGTAGGGACTCGATTCAGTGTAACCGCATTATTTCTAATGCATATCCTCAAAAGGAAATAGGAAATAGGAAAGTCTGATTGACACATCATCGAACGAACCATATCCTACAAGGTTCAATTTCTCCTTTCAGACACACCATACAATGTGGTGTTCCGGGTGGAGTCAACTTTGAAACGATTTCATAGTTTTGAGATGATTGTCAAACTCTTGGCTCAAATATTCATTACCTCGATCCAATCAAAGTACTTAATAGTTTTGCCAAGTTGTTTTGCACTTCATCTTGAAATGTTCGAAACATCTCAAACGATTCACCTTTGGACTTCATCAGATAGACATAATCATATCTAGATAAGTCTTTAGTGAAATATGATGAAATACCGAAATCCTCCCCTAGCAATGCTGCTTAATAGTTCATATACATCTTATGTATAATGACTAATAAGTCACTAGCCCTCCCACTACTTTAGTGTAGGGTGGTTTGGTCAATACTCCCAATAAATAAGATCCACATTCCTCAAATGATTCATGGTCATATGAGTCTAAAAGTCCATGTTAATGGAGTTTAGATATATGTTTCTTATTTATTTGACCAAGCCGGCAATGCCATATGAACGCTTTGTTCATATTGTTCGGTTTAGATTTCCCATTTATATCATAGATATCTTCAATATTATTTTGTTTCTCATCATCAAGGATATGAAGACCATTTAATGACATATGCATTACAATAAGGAATATTATTAAATAAATATAAAACTTCTTATTGAAAATAAGAAAATTATATCCTTCATCATCCATTTAAGAAATGTAAATAATACTCCTACTCAAATCTGGAACGTAGTCATACTTGTTCAAAACAAGTACTACTTCACAAGGTAAAGTGACTTCATAAGTCCCTTATGGCTAATGTTGCAACTCTTGCTTCATTCCCATGCATAGGTTTAATTTACCTTATTTGAGTAGCTTTCTATTCTTTGTTCCTTGCACATTTAGACAAATGTGGGATCCAATCTGTATCATATACCCAAGAACAAGAAGTCGAAAGGAAAATATCTATCATATAGATACTTGAAGTAATAGCAATCATATTGCCCTTCTTCACCTTTTAGGCCTTCCTAATAAGCCTTGCAACTTTGCTTCCAATGACAATCTTATTGCAATGATAGCAAAATGCATCCTTTTGAGACACTTTTGGGTTTAGCCTCTTCGGCTATGACAACATTTGTCCTAGGTTTAGCAACTTTTGCTTTACCTTCTTTTCCTTCCTTTATGAACCCTTTTATTGTGTCAACCATTAACACAATTTGCGGATTGCTCCTTCTTTCATCATATGAATTAAGAGCTTTCACCACAACATATATCTTTTGCTTAGCTTGCACTTGGAACATTTTCCCTTTTGCGGTGTGCTAGAACAAAAGTAGTTATCATGTGCACAAGGTTCTTCATAAGTGCCTTTGAACATGGTGGCAAATATAAGGCAAGCAATATTGTCAGAATCATCACTATGTTTCTAATGTTGCTTCCTCATTTGCCCTTTGCAACATTTGCAATAGGTTCAATAGGAACGGATTCGTAATGAACGTACAAATTTACCTAAGAACCATTCTTTAGGCTTTTGATCCAATCAAAATTATTTGTATCATTCATTTCGAACTTTGTCCTTCATAAGGATGAATCGCAATTATCATTATGTAATGCTACTTCTACAACAAAATATACAAATTATATGAACACATATCAATATCAACACATTTATCATTTAAGAGCAAATAATGTATTTTACAAATACTCCCACTAAATCATACACCTTCCAATGCAAATAAGCATAATATGAATTTAATGGGCTAAGATCCAACTTTAATTTAATCTCAAGTACGCTATGGCGCACCGCTCAAGATTAAACTAATTAGGTAGAAAAACATCAATCATATCGTATATGACTCTTAGGACTAAGATCCAACTTTAATTTAATCTCAAGTACGCTATGGCGCACCGCTCAAGATTAAACTAATTAGGTAGAAAACATCAATCATATCATATATGACTCTTAGGATCTTTTATGAGATTTATTTAAGACATCATATGTCCAAGCATATTTTAATCTCATCTCATGCCTTGGGTCCAAAACCATTTTGATAACCCAATTAAGTTCATTCATATTAAACGTATAGGAACCACCATTTCCTTATCTTGCTCGCAAACGGAATAGAATCAAAGTACCTTGCTATGGCAAGCCCACCCAAAACTATCCGAGTGGTCTCAAGTGTTTAATCATGAATTGGCATAAAAGAACTTAAAAGTTAAATGAAGGTTCTTTAAGGTAGATTATAAGCATATCAGCAAAGATAGTAATAATCATGCACTGTAAGTTCCCGTGAAGATAGGTGAGCCACAAGGACTTCTTAAGTACCAACTCTTCCTTTGACAGAACTCTCCTAGACATGCATAATTAGAAATCAACTCTGATTAGGCAACATAATCCCTACCTTTTATAAACAATCAGTTTCCTTTTAAATTTCGCGTATTTATGACTTGTTTCCATAAACAATCATAAGATCCAAAATTTACAATGTCTAAATCTAAACATATTAGGAAACTAAATATCATGTTTCAACTAAACATCTAATAAAATTCTTAACACTTAAGAACAAATAATTCATGCATCGCAATAATTATTAAAATCATATTTTAATCAACTAAGCATGCATAAACAATGAAACAATCTAGCATAGACTTATAAACTCAATTTTATAACATCCAGATTTTCATATACATTGCAATAATTATTAAAATCACATTTTAATCAATTAATCATGTATATCAATGAATCAATCTATCGCGGACTTATAAACTCAATTTTATAACATCCAGATTTTCATATGAACATATCAGATTGTAAACACAATCACAGAATAGCGTAAAAATTGAACAAACCGATTCTCGCCGCTTTGGCTTATTATGTCGCGTGACATAACTAGCCAGTGGCTAGTTATGTCGCGTGACATAATCGGCCGATTATCATTTCTCCTCGCGGCCTACTATGTCGCACGACATAGGTAGCCAGTCACAGATTTTATTTCAATCAATTCAGATTACATGCAATTAAATCATATAAAACAACCCTTTTACAGATTTAATTCAACATAATTCGAAAACGATTTTCACATTGTTTCACATAAACAATCAAAATTCTATCGCATACAAAAACATGCAACGAACATATAAACAATTTATATAATCATTCTAGCATGTTAATTCAAACTTAACCATACGAACGGGGCTCTGATACCACTGTTGGGTTTTATGGGTCCATGCGCAGCGGAATTAAGCATAAAATTAACACAAAACCCAAGCCCTAAGATCCGTTCTATACAATTAAATTGAATTGATATGAGATAGAATTTACCAACCTAAATTGCTTTCCGGTCTTGAGCTATCGAACGGATAATTATGTGATTCGTAATCACAAACTTTTGATCTTCAAATCTTCGAATCTTCAACTCCTTTGGATCTTCAGATTTGAACTCTAGGTCTTTGATTTGTTTGAACAAAATTAAGACCCTCTTTTGGTAATCCACACAAATATGAATGTCGAGAACAATTCTCGGGTTGGGAATTGCTAGATTCCTAAAAACTTATGGAAGAATATTGAGAGTATTTTGTTATAATTTTTCCTTGAAAATTTCGGCCAGACCTTAGGGTTGACAGACCTCACATATTTATACTACTTTAGTGTAAATATGTTTCCTAATCGAATTAGGAGAACAGGCTGTCAAAAACGCGTCTGTGGCTAGTTATGTCGCGCGACATAACCAGCCAGTGGCTAGTTATGTCGCGTGACATAACTAGCTGGCTAGTTATGTCGCGTGACATAAGTTGCCATATGCAGGAACTCTCAATCATTCTTCCCTTGGTTCAACCAACTCATTCTATTTGTGTGTGACCCAATAGGATTGTATTATGTTGGCAATGAGTCCGATCATATCGACCCTCATAAGACATAAGCGGACTCTAGCAAGCCATTATGTCTACCCAAATAACACAACGTAAGAGTTCACGTTTCCAATGGTGCACTTCCATTTTTCCCTTTGTCTCATGATGTTATATTGAGCACAAGTCATGGTCCACGTCAACTTATATTTGTTCAATGCTTTCTCGATCTTGAGTATAATGATAGTCCAATCATATTGGGGTGTGGCCACACGCTTTCATCATTATCACTCATCGAGGGGCCCAAGCAAAACATCTCTCTTCCGAGGGACAAATTCCATCTTGACTTATCATCCTTCCCATCATGAATCCGATCATGCCAAAGATAGCCTTTATAGATATCGTGTTAAGATATCGTTTGACTAAAATCAAACATGATTTTTCATCATATGTGAGGTCATGATAATCTCAGGTCTAGGGACTAAATGAAGTAACCTTATGAGATTTACTTATGACATTTGACCATGACATAAATCTCATACGGGTCAAGTCCAGTCACTTGTTCTCTAACAAGTACTCATAATTTCAATGTGCATCTCTATGCATATAATCATCATATGATTATCCATTGACAATTATACTAATTATTCTCTTAATAATCAGGGACGGAGATTATTACAATAAATATGCAAACTATATAATAATCAAATAATAAACATAAACGATAAAGATGATACATAACGGTTTTCAGTTAAACATAACTAAAGCCTAGGGCATTACACCAACACAAAGTTGATATCTTTAGGTCAAATATGTGCTCTGGGAACAGTTGGGGCTAGTCTAGAGTGAAAATGAAATGAAATGGCCAAGCCTTGATTTTATTCTAAAAAAGACCAGTTCAGACAGCTCTGTACGCCGCACGGCCTCTTTTGCTCTCAAGACCAATTCGCACGGCTTCATTTGCCATCTACAGAAAACAATCTGCAGCAACCAAAGTTGCTGCCCAAGAGGAGTTCTCACCCCACTTTCTCAATGAAACTTGTACAAAAGCATACCCAAATACCAACCATGCAGTTATGTACTATCACAAATCATTTTGGCCCAGTTTCAGCCTCAATTCCAAGCAAAAAACTGCCCCAAGACTCAAGTAATATGCAAATTAATAATGCATAAATTAGAAAAGTAAATAAAGCAGTAGTACATTGTTTTCGCCCCATCAGCGCCCAAATAAAGCAAAAAATAAACAAATTGTGCATAAAACTGTTCATTGTTTATTTTCTTCCTAAATAGATCAATTCTAGGACCTCCTAGGCCTCCGATCCTTCCTCGTCACTACTCAGCCCAACCAAAGCTCTAAATTCCTCCGCCGTGATGTGGTCCCTCCAAGTCACAGGCCTCCCGGTGAACTGTAAGCCTGTGATAGCAGTAAAATCTACAGGCGTCACTGTCAGCTCCCCCCAGCTAAGGTGAAAGCTGTGGGTAGTGTCCCACCAGAACTCCGAGAGGGCCTGGATCAAGCCCTTGCTCTTCGAGGTAATGTGAATTCCTCTGCCGATAGCTTCAACGAACAAATCGAGGCCGGTAGCCCTCACAAGCTGTTTGGGGTTCACCCCGTCCTTCTCGAAATCGGGCATCCTTTCCCACAGCTTCACAGCAATCTCAGAAGGTCCCCTGGATTTGTTCTCCTGTAAGAGAACACAAAAGAAATGTGTCAGCCCTTCATCTCATTTCAAAAGCATGCAATATATTTAAAAGTGCACATACTCTCAAAAGAAAAGCATTCGTAAATATTTTCTAGCATCCTTTGCATAGAAAGCGTGTCTTTCATCACTTGAAACACGCCATGTCAAGCACATTGCTTTCCTAAGCACAAAGTTCCAATTTTCAAAATTATTTGCACATAAGCATTATTTTTCAAAAAATGGCATGAATGAATCCTTCTCATCGTCCAAAATCCTGTTTACTCATCCATGATAAAAAATTGACCTAGTTCTAGCACATGCAAGGACTCCGTCACATTTTAGACAATTTCATTCTTACTTTATTTCCGAAAAATGGGTCATTCTCATTATTTTTCAAATAAATTGCACATGCATATTCGTTTATCTTCTTAGCCTCATAGGTTAATCATCAAGATTTCAAAATCATCATCATAAATCCTAGGAAAATTCAAGAAAAATCCTAAAACTCGGGTCAAGCCCTAAAATCAATTGAAATTCAATCAAAATCGACGTAATCAAGAAAATTAAGAATGCTTACCCCAACCGATCGAGGATTCGTCGACTTGTGATCCCTTTTGCCCGGATAAAGCTCTGATGGAGGCGTAAGGAAGTCATACTTCCTCTCCGTGCGAACGAGCTCTTTCCTCCTCCTCCGAGCGGCTTCGGAGATGTTTCTCCTTGCTTGCCTTGGCATAGGATTCCCCTCCGGATCCATCTAGATCAATAGAAGCAAGGGATTGAAGGATTTTTGAAGAAATTCTCTCCCTCCTCTCTCTCTTCCTCGGCAACAGACGGGCGGCAACAATGCCCAATGCCCGTTCAAATCTGTTTTAAATAATCTGGAAAAATTAATTCTCTGGCCGTGCGGCCTCTTTTGCCCCAGTCTCATGCCGGGCGGCCTCTTTTTCCCTGAGCAAAAATTACCATTTTGCCCATGGACTTTCCACTTGGGCATATAATTTCTATTATCCTTTAATTAGGATAACGTTTTCCAAAAGATATTTGTTATCTCCTAAGCAAATAGACTTTCCTCCCCAGTCGCCTCCGTTACTTCCGTTATAACGAAATAACGCTAGGTGACAACCTCCGAATTGTCAAAATCCAAACATTGGCTACCTTTATCACGAATAGTGAAGTACGCTCAAGTTTCTCCAAACTTTAGCTACCTCTATCACGAATAGTGAAGTATGCTCAAGTTCTCCAAACTTTAGCTACCTCTATCACGAATAGTGAAGTATGCTCAAGTTCTCCAAACTTTAGCTACCTCTATCACGAATAGTGAAGTATGCTCAAGTTCTCCAAACTTTAGCTACCTCTATCACGAATAGTGAAGTATGCTCAAGTTCTCCAAACTTTAGCTACCTCTATCTCCTCGATAGTGAAGTAAGCTTTAGCTCTCTCAGGTGACAACCTTCATTAATTGTCAATCAGGTGACAACCTCCATTAATTGTCAATCAGGTGACAACCTCCATTAATTGTCAATCAGGTGACAACCTCCATTAATTGTCAAATCAGGTGACAACCTCCATTAATTGTCAATCAGGTGACAACCTCCATTAATTGTCAAAAAAACCTCAAGGATCCTAGACATCGTTCCTAACTATCTAGTGATGCTTGAACTACGATCAAGGCTTGATTCCTACGGGATACGTAGGTAGCCTTTCATAAAAGGTCCAGCCATCTGACCACTTTGGTCACCCTGTTCCTTCATCGCTCCTCAGTGGTGAAGTAGCCCCTCATAGAAGTCCAGATATCCGACCACATCGGTCACTTCTAGCATATCCCCAGTAGGATCCATTGCTTGACCTCCTAGGTCACTTTCCCTTCTATTTTCCCAGCCAGAGACCAGTTTCTATTCGCCATTCCCCTGTGGATCTTATTCCGAACTACGGCCTGGCTTGATTCCTCCGGGATACGTAGGTAGCCTACTTTAGGTTTAGCCAATTCGTCACATGTGACACTCCTCTTTCCCCAACGGATCTTTCCCGAACTACGGCCTGGCTTGATTCCCACTCGGGATACGTAGGTAGCCTCCCGAAGGTTCAGCCACTCGACCACCTTGGTCACCCAATCCGTCTTGGCATTCGCCAGATCGGATCCTTTTCTATCGACAACCATACTCGCCCTGCAAGTGACGTTGCCGAGGGGCTTCTGTAAGTACCCAAATCTGGCTCATGCCTTCCGGTTAAATTTCTCGGCAATTCCGGTAAGTTTCCCGATAATCCCCCGGACTTTCCTAGGGGTCCGGAACAATTCCGGAATTGTTCCGAACCTTCCAAGGGATGAAGGGACTGATTTAAATTGAAAAGACACGTTTTCCTTAATATGGAAAACCTTCTAGAAATGTCACCTTGCATGATTCTAGAAAGATGCTGAGTCATTCAGGATAATGCCGCACGGCTGCATTAGGAGGCGACCCCTAGCCGCACGGCTTCATTAGCCTTATCCAGACTGCCTATAAATAGAGCACTCCTCTACTCATTATGACAACAACAACACACACAATATACGAATTTCCAGCACCAAAAACTCTATCCAAGCACTGCTGCAAAAATCCAAGAAGTTGAAGAGTGCCAAGAGCCACCTCCCTCCTCCTTTAAGCCTCCAAAAGTTGATCTCTCCACTAGGCAAGATCCCAAGAAGAAGAGGTCACCACCATTGGTAACCTCTCACCCCTTACCTTGCATTATACTTGTTCTATGTGATTCTTGCTCCTTGCATTTACATATTGCTATTATCTTGCTTGGGACTTGATATTTGTTGTTAAAGATCTTATCTTTATTCATATATATCATACCCCTCTCCCCTTTGCATCCTTTGCATGAAATAAGCATCCTTTGCTCATAAAAATGTAATCTTTATATTAAAGGTGCATCCTTTGCACCTAAAAAAGCCATTTTTTGACATAAAGATGCATCATTTACATATAAAAATTATTTCTTTACATTGAAAATGCATCATTTGCACATAAAAATCATGTCTTTACATTAAAGGTGTATCCTTTGCACTTAAAACCCATCTTCATGTATAAAGATGCATCTTTTGCACTAAAAATCATGTCTTCACAATCAAAGTAGTATCATTTGCTTTCAAAATGTAATCTTTATGCATCATTTGCATATAAAACACTATTTTCCCACATAAAAATGCATCATTTGCATTAAAAATTCTTTCTTTACATAAGAAGCATCCTTTGCAATCAAAAAGCATCATTTGCACCCCAAAATGTCACCTTTTCACTAAAAATGTCATTTTTACATGCATCCCCCATGTCCCCATTAGCAACCTTTGGAACAGACCGATGTAAAGATCATATCTTTACATCGTTTCTTCCATTAAAGGTGCCACAATCTCTTTAGAAAGGGACTGAAAAGCAAATAAACTCTAGCCGGGGCCTTGAACCTATATCTCCGATTATCACTTGAGACGAGCATAGTAGCCCTATATGAGCTCAATCGTCTCAAGATGTAGGATTGATGGGCTTAAGGACACTCCTTTTCTAAAGAACCTCATTTTTTGACTCTAAAAGAGAGTCCTTCTCTCGATCACGCAAGATCCAAGGTTAAAAAGCGATGATCACAAGTCCAAGATGAGCCCAATATACATCTACGAGACTGGGGCCCATCAAGCCCACTAATGGATCAAGACCAATGAGGCCCATCCAGGTTTGGAGACATGACCTGTCGATACATGGGATGGCGGTCGTCGCCAATGAGCGACCAAGCCCATCCAACGACGAGCTCATCTACATCGGATAGCGGTCGTCGCCAATGAGCGACCAAGCCCACCTGACGACGAGCCTTCCCTTTACAAGTCTAGCCTGTATCAACATAGAGCGACGGTCGTCGCCATTGAGCGATCTGACTCGCTCGTCCACTCGTTCGTCGAGTCTTGACAAGGTGACGATCCTCCTGGACATACAGCTCCAGGTCGTCCTTTCGTTTAGCTTCCTCAAGAAGCTTGATCAACAAGCCATTTTGGGATAACGTCAGACCTACCACTGAGACATTCTGCACGTGCAATCACGAATGCTGTAATAGCGCCAAAAGGTGTACATGTTGACTTTCCTTTATAAGGCAAACCACTTATCCGTGTCAGACACAACAGTATCCTTATATAGGCGGAGCAATCACAACACGCCACGTGTACGCCTAGGGAATCAACTTAATCTAACGGTTGGTACACATCCAATCCAACGGTTGAGGAGAAAACCCTAATATCCTTTCTTCCACTATAAATAAGAGAACAAATTCATGGACAAAGGTAAGGCTTATTTTGCATGCTTTATGTACACACACCTTCCATACTATTTTCACCATATTTCCAGTCCACGTTCTGATTCTCACGCCGGAGCGGCTTGCCGGAAAACCTCCGGCGTAGTTCACGGTTCTTTTCCTGTGTTGTGCAGATCACAAGCTGGTTCTCTCATTTCGCTGGACAACAATATCTGAACCCAACAAACACATTCCTGCACCATCAACCCTTATTCAATTTTAAAATAATGATGAATGATATTCATAATAGTGAATTGATAACAATTGTTAGAGTTTCACGCATATAATTAAATTTTCATAAAAACATTATCCAAAAATAGATCATATAATAATTAAATTAAAATGAAATTATGTTTTGAGACGGAGAACAATTTATTTCCATCCAACCCAAATCCCACAGTAATATGTTCCTTACTAGGAATCCGACGGTTGGCCGCTGCCATCTCGAGTGGGGATGGGCCAAATATGGGTAGTGATACAGCAGCCCGGCCCGTATGATACGGGCCTAAAGATATGATTTACCTTTTTTTTGACCTAGATATGGAGGCTGGCTCATTAATTCGACTATATAAGCAAACCAGGTCGGCGTTCTTTCTATTCAATTTGTTCAAGCGATTATCAGAGCAACTACAGCGTCAGCTTCGATCTTAGGTACCACCAATTTCAGTTTGTTCTGATTATTTTGCCTACAAGTTACCCTAATCGTTTACCGGCGATTTGTTAGTTTAGCTTAATATACTTTCGATTCGATTTAGGGTTCTTAAACGTTGCTTGAATGAGATTTCTGTTTTTTTCAATGCTCAGGTCACAGAGATAAAAACACATCTAATTGTTTGTTATTTGGGTTTGATATAGATATTGTAACTGATATCATATTGGTGTCATTTATTTTTAATGTTTATATTTGTTCATGTTAGGGTTTGAGTTTTTTTTATGGTTTTTGGGCTGGTCGTTGGTTATCTAATTTTGGTTTTGTTGTTGAAATAATTTGTTGATCTAGACATTATCGTTTGAAACCACTTTAAAAGATTTTGTTATTAGGGTTTGACATAGATATTGCAATTAGTTTCATACTAATGTCTGTTGCCTTTTCCGTTTTGGTTTTTGTTCATTGTCAAGTTTTATCTTGCTGTTAGGGTTGGGTTTGTTGTTAAATGATTTGTTGATTCAGACATTCTTATTTTGTATTATCTTCTTGTTCAGGTTTTGACTTAATTATGGCAGAGGAAGAGAAGAATCAGATTGAGATGAAGGAGGAAGGGAAGGAGGAGATGAAGGAGGAAGGGAAGGAGGAAGGGGCTGATGTATGTTTTTTCATATGTTCTCTCTATGCATAGTTGTTTTTTGTTGATTTCTTACTGGGCCTTCGTTATTTTTTATAATTTCCTTTATGTATTTGCCACTTTTATGAATCATACTACTGTCTTAGTACCTTGTCCATGCAGTATATCTACTTCTGTGAGGCATGGACACAACCATTATTACAACCTTCATTGTTTACACAGAAATTCTTAAAGTAGTTAGCTAGACCTCCTTCACTATTCTCACTTTTTGTTGGCTATATTTAGGAAGTTAAAATCTGGACTAGCTTTAATTGTGCTGAAGAACCTACATCTTAGTCTATTTAATCAAGGGTTAGTGACCCATAAGTTCCTTTTTTATAAATTAGTGACCATCAAGTTTCTTTTATTATTTCCTTTATTATTTTATCCATTATGGATAAAATTTCCCATTGAAAAAGGAACTTAGTGGTCATTTCAATAAAATAAGGAACTTAGTGGGAAGGAGTATGTCAAAAAAGGAACTTGATGGGAAAATTCCCTTTAATCAATTTGAAACTTCATTATTGAAGTTCCTGTGCAAACGGTTACTGATGCCAGAAACATTTTAATGTGTTGCAGATTGCCCCATTCGACCCAACAAAGAAAAAGAAAAAGAAGAAGGTTGTGATTCAAGACCCTGCTGACGATCCCGTGGAACAATTGACTGAGAAAACTGAGAGCTTATCTGGTATATTTCATCATTCCAGTACTCTTCTTTCCATTATAATATCACTTCTCTTTGATGTTCTGAGGAATTCATACATATGCATTCTGCAGTTTCTGATGGTCTTGAGCCTGCATTTTTGGGTTTGAAAAAAAAGAAAAAGAAGCAGGTTGGTTATGTGGGCCCTCATAATATAAGGCTGGTTGCTTTAGTTTCCTTGAATGAATAACAATTTGAGATTCTTTGACTTCTATTCAGGTTCAGACTGATCTTTTGGATGACGAGAATGAAAATGCTGGTGATGATGTTGATGGTAAGGATTTTATGTACTCATTGATGTTTTCCTTGTCATATTCTTTTGTCCATTTCTATATGAGCTATACTTATCTTTGTTTTGTAGATCATGTTGGAGATGATGAGGAAGGAGAAGGCATTGTCTTGCAACAAAGGTTTCCATGGGAGGGGACAGACCGTGATTACGAATATGAGGAGGTATCTGTTTTTTGCTCTAGCTTTTAAAATAAAGTCGGATGTAGTTATGCTATGTGGATCTCGGTGATACTTCAAAAACAAGTATGATGATGTGTATACTAGTTTGTCATACCTGTTTGGGTGGAGAAGATTTAAGAAATGTAATTAGAATCAGCAAGCGTTTTGAGAAAAGATTTAGGATACAAGGGTATGTTTCTTAATTTTTGAGTTGTTTTTATATGCCAGCTGCTCATTTTATTTTTATTTTTCGAGAAGGAACTGGGGCGGATGCTTGGTAAAGCAAGTTGGTCTATAACTGGCAAGTTCTATGTTTTGTGTAACATCTTCTGATGGCTATTTGAAATTTTTTCGACCACTTACATCACGAGTTCAAGCCCAACAAATATGTTTGTTTATACATGCACATATATATTGATAAACATATGGATATTGGTATTGTGGTATTTGGTGATTTGGAGCTGTCACATTATGAACTGTGCTATTCTTAAGATAGCTGTCTTGCTCTATAATATTGTTTCCTCTCTTGGCTAGGATTTTTTTTTCTTTTGTGTGTTTGGTAGAGGGGGGGGTTGGTCCTCTTTATTTTAAGATATCTGGTCTATACAGTTCACTCTTTAACTTGATGTTATTTTTTTTTCTGTCCTTTCCTTTCAAAGGCTAAGTACTTTGTCAATTTTGTGCAGCTTTTGGGCCGGGTTTTCAATATTTTGCGAGAGAATAATCCTGAACTTGCTGGAGACAGGCGGAGGACGGTCATGAGGCCTCCACAAGTTCTTCGTGAAGGGACAAAGAAGACTGTCTTTGTGAATTTCATGGACCTTTGCAGAACGTATGTCTAGTTCCTTTATTTTTACCTTAGATTTTATGTTGTAGGAAGCGTGCATTTATTTATTGTGAAATGCACGTTATCTCATGGTCTCTTTTTTCTAAATCAGATGTCATGAAATAACGAAAGCCATATACTACTTCCACATTATGCTTATTCGTCTCCCCTGTTTGTGCCCATACCCTCTGTTATGCACATGCCCTATCCTTTTACTTTTTATAGCCTTCTTCAATCCTCTTTGAATCCCAAATGAATCTTTTTTCTTTAGAGTTGAAATTATGTTTATTTTTAAATCTTATTAAAAATAATATAGCTTTTGCTTTATCGTCTGTGCTTTGTTAAATTTGATGCATTGGTGCATGATTCAGTCTTAAGTGCCAACTTTCTGTCTCTCACGATGCATCTTTTGTTGGATGCTTGCGAGCTTCTGATTTATTGGTGCTAGATTCAGTACTTAGTGTGTTTTTTTATGATTGCCCAATACCTCTTTTAAAGGGATCTACTGTTGATTTTGATCAAGTTGCTCTTTTTCCATCCCAGGATGCATAGGCAGGCAGAGCATGTCATGACCTTTTTGCTAGCTGAATTGGGAACGAGTGGATCACTTGATGGGCAGCAAAGGTTAGTTGTGAAGGGAAGATTTGCACCGAAGAATTTTGAAGGGATCCTGCGGCGATATGTCAGTAAGTTACCATCAATTATATATGTATGATATGGTATCTTGAAACTCCATACAAATAAAAGAATGTTCACACATCCTCTTCAGAATTCTTTTCTAGACTTGCTGATACTGCTGGTAGATCTCTTATTGTTGTGTCTAGCTTGTTTTGGCCTTTGTCTAAAACATGCCTTAGGATCTCAACACTCCATGTTATTTTTTACTAATTGTCTACTGGATATAGTGTTATGTGGCAGCTCATTTTCCTCTCAGCCTTTTTGTTATTTATTAGTTCTTATAGTGGTTTATTCTGTGTTTTCAGATGAATATGTCATCTGCAATGGTTGCAAAAGCCCAGATACAATTCTTTCGAAGGAGAACCGTCTTTTCTTTCTCAGATGTGAGAAGGTAATAGTCCATAGCACTATGCTCTCCCGCCTCTATCTCTGCGTGTGTGTGTGTATAGTGTATACACATATAATTATTGGTGTTATTATTGTAATTTCATACTCCCTCCGTCCCTAAATGTTTGTCCCATTTGACTTTTCAAACATTTTATGGTTACATTACAAGTTTTGAAAATTTAGTGATTTTGAAGCTTTAATTTTGGAAATGAGACTAACTTTTTGGGACGAAGAAAAAGGGGAAATGGGACAAACATTTAGGGACGGAGGGAGTATTTCATATAATTATTACATCTATTATTATTACCATTTATTTATTATTATTATTATTTTTAATATTTTTATTCCACCTATTATATATAAAAAAATTATTGGCGGTGTTATGATTGTAGTTTTCATATTACTTATTATTATTACATATTATTATTACTATTCATTATTATTACACCTATTATTATATACCTGCTTTCTGGGAACGATGTTATCTTTTCTTGAGATCATATCTATTTGTTTGCTTGTGGGTAATTTCTATTATGTGGATTAGGGACAATTTTGTTTATTTCCTACCTTTTCTCCAGAGGTCTGGGGAGAATTAAGGATTGACCTATATTTTCTGATTGCATATGATGGTGTAAAGACTTGCCTACATAGTGTGATTGTTTATTTTGATGGAGTAAAATCTAGTAATTCCTGAGGCCTTTTTGTAAAATATCTCTAGCTTGGTTGTATATTGGCATTACTGCGGTTTCAACACAACCTGTCACCCTAAAACTAATACGTTATGTCATGATTTTTGTTAGCAATGTTAAGACCAAAGTTGTTGTGTCAAGGCCTATGATGATGTAAAGATTTGCCTACATTGTCTGATTGTTTATTGTGATAGAGTAATCTAGTAATTTCTGAGGCCTTTCTGTAAGATATATCTTGCTTTGTTTTATATTGGCATTGCTGGGTTATCAGCGTAAACTGTCTCCTCTAAAACTTATATTTTACACCATCATTTTTGTTAATCATGTTTTTTTGAGCAGTTGTTAATTATTGTTTCAAGGCCTATGATGATGTAAAGATTTGCCTACATTGTCTGATTGTTTATTATGATAGAGTAATCTAGTAAATTCTGAGGCTTTTCTATAATACTCCCTCCGTCCCTAAATGTTTGTCCCATTTCCCCTTTTCCTTTGTCCCAAAAAGTTAGTCTCATTTCCAAAATTAAAGCTTCAAAATCACTAAATTTTCAAAACTTGTAACATTTAGGGACGGAGTATTACATAACGACGGTGTATATTATCAATAATTTTCAAAGCGTTCGTAAAAATAACCAAAATTAAAACTTCAAAATCACTAAATTAAAATGTTTGAAAAGTCAAATGGGACAAACATTTAGGGACTGAGGGAGTATCTTTCTTGATTTTATATTGGCATACTGGATTTTCTGCACAACTTGTCCTCTAAAAACTTGCTCCCTCCATCCCGCCCGAAAGGGCACAAATTTCTTTTTTGGGCGTCCCATTTGAAAGTGCACAACCCAAAAATGGATTTTTTTTATTACTTCTTTATTTGTGGGACCCACTTGTCATACTCTCAAAAAAAATATCCACTAACTATTTCTTACCCCACTTTCTCTTTTCTACATCACCTTTCACTCACAACATTTATTCTACTATACACTTTTTCTCTTTCCTACATCACTTTCCTTGATTCCCGTGCAAGGCACGCGGGACGGAGGGAGTATCTTTTATTCCATGGATTTTTGTTGGTCTTGTTGATCACAGCTACAGTTTCAAGGCCTATGATGATGTAAAGATTTGCCTACATTGTCTGATTTTGTATTGTGATAGAGTAATCCTGTAAATTCTGAGGCCTTTCTGTGAGATATCTCTTGCTTTATGTTATATTGGCATGCTTGGTTATTAGCAAAACCTGTCAGCCTAAAACTAATCTTTTGCACCATGATTTTTGCTATTAATTTCATGACCATAGTTATTGTGTCAAAACCTATGATGTAAATATTTGTGTACTTTATCTGATTGTATGTGATAGAGGATTCTACTACAATCTGAAGCCTTTTTGAGATGGTAAAATCTTGGTAATGTTTTCTTGCCTGCCATCATAGGCGGCTTGGCGTTAACTTTATCAGGTCAAGGTGACAGGATTGAAGTCCATGGACCTCATATCACTACTTTATTAATATTCCCTCCCGTCTCATTTTACTGTCAGCAAGACAAAAACTCCTAGGTTCAGGATTCATAATAAATGTCTACATCACTGTTGCTAGATATTTTAGTTTTTATTTGTGCCCTTTGTTAGATTTCATTTGTAAATGTTAAAAAAGTGGATTGAGACCGAAAATCAAGAACAAGTTAGTTAGGATTCATATGGCTTTCTCCTTATAGGGAGCAGCTGTCACTATTCTGGTTGCTAGACTTTAGTGGTATCTACTCTATTAATTGGTTTTTATTGTAGATTGCATCACAAATACTTATGATTAAGGATCTGAAACTGTCTTGGGTCCTTGGAGCTTGTTTTTGTGTATTTTAGCACATAGAATCTTTTAATCTTTATAATATTGATTTTGCAAATTTAAACAACACTTATTTTTTGTTGGCTTGCTTGCAGTGTGGCTCTGGAAGATCTGTTGCTCAGATCAAGGCTGGTTTTGTGGCTCGTGTTGGTCGTAGAAAGGCTGGAACTTGATGAGTGTGATAGTACTTGGCTCTATAATGATGTTTTTAGAAGTCTGTTGTTTTGAGTATTATATTACTAGTTTGTTTTTAGCTGTATGATTTCAGAAGTGGTATAGATTTAGGGAAAATAATACATATGTTGTGAGGAGCTTTTTTGCTTATGAATCATACCATTGGCATTTTTGTTGCCAGTCAAGTTGCAGAAATGATGTGCATTTATGTTGGCCTCTTTCAAAGACTTAGGATCATTCTTTTGGATTGGACTTTGTCAATCAATTGCCTATGCATTGTTCCATACAATTAGGAACCCCCCCAATCTAATCAATGGTAAGATTTTTTTAGTTTGTATAAGGAACTTTTAAGATGGTGTTATTGAATCTATCTTTGCAAAACTGACCGGATGAAGATGATGACCTGGAACCTATAAACAAGTATATCACATTTCTTAGCAAAGTAAAAAACTACTTTTCCTTTTTAGGAATGCATTGTTAAAACTGCTATACTCTTTTTTTTACACATCAATTGTACAATGTTAAAACTACTAACACTTTTTTTTTTTTTTTTTTTTAACAAAACAGTCCTTAAATACTCTATCCGTCCCTCAATAAATATCACACTTTTTACAATAAATATCACTTTTTAAAAGGAAAAATTCCACCAGGACCCTCACATCCAAATTTTGTTTTCTATTTTAAGGAGACTCATCTTATAAATTTCAAATAAAGAGTTCATTTGAAATTATAATTCTTCAGACACCCCTCACCTCCGTTGACTAGTCAAATTAAACTCCTAAATACCAAAACTACCCCCCTCAAACAAAACCCTCCCCTCCCTCCTCTCACACTCATACCAACACAATCACATGCACACACACCCATTCTCTCCCCCTCTCTCTAAAAACCCTCTCACATTCCGGTGACCACTACCTCCGGCGACGGCGTGCTCTCATCTCCTCCTCCCTTCGTCATTGTTATATCTCTCCATTCCTCTCTCTCTCTCATCTACGTCCAACACCACATCCGAAAACTCCTCTCCATTGTCGCCTCCGCCTCCCGCTGTATAACTTCCGGATCCGGCCAGATTTAGGAGAAATAGAGGAGTTTTGGTATTTGGTTGATGGTCTCATGGGGGCTACGAGTTCCAAGCTCGAGAAAGCACTAGGAGATCAGTTCCCCGAAGGCGAACGTTACTTTGGCCTTGAAAACTTCGGCAATACTTGCTATTGCAACGCGTTTTGCAGGTTCGATTTTATTTGATTATTTATTTGTTTGGTGCTTCTTGGTGGTGATTTGTAATTGTATCTGTTTGTTTGATTGCGTGAAATATACTACATCAGATTGACTTTTGCTAAATATGTTACCAATTCGATGTAGGCTTGAAGGTTTGAGTGATGGATTGACTTTTACTATCTGTTTATCACATTCAGTGGCAAAACTATTATTTGGGCTATTGTGTTTAGGTCTGAATTTAGGCATTGACGGAGTTTCTTGGTGATTGTATGGTACTTCGTATCGAGAAAGAATATGCTGCAGGTATTAGCAACGACGAGGTGATTAAAGAGTTTGAGGCTTTAGAGACTCGTAGAGTTAGATTTAGTTAACTTATGCTCTTATAATTAACTTATAAGAGTTGTAAATGTGTAAATTATGAGAGTAATTCGTTGTAATTATTGAAATTTTTGATTTTTTTGGTTGAAAGTAGTCTTATAATTAACTTATAAGAGTTGTAAATGTGTAAATTATGAGAGCAATTCGTTGTTATTATTAAAAATTTTGATTGAAAAAAATTGTCTTGTAAGTCAATTATAAGACACAAAGTAGGCTTATAATTAACTTATAAGAGTTGTAAATGTGTAAATTATGAGAGTAATTCATTGTTATTATTGAAATTTTTGGTTGAAAAAATTGTCTTATAAGTCAATTTTATAAGAGACAAAGTAGTCTTATAATTAACTTATAAGAGTTGTAAATGTGTAAATTATGAGAGTAATTCGTTTTTATTATTGAAATTTTTATTTTTTAGTTGAAAAATTTGTTTTATAAGTCAATTATAAGAGACAAAGTAGTCTTATAATTAACTTATAAGAGTTGTAAATATGTAAATTATGAGAGCAATTCGTTGTTATTATTGTTACTTATAAGACTTTTTAAAAAAGTCTCATAAGTAACTTATAAGGCTAAGAATTTTTTAATAATTCTTATAAATAATTTATATAAAGACTTTTTACCGAATCATTTGGCTAAATGTTTTTTGGTCATTGAGAGTCAATGTTTTTCTATAATTAAAAAAGGCTCTTTGAGCTTCTTCTGGGTCACTGAATGACTGGTGATGATTATTTGATATTAAAGGAGCAATCTTTGCCCATTCGGTATAGATACCTTGGTTAGGGCCTGAATAAAGTACATAGTATTTAGAAACTCTTTTGGTTTGGGGAGAAAAAGAAATTTCCCCTGTAGTCTTATTATCCGAAGACTGTGTCGGATGTTCTTTCGAACGAAATATACCTTCAAGAGGTGTTATTAAGCTCTTATTATGAGCCATATTAATCTCTATAGGAGACTTTGAGACTGTTGTCTCTAAGTTCTTGCTTTTGCAAGTTCCCTTACTATGGGATAAATTATCCTCGTTGCATATAGAGGATGTTACGCTGTTTGGAGTTAGGTCTCCTTCTTTCATCTTACCATATATACGTTCGAGTTTCCTCAATTGTGTTTCTTTTTCGAGGATTTCTCCTTTTAATTGTAGTATCTGGTCTTCTATGTCTTCCTTTGTGCTCATCTCGGCTTAGCCGTTTTTGGAACCTGCAAATTCTCTTGTCATAATGTCAGCGAGTACGTTTTTTGTTCCAGATATATGTTCTATTTCAAAGTCATAGTAATTTAACCATTGTTGCCATCTTACCAGTCTGGCTTGTTTGTAGTCTCCTCTAATAGTCGTTCTTATAAAATAAGATACGTTTTTATTATCAGTTCTAACCAGGAATTTATATGGGAGTAAGTACACTTTAAAGGCTTTAATGGTTTTTATTAGAGAAAGAATCTCTTTTTCATTACTATGATATCTAGTTTCAGCTGGTTTAAATGTTCCAGATGAATATCTACATATTAATTCTTGATTATTAGGAGTGAGTGCTTTTAATACTCCTCCCCAGTATAGATCAGATGCATCGCATTCAATGATGGGTTTGTCTTCAGGACTTGGATTATAAAGGTCAGGGAGAGTTTTTACCTGTCCTTTGATTTTTCTTACAGTTTCTGTATCTTGGTCAGTCCAAGACCATTTTATTTCCTTTTTTAGTTTTATTTGTAGAGGATGTCTAAGACTAGCAATTTTTGGATAATATCCTGAAATATAATTAAGTAGTCCAAGAAATCTTTCTACTGTTTTTCTATCTTGTAGTTGGTCTGGAAATTCACTAATATGGACTCCTATTAATCTACAAGTATAATTATGAACATGAGATTATACTTACAATGATGCATCTAACTTACATTCTTCACCACATAATGAAAGATGAATGATTAATGGTAGATCATTGTCACCAAAGTAAAATATTTTATAGGGTCACTCGTGTCATGCTCTCAATCAATGATAAAAGATAACAATTATGTGCAACTACACTCATATGTATGTTTAAACATAATTGTCAACCCATATACTCTTTAGGGATCAAATATAACTTTATGGCTTGTAATTTTACGCAAAAATCGCAGGCTAGGTTCATGGTTACAAAAGAAAATAAGGACATACGAAGTCAAGCAAGTGAAACTAGACAGTTTTCAAAATATATCCTCACTTTGAATTTATATCTCCGCTCATCCATGCCAACCCAATGATTGGAAATAATTGGTTTTGGAAAGTGGGAATTGAAATGAGTATGGTTTGGTTGTGTAAGAGCACAAAAATGGGTTAATACTTATGTTTTGGTGTTAATGCCTTGAAAGAAATAATTGCATGGAAAATTGATACAAAGTTTGGTACTAAATGATGTGGGTTGGTGTTGGATTAGTTTGGTAATGGTATGGAATAGTTTGGGAATGGTTTGCTAATGTTTGGTACTGATTTTGATCCCTTTGAAAACAGAGGAAGCTTGGTTTGGGTCAACTTAGATTGGTTGCTAATGTTGTTGCAATTCTGTTCTGAATTCTGGACAGAGGGCACGACTCGTGCTCTGTGGCACGAGTCGGGCACGAGTCGTCCCCTGGATTTGGCCTAAGTCGTGCCTATGCTGGGACGAGTGTATCTGATGGGGTGTTTAGGGGGCACGAGTCGTGCCCTGCCCTGCAGTCTCTGAACAACTTTCCAAGGCCTAGAAACCTATTCAAACTAGAACCAAAGTGAACCATCTTTAACTTAGATTAAAGTAGAACACTTTAGCTACACAATGGTGTCTTACTTGGTTAAAATGGAATAGTGGAAGTACTTTAAATATTGTTCGGAAAATGCTTGACAACCTTGATTCGTTACTTAACCAAAGTGAGTCAAACTTGGTAAATGGAACTTGGACCTTTATAGAGGTTATATATTATTGCATATTGTTCATGTAGGGCTGGTTTATGATACCTTGTACCCTTACTTGAGTTCATATGCATTGGTTGTCATATATATAGTGTATGAAATGAATGTTGCACTATTGTATTGATTGAACATGAGTATGCTTTACCATGTTGTTATATTCTCATCCCTTTGGTGGATTTCATTTCAAATAACTATTATGTGCTTGAACTTGTGTTAATCAGCTGATGTTTAGGGGTATAACGGAATACGATAAATTATGGAAAGTGTGACCTAATGTGATCGGATTACGTTATACCTGTGACTGTCCCCTTCTGTGGCCACAGACTGGGGTTATAGCATTTGTATTGAGTCAAAAGCCTTATAGAGTTGCTAGTATCTTATATGGTTCCCTGAAAAACGGGTCTTATAAGATGTGAATATGCTCAAGCAGTTCACAAATGAGTGGATTTTTATCTCCCGATGTTGTACGACTTATTGGTCAGACGGGAAAAGGTAAACCAAGGTAATGTAATATGTTTACGGCTTTTCCAATGTGTTATATGCACCTTGTATGTGTTGCATCTTACTTGGTATATTGTGCATTCATAATAACTTATTGAGATTTATTTTCACCCTTCTTCCTTTAATGTTTTAGATCGGCCTGAGACAGGAGGACCCGGCCAGTGAGGACGGGGAGGAGTTTGTACGAGTATTTTGGGTTGTTGGGTATGTATATGTCTTGGTTGAGAGTTGGATTTGTCTTTTGGTTTAGCTCCTTGGTGGAGTTTGTATATATTGCAACTTTGTTTCAAACTTAACTTAGGGAACTTTTGTAAATGTTGTAATTAAGTGGTTTAAAGTTAGTTCATGTTTTACCCCTTTTCCTCCAAGTGGAGATGACCCAAGTTAGTATTTGAATGTTAAGGTTAAAGTTTAGTTACTTTCAAGTTAAGTCAAATGTTTTAAAAAATTACAGGTGGTCTTTCGTAGTTTGGACTCTTCGGCTCGGGACGTGTTAGGTTCCGGGTTGGGGTGCCCACACTAGCTAGTAGTGAATCAATTAAAGGATTTTGGGCACTAGAATTTCTGACCGATTGAGGAAAGAATGAATCATCAACTAGGGCTCTACTGGTTACACCACTTGGAGTTGAATGCTGAGCTGGAGATTGATTTGCATTGTTACTGGTGGTTTGATTGGAATTAGGGTTGTTGGATTCACCTGTCTCAAAAACACCAGAATTATCAGTACTATTTGGAGCCTTGTTAGACTCTAGCAAATCAAATTCATCAAACGTAACATGAACAGATTCAACAATTTTCAACAGACGTTTATTAAAAACTCTAAATGCCTTACTATGCTTGGCATAATCAACAAAGATGCCTTCATCGTCTTTCTCATCAAATTTACCTCGATGCTCTTTACCGTTATAAAGAACATAACATTTGCAGCTGAAAATCTTGAAGAAACCAATGTTGGGAATTCTGCCACGCCAAAGCTCATAAGGGGTCTTGTTGTGAAATTTGGTGACCAAAGACCGATTATGGGTGAAGCATGCTGTATGAATAGCTTTTGCCCAAAAAATACTTGGGTAGCCTAGCTTAGGATATCATTGTTTTCCCAGCTTCGATCAATGTTCTGTTCTTTCTCTCAACAACACCATTTTGTTGTGGTGTTCCAGCGGCTGAGAAATTGTGGTCGATCCCGTGATCATCACAGTACTGAGCTATCTCATTATTCGTGAACTTCGTTCCATTATCTGATCTCATATTGATGCTGTCACACTCTTTTTTGGGTTTGAAGTAGAGGAAAAAGCTTGGTGGAAACTTCATAAGTATCATCTTTGGAGGTAAAGGTATCCCCCCAGGTATATCTTGAACAGTCGTTTACAACAACCAAGGCATATCTGCTTTCCCCTAAACTGGCAGTTGTTGTGGGGCCAAACAGATCCATATGTAGCAGTTGGAGGCACTTAGAAGTGGACATGCAGGGCTTGCTATGGAATGATTCTTTATGTTGCTTTCCTAACTGACAGGCTCTGCATTTCCTTCCATGATCAGCAGACACTTGAGGTAGGCGGGCAACCAGATTTGCATTAGCTAGCTTGGATAGGTATTTGAAGTTCAAGTGACTGAGTCTCTTGTGCCATAACCATGAATTCTCACTGATGTTCTTTGCTACAAAATAAACATTAGTAACACTCGAAACAGTATTTAAATCTATAGCATAGATGTTACCTTTTCGTTGTCCAGTGAGTAAGGTTTCTCCTGTAGCAATGTCTTTCACATAGCAGTTGGAAGAATTGAAAATACAATGCATACCTTTATCACAAAATTGTGATATGGAGAGAAGGTTTTGTTTCAGACCGTCCACCAAAGATACCTTCTGTACAGTAACTGTACCTCTTTTGATGGATCCACGACCGATAATTTTACCATTTGCGTTGTCACCAAAGACAACTAGAGGACGAGATGCTTCTTCAAGATCGGTAAGGAGATCAGCATGGCCAGTCATATGCCTAGAGCATCCACTGTCTATAATTCAAACATCCTTACTAGCATCGGTTAAGGCTATAAAGCATTCCTGAAATAAAACAATAAGCTTATGGTCCCCCTTATTCTTTTGGGTCCAAAGAGTTAGTTCCTCTTTGGCAGCCATACATGGACACCATCTGAGCTTTGAGACTCAGTGGGTCCAGATAGGTGCTTCAAGAGGCATTCATAAGCCTTGTGACCGATAAAACCACAATTTGAACATTTATTAGAAGATGGCTGTGAGAACTTGGATGAGTTGATATTCATTCTGGCCAATGCTTCAGAAGGGTCAGAAGATTGGACAGGAACAAAAACCTTGGGTATAAAGGTGTTGGCTTTACCTTTGTTGGCTGGTTGCGTAGGCTTGGAAATTCCCTTACCGGTTGAAGGGCCCTTACCGGTTGGAGCTGTATAGCCGGTGACAGGTGTCTGACCGGTTGACCGGTTAAGGCTGCTTTAACGGTTGAGGTTTACAGACCAGTAGCTTGGCCTGCAAGTTTAATTCCAACTTTGCTGTCACCATCACCAAGTGGGACATATGGTCCCAGCTTAGGATTAGCTACCTTAGCCCATTGGGTTTTGTTCTTGTCAATTTTGACCTTGATCTGTTCCTTCACCTTGGGATAGGTGAGTGGGACAGCACCAAAAGTTCTAGGAGAACTTTTCTTAGGCAGATTAGATTGAGTATCATCAAACTTGTCCATCAAGTTTTCAGTGACGGACTTAATATCTGGCTGAATTTTGCTGTCATTGCTACTAGAGCTAAATCCTAAACCAGATGAATCTCTAGATATTTGATCTTGTAGGATAGTCTCAATAGCAGCTCTGGGTTTAGAAAAAGTGTCAATTGTTTTGGAAAGAGAATTGTTTCTTGACACCAAATCAGCAATTTGACTAACACAGATATTTAGTCTCTCAGTGAGTTCTTGATTTTCTTTTCTTAACTGATCAGACTCTTGCTCACTTTCTTTCAAAACTTTTATTTCAGCTTTTAAAGAGTCATTCTCAGTTGTGATTTTCTTAAGATCAACAGCCATAACTTTGTGAGCATCATTTAATTTTTCAAAATCAGTGAAGAGCTCATTCATCACCTCTGCCATTTCAGACTTTTGACATATTGGGCATAGGGTCAATGGTAGGCTGAGAGGTTGAGGATGATGGTTCAAAGTTAGGATCAAAGTTTGGTAGGGATGATATCAGTTGGGGGCTTGGATCGGTTAAGGTCTTCAGAAATTGAATCGGTCGAGGCTCAAGCATAGGTTGATAGGAAGAGATCGGTTGAGCTTGAGTTTGGTAGGTCTGTTGTATTGGTTGCATCAGAGGTCTGAGAGTGGGAATGGTTTTACACTTACCGTAGAGATCTCCACCTATATTCTGAATTTTGAAGTTGTAAGGGTTATCTGCCTTAGGTATAGGTTCGTCAAAGTATGACAAAGGAGATCTCATTGGTATGGTCTGGTCGTTGTAAGCTGATTGTTCGTTGGATTTTGGGTGTCTAAAGATTGGTGACTGTAAGGAGATAGGTTCATCATTGGTTCCATCAATAGCAACAAAACTAACGTCAGCATCTTATCTGAGTCAGCATTTTCATTTCCAGAATCAGTCTCAAACCAGACTGGCATAACCTTTTCGGTTCCTTCCTCGGCTACTAAGCTCTTAGATCTAGGGTTTTTCTTAAACGGTTTCTTCCTAAGAAATTCATACTTAGGTTGAGGACATTTTAGAAGCAAAATGGCCGGGTTTCCTACAGTTGTAGCAAACAAGCTCACCTTGAGCATTTTTGCCATCGGTAGAGGTTGAGGTTTGGCCTTTTCTTTGAAAGTTCCCAGATCTTTGGAATGGTGAGGATTTGGAGTAGGAGGTTTTATTGCCATGTTGCTGGGATCTCTTAAATTCCTTAAACTTTCTATAGTTTATAGCAAAAGCGGCAAATTCATCTTCTTCCTCAAAAGGCATACTAGGTATGGCATTGATTTGGACTTGTTGAGACTGAGAGGTTGAGGAAGAGTCATTGGTAGGTTGGTTGTTAAGCATGGAAGAACCAGGGAAGATCTCAGTCTGAGCTGGCAGAGATAAGTTTTTAAATTGTTTTTGAACTCCACTCACCCTGTTGAGTTCTTCCTCATACAAAAATAAAGTTGACACAATATTCTGAATATGAGTTGTGTTCAAATCTCGTCATTCTTTCAAAATATCGACCTTGACATGCCACTAATCTCCAAGAGAATTGAGAAATCTTATGTTCAGGTCTTTCATAGTGTAAATTCTACCTAAAGAAGCGCAAGAATTACTCACCTCGCAGAAAAGATCGTACGTTTCCTTTAGAGTCTCACTTGGGTTCTTCTTGAAGGACTCGAACTCAACAACACTTTTGTAGAGTCTGTTGTCCTTAGCCACTTGATGTCCTTCAAAATATCTGAGTAGACTTGTAGCGATGCGTGATGCTTTTAACATCTATTGAGTCGCCACTTATTATTTATTTAGGAAAACAATAAGAAAAACCTTTTTGATTTTAAAGAGATTTGAGGGTTCGGGGGTTAAGTTATGGAATGGGAAGGTCGAGAAGTACCCATTCCACCCAATCCGAAGATCGGTCTTGCCAATCGAGTATTATCAATCTTTACAATACAATAATTAAATAAAATCCTAATCAATTTCTTGATTAGGAATGTCGGATTGTATGCTTCGAGATCACCTTCATCGATTGAAGGGACTCTAGGCTAATCCTTATGATGGGATTACACCACTCTAAAAGCCAATAGAGAGAGATTGAGAAGAAGAGAGTAAAAGTATAGGAATTTACCTAGGGTTTAAGGAGTATTTGATTTAGAACGTGGTTCTAAGGTGTCTTCTCGGTCGAGAAGTGATTCGGGCAGAGTTTCGACTCAATAGGAGAGTTAAATCTTGATGCGGACAGAGCTTCGCCTCAATCCTTGATTCGGGCTTTGATGTTTGTTGATCAACAAGGTTGATAAACAAACTTTAGGTGATTTTAGGGTGATTTTGTAGGAATCTTTCAGGGAGAGAAACCAACAAAATGTGTGTGTTGTGTGTTTTCGATCGTGGATCCGAGGCCTCCCAAATACTGAAAGCTATCAGGTATTTATAGGGGTTTAAGAGGTAAAGGTGGAGAGGTAAAACAACCTAGGAAGGTTCCAGAACTCAGATATGATTGGAGAACCGGATTAGATAAGGTTTATCAAGAAAAGAGTTTGAAACGGAGAAGGATTGTGATTCTGCATATCCTGCAAAGGGGTTGTCTCGCGCGAGACACGTATGTCCCGTGCGAGACAACTAGTCGGTTGACTATTTTGTCCTCTTCAGTTGTTCCGTTAGTCAGTTAGGTCCAAAACTAACGAGGTAATTTAGAAACTTAACTAAACATGACGAAACTGATATGCTTTCATCAAAACATAAAAGCGAGATGAAGAGTAGTGTAATCATGAGTTATTGGTTCAGAATGGGGTGTCTACAAGACTTTGCCACACTTGTTGAGCAGTTTCATAGCATTGTACTTGTGTGTACAGTCTATCATCAAGGCCAGAGATTAGAATGTGTATAGCTTTTCTGTCCATGGAAGCATAAATCTTGTCATCCTCAGTCCACTCTTCACAGGGTTTTGGAACATAAGTTTCATAAACCTCGAATTCTTGTTCAGATGATCTATCGACTGATAGCGCGGATTTGTAATATGTAATTCCTATGTTTTCCGGTCTTTTATTTCGTTATTTCCATGTAATTAGCTAGGTTTGATGTATTTTGAGTGATTTTATGTATGGTGAGGATTATGAGATAAACTATGTAATTTGAGAAAATTGTAGAGAGCTTATGATGTAAGTGTTTTTGGTCCTCAAGAGTTGCTCAAAGTTCATCAAGTTTTACACCATGGAAGTCAAGTCAAGGAAGTTCGGAAGCGAGCCAAGGATTGAAGAGAAAAAATGAAGAAATCAGAGCTTTTGATCCAAGGGACGAGTCGTCCCCTTTTGGCCTAACTATTCCCCAAAGGGGGGACGCCAGAATCTGTGGGGAGTGCAGTTAGGGACGAGTCGTCCCCTACATCACGACTCGTGCCCATTGAAGAAAGACTAAGGGACGACTCGTGCCTGGGAGGACGAGTCGTGCCCTGACGGGCTGGCTTGACGTATTTTCGCAGTTTTAATTATTTTTAATGGATTTTCTTTTCCTTTTTAGCTAGGTTTTAAGGAGGAAGTATAAATACTACCTCCTATCAGTATTTTAGGTTATCTTTTCTTCTCCTTAGTTTTTCCAAAATAATATTCAAAGTTTTGAATCTCCATGGAAGGCTAAATCTCTCTTGCTTTGGATTTGTAACTTTTGAACCGTGTTGACTATCAATTGAGGTTTGCTTTCTTTTTATTATTCTTCCCTAATTACAATTTTGCTTGTGCTTAATTCAAAATCAATTTCTAGGGTTTTGAGAAATTGATCAATCCCTTAATCCTTTTGATTGATTTTTGCTAGATCTCCCTTTTATCGTGTCGGACTATGGTTATCATTGTAGCGCCTTTGTTATTCATGTATGTGTCATCTTGAATGGTGATTAGAGTAATTTCTTGATCTTAATCTCTTAAAACGTTCATCAATTAATACTTTGAATCTTGACCGTGTCGGCTAGGTTTTGGTATTGGTTAGGATTATTAGTTGAGCGTGTCGCCGCTAGTAATTGTTAACAAAGAAGAGATAGGGATTTTATATCTCGTGATCAAGTAATTAGGGGAAAGAACGAAAGAATCATTCCGGTGATATTGATTGATAGACGGGGATAATTTTGCATGTCCAAAGTGTTCTTTTACATTATTATTTATAACTTAGATTTTAATTCCCTTCTTAGGATTTTAATCATTCAACAACAAAAACCCCCCATTCGTGTGTGACTTGATCGTTTGCAATACCGTTCTTCGTGGATCGATCCTAGACTTGCTCTAGCTACATATCTTGTAGCCGAGTCCCGGTTTAATTTAGTAGGTGTGCGACTTAAGCCTACCAAATTTTGGCGCCGTTGCCAGGGAACGGTGTAATTGTTTACGATCTTATTCTGTTCTTAATCTATTTCTTTTTCTTTTTATTTATTTTTATTTTAGTATTTGTGTTATCTGCTAAGTGCTATATCCTGCTCTCCTGTGGTGTGTAACCGTGCATGGTGCACACCCGTTCTACTAACAATTTACTTGTGCCTCTTGATACAGAAATTGAACGTTCTTTCAGGAAAGGACGTAAAGCAAACAGGAGTGTGAACCATAATTGTTGGGAGACAGAGATGGGGGATAGAGCAGCGCAGACATTGAGGGAGAAAACTGCTCCAAACTGGACGGAGCAACCGCAGGCAGTTACTTTTCCTGCATTGCCGGCGGGAGTTACATTTGAGTTGAAACCGGGGCTGCTAAATCAATTGCCTAGCTTCAGTGGGCTACCCGGTGAAAACCCGAATCAGCACGTTTCCCAGTTTGTGCAAGTTTGCAGCAGTATGAAGCCTTCGGATCTCCCAATTGAGCAGCTTCTGCTCCGAGCTTTCTCTTTCACATTGAAGGACAGGGTCAATGTATGGTATTATCACCTGGCCCCGAACAGCATTACTACCTGGCAGATGTTGAAAGAGGCGTTCTTGGATGAGTTTTTCCCGGTGAATCAAATCAATGTGATGAAACGGGACATAAGTAATATGGAGCAGAAGGGGGATGAATCATTCTACGATTACTTCAACAGATTTCACACTCTCACCCAGAGTTGTCCCTATCACGGGTATGATGCAGATCAGCTGATTATGTACTTCCACGGAGGGCTTACTGATCAGGACAAGAGGATGGTTGACTCTTCGTGTGGGGGTAGCATATTGAACAAAACCACTGCTGATGCTCAGAAATTATTGGAAGAGTTAGCGAAGAGTACCCGGACACATAGTATGAGGTCAAGTGTCAGACAGGTCAGTGTAGCTGGGTCCAATAGTGTGGTGGCGGATCAACTTAAAACTGATGTTGAGGACATCAAAAGTATGATGAAAGCAATGATGTTGGGACAGCCGCCGAAGGAGTGTGGTATTTGTTACGATGTGACTCATCCGACGGATTCGTGTTCGAAATTACAAACGGGTGAGTATGAAGATGTGATGCAGTAGGTTTCGGAGGCCAGAGACAGAACACTTACAACCCGAACTAGAAGAATCACCCAGGGTTCAGTTGGTCTAATCCGAATGGGGCACAACAGCCGCAGTTCGGTAATCCGTAGGGTTTTCTGCCGATTCAGCAGTCCATGAATTTTAGGCCACCTATGCAGCCACCGCAGTTCAGCAGCTTTCAAGAAGAAGAATAAGCCACAAGAAGAAGAATGTTAGCCACCGCAGAGACAGTCTACAGAAGATATGTTCCGTACATTGGCTCAGAGTATGACCACCTTATCCAGCGGATTTCAGCAGTATCAGCAGAGGACTGATACGAGTATCAGTGGTCTTGAGAGACAGGTGGGGCAAATTACAGATGATATGGGTAGGTTGGAGGCTCAGAATTCGGGAAAGTTGCCATCAAGGACGGAACCGAACCCGAATCAGAAAAATGTGAGTGCTATAACACTAAGGAGTGGTAAGGAGTTGATAGACACAGTGATCAATGAGGAACCGGAACTAGAGGTTGAAAATATCGAGCCGACAGAAAAAGTAGTGGAAGAGAAGGGTACTGCGTCTGAGTCAGTGCCACCAGTAGTAGAGCCAGAAGTGTCGTTTCCTCAAGCCTTGAGAGAGTCGAGGAAGCCTGAGCCTGACAAGGCCATTTTTGATACTTTCAAGAGGCTTGAGGTGAACATTCTGTTCCTTGATCTTCTTTAGACGGTCCCGAGATACGCCAAGTTTCTGAAGAAGCTGTGTACTACCAAGAGAGATCAAAAGTTGAGGAGTCAGAAAAAGGCAAAGGTCCATGAGCATGTTTCTGCCGTTTATCAGAGGAAGTTACCCAAGAAGTGCAATGATCCGGGGATGTTTGTGATCCCTATTTCTCTAGGGGATTCATCGGAGCACAAGGCAATGCTCGATTTAGGGGCTTCAATCAATGTGATGCCTTATACATTGTTTGAGAACCTAAAATTGGGGCCATTGCAGGACACCCGGGTAATTATACAGTTGGCTGACCGGTCCAACGCTTATCCGAAGGGGTTAGTAGAGGATGTTCTCATCCGGGTTGGTAAGATGATTTTTCCGGTTGACTTTTACGTGTTGGATATGGATTCAGATCCTAAGGCTCCCATTCTTCTTGGAAGGCCTTTCATGTCTACAGCTAGAACCAAGTTGGATGTGGCCAATGGTTCTTTGTCTATGGAGTTCGATGGGCAAGTTATGGAGTTCAATATCTTTGACTCCATGAAATACCCAAAGGACGTCCACTCTTTATGTTTCATGGATGTAATTGAGCCTGTGGTAGAGGATGTTTTTGAGGTGAGCAGCACCAATGATGATATGAAGGCGGTTTTATAGAATGCCTTGGGGTTTGCGGAGTTGGATTTTGAAATTTCCGACAGTCTGAAGCAGTAATGAGCCTTTTGGGTGATGCTCCGGGGTATGTTAAGGTGCAGTTAGAGATTCCTCCAGGGAAGCCCGTGCCGTCTATTGAGAAGGCATCTGAGCTTGAGTTGAAGACCCTCCCGGAGGGCTTGAAGTATGTGTACTTGGGAGAGAAGGATACGTTGTCGGTAGTAATCTCAAGCAAGCTGAATGAGGTGCAGGAAGAGAAATTGGTAGAGGTGGTTCGGGCAAGGAAGGAGGCGATTGGATGGACTATTGCCGATCTTAAGGGCATAAGTCCATCTTTGTGTACACATAAGATAGTTCTGGAGGATGATGCAAAGCCAGTCAAGCAACCGCAAAGGAGGATGAATCCACCGATGATGGAGGTGGTAAAAAAGGAGGTGCTGAAGCTAATGCAGATGGGGATCATCTACCCCATATCCGACAGCAAGTGGGTTAGTCCCACTCAGTGTGTTCCAAAGAGAGGCGGGATCACCGTCTCAATAAATTATAAGGGAGAGTTGGTGCCAATCCGGGAGCAAACGGGTTGGCGAGTTTGCATTGACCTTCGGCGCCTTAATGAGGTAACACGTAAGGATCATTTTCCCCTCCCCTTCATTGATCAAATGCTTGAAAAGGTTAGCCGGAAGGGCGTACTACTGTTTTTTTCAATGGTTATTTCGGGTATTTTCAAATACCTATTGCCCCGGAAGACCAAGAGAAAACTACTTTTACTTGCCCTTTTGGCACCTTTGCATATCGAAGGATGCCGTTTGGATTGTGTAATGCACCTGCGACTTTTCAAAGGTGCATGATGAGCATCTTCTCCGACTTTGTTGAGAAATTTATGGAAGTCTTCATGGACGATTTCACTGTTCATGGAGACTCATTCGACCAATGCCTTGCTCACCTAGCTCTTGTCTTGGACCGTTGCATTGAAACAAACTTGGTTTTGAATTATGAAAAATGCCATTTTATGGTTGAGCAAGGCATTGTTTTGGGTCATGTGGTGTCAAAGAAAGGCATAGAGGTTGATAGGGCAAAAATTGATGTCATTTCTTCCCTCCCCTATCCCACTAATGTGCGTGAGGTCCGGTCATTCCTCGATCATGCGGGGTTCTACCGGCGCTTCATAAAGGATTTTTCAAAAATCGCATCTCCTCTATGCACTTTATTACAAAAAGAGGTTGATTTTCATTTTGATGAAAGGTGTAAGGGGGAGTTTGATGAGTTGAAGTCTAGGTTGACCACCACCCCCATAATCCAAGCACCCGATTGGTCTCGCCCATTCGAGATCATGTGCGATGCTAGTGATTATGCGGTTGGGGCTGTTTTGGGTCTAAAGGTGGAGAGGGCATCCCATGTCATTTACTATGCTTCTATGACCCTCAATGATGCCCAAAGGAATTATACCACAACCGAGAAGGAGATGTTGGCGGTTGTGTTTGCTCTTGAGAAGTTTCGGTCATATCTTTTAGGCACCAAAGTCATTGTTTACACCGACCATGCTGCTCTTAAGTATCTTATGACCAAGAAAGAGGCAAAACCTAGACTTATTAGGTGGATCCTTTTATTGAGTGAATTTGATATCGAGGTGAAAGATAAGAAAGGGGCCGAGAATCTTGTGGCCGACCATTTGAGTCGTCTTGTGCTTAAAGAGGATGAGCCCTCTAATCATTGTTCAATTTGGGGTGAGTTTCCCGACGAGTCTCTTTGGGTGGTTCAGTCGTCTGCACCGTGGTATGCATATTTGGTCAATTTCCTTGTGTCTCAAAAGTTCCCTCCGGGACTGACTAAATCCAAGAAGGATAAAATTCGGAGTGAGGCAAAATATTATGTGTGGGATGAGCCTTATTTGTGGAGGCATTGTGCGGACCAAGTGATCCGTAAGTGTGTGGCCGATAGTGAGATTCATTCCATCCTTAGATTCTGTCATGAGTATGCATGCGGTGGTCATTTCGGTGCTAGAAACACGGTGAGGAAAGTGCTTGAGAGTGGTTTTTATTGGCCTACCCTATTCTATGATGCATATAATTTTTGCAAATCTTGTGACCGGTGTCAAAGGGTTGGTAACATTGGTCGACGTGATGAGATGCCACAACACTTCGTCTTAAATTGTGAGATTTTTGACGTTTGGGGAATCGACTTTATGGGTCCTTTTCCCAATTCTTTTGGCTTCTTGTACATCTTGTTAGCGGTTGACTATGTTTCCAAGTGGGTTGAAGCAATCCCCACACGCACCGATGATTCACGGGTAGTGGTCAATTTTCTTAAGACCAACATTGTGAGTAGGTTTGGTATGCCTAGGGCCATCATTAGTGATAGGGGGACACACTTTTGTAATAGGACAGTCGAAGCTTTGGTTAAGAAATATCATATTACTCATAAGATTTCGACCGCCTATCATCCCCAAACTAATGGCCAAGCGGAGGTGTCCAACCGGGAGATCAAATCCATTCTTGAGAAAACCGTGAATCCATCTAGGAAGGATTGGAGTCTTAGACTTGATGATGCTTTGTGGGCCTACCGGATGGCTTATAAGACACCTATCGGTATGTCCCCATATCGGTTAGTGTTTGGGAAGCCATGCCATTTACCGGTGGAGTTGGAACATAGAGCATTTTGGGCCATTAAGAAATTTAATATGAACCTAGATGGGTCCGGTGAGGAGAGAAAGTTACAAATTAGCGAGTTGGATGAGATTAGGAGAGAAGCTTACGAGAACAACCAACTCTATAAGGAGCGGGCAAAGGCTTGGCATGACAAAATGATCAATAGGAAGGACTTTAAGGTGGGTCAAAAAGTCCTCCTATTTGATTCCCATCTCCGGTTGTTTCCCGGAAAGCTAAGGTCGTGGTGGACCGGACCTTTTATTGTGAGGGAGGTATATCCGCATGGTGCGGTTGAGATTGGTAGTCTCTCCGGAGACAAGGTTTTTAAGGTAAATGGTCATCGCCTAAAATTGTATCATGATGGCGTGGGAATAAATGAGGATGTGGAGGTGCATTATCTCCCAAATCCTAAATATGAGTAGACCTTATTTCTGAGTCTTGTCAAAGACTTAAAATTTGATGCTAGTCGGGGGCTTACCCGGCGTTTGGTCTAGCTAAAGACGGTAAAGAAGGGCAGCTAACCGGGAGGCAACCCGGGATTTAATCATTCATTCTTAGTTTTTATTTTTTTATTTTTGTTGTATTTTATCTTTTTCATCATTAATTGAATCGGTACTACTAAGGGTATTTGTTTTAGTGGTGTTGTGCAGGGAGTAGCAAGTGAGAAAGGATCAAAGCCTGGGCCTGTTCTAAAAACAAATAAAAACAATAAAAAAAAATTAAAGTGTTGAATTGGCCCAGGGGACGACTCGTCCCAGTGCAAGCCAACTATTCCCTAAAGGGGGGACGCCAGAATCTGTGGGGAGTGCAAGGGGGGACGACTCGTGACCCTTGGGACGACTCGTTCCTTGGGCCTGTGTTAAAAAAAATAGAAAATTAAGGGTTTTAACCCTTCAGTCCCGTCGTCCCCCTTCTTCCCAGTCGTGCCTTTCCTCCTTCTTTTCTCTCTCTCTACAAACACCCACTTGAATCCACCATTCCCACCACCTAAATCCACCATCCTTCAATCCCTACAACCAAAACCTTCACCCTCCTGCCCTTACCTACCAAAACCGAGCCCTATACTCCCTCTACCTTCATCTTCAAAACTCCCAACCACCATTAAAACCCAAGCTTTCTCTCTCTACCCCCATTTCGAAAATTCCACCCAAATCTCTCTCTTTTCTTCAAATTCCAACCCTAATCCACCATCTTTACCCAATTTCGACCTACCCTCTTCAATTTGTACCTTCAATTCACTCAATTTCGAAATTTCATCAAGCCCTAGAAAGTCAAATTTGGAAATTTTTGGTCAATTTCGTGGGAGGCTACATTTGGAGGTTTCAAGGAAGGTTTTTGACTGCTTTGGGTGTTTGAGTAAGGTAAACAAATTTCAACCCTCTCTCGTGCACTTTCAATTGTTGGGACTTGTTGAAATTGTTGTTTGGCGGTTCGGTTGGGAATTGGAAGGAGATTGTGATTGTGGTTGTGTGTTTTGTTGCATACATTGGGTGAATTTTGTGAATTGTGTTGAGTAAAATGACTTCTAGGGGAAGAGATGTTCGAGGGGGTGGCAATAAAAGAGGTAGAATAACAACCCACACCGAAGTCCCAATTGATCCCACTCCTCCTAATACTTCCTTACCTTTTATGGGTTTGACCCAGTTGTCTTCCGCTCAAAATAAAAAGTGGCGGAATTTGGAAAGTAGAAAATTCCAGGTCACCACCTTCCTCCATTTGCCGGTGTTAAGGGTTTTGGGTTTAGAAACCTTAGTTGCTGATTTGATGAACTAAGTCGGGTTGGGAAATTTCTTGGGGAAGAGAGCAGATTCTTATTTGAGATATTCACTGGAATTTCTTTCGACTTTGGAGGTAGGAAAGGGGTCAAATGCCAATGTTATTCGGTTTCATTTAGATGATGAAGCTTATAGATTGACCTATGATGACTTGAGGGGAGTCTTGGGGGTAGACCAGCCGAGGGGAAACTGGTTGGATGCGGATGGAGCTAGTTGCTTTTTCTTTACGGAGCTCACGGGACTGCCTTGCACTAAGAAATTCCTTAGGGCTTCTTCTCTTTCTCACCCGGCGTGGAAGTTATTTTTATAGAGGGTTAGCTATGTCCTGGTTGGCTAATGGGGAACCCTCTCAATTGAATCTTGCTATGGTGAATCTTTTACGCACAGGGTTGAGGAGTTTTCAGGTGATTCCTGACTGGGTGGATATTTTTATGAGGAGATGTGAGGCGTTTGCCCTTACCAAAAAGGGCAACATTTCTGTAGGGAGGATGATCACTTTAATTGCTGCAGCTTGTGTGGGAGAGCTTAAGCCCGAGGCGGTAAAGTTGACGGGGGGCACGAGTGTTTATTCGAGAGACTGGCTTGTGCAATATGACAAGTTTGCAAGGGAATCGAGAGGGGCGGACGACTTGTCCTTATTATTTGAGTATGGTAATCCCAGGAGGACGGTTCCTTGCACGATAGGAGCCGCATTTCCGAGTGGCACACAGGCCAGGAATTGGCGTATGCCCGGTGTTGAGGATGAGATGGATCCTATTGATGAGGATGATGATGAGCAGGAGCAGGAGCAGGGTGGTCACTGTGAAGGAGAGCAGAACCAGGGCCAGCAGCAGGGTTCTTTTGATCAGTGGGATGTGATGAGGAGATTTCTGGAGGAGCAGCAGCTTTCACAGAGGACATTTTTTGAGGAGCAGGAGCGAGCACGGGTGGCTCGGGAGCAGAGCCGACAGGCTCTAGAGGATGTTCGATTTCAGGAGGTGCAGGAGCATTTTGAGGGTGTAGAGGATGAGGTGGCCATTTTGGGAGCCCGATCATGGCAGATAGAGGCATGGGTGATGCAGCCTGAGGCCCGGAGCTACGAGCCAGTATCGGAGGATTACTTGTCTATGATGCAGTCAAGAGCAGCTGATCGTGCTCGGAGGCATTCTTCCTGGCAACTCTATTATCAGGGGGAAGGCTCTAGCTCTCGCCGGTGATGGTATTTCTTTCTCCCTTTCCTTTTCGTTTTTACCGCAAATTTTCTTTATTTCACACATTGAGGACATTGTGCGGTTTGAGCGTGGGGGTATGGGGATGCTTCTATCTGTTTATATCTGTACATGTAACTAAAAAAAAATTGAAAAAAATGAGAGGCTAAGTGAAAACCCGAGAGGGCACTTAGGCAAAAGGAGAGAGTGTGTTTTGAAATTTTTTTTTGAAAAAAACGAGAGGCTAGGTGAAAACCGGAAACGACACCTGGGCAAAAGGGGAGTGAGTGAAATACTTCCTATCTATTAATTCACCGGTGTTGGAGTCATAAGGGGGGCTTGGAGTCTCGGGTTAGGATTTTCATCTTGGTGTAGGAGGCTCGGGTAGAGGAGATAGGTTAGAAATCCTCATTCATTCTGGAGTAATAAGGGGGTGTAGGAGTTGTTTTCATGAGGTAGTTGTGAGGGATTAACACCCGAACAACTTTTTATTTTGAGGGATGATGTAGTGCAAGCCAAGCGTGGGGGAAACATAGGTCATTTTTAGTTTCCCTTGGCTTTTGTGTGTGAACTTAGCTTGGATACCGTTTTATATTGGGAGTTGGTATCAAGTTAAAGTTTTTATTATTCATTGTTTATATTTTGGTGTTATAAGGAGACGGAGTTCTATTACTCCGATGATTGTTATTTCTCGTTGACTTGTGTTGGTGGATTAGAGGAGACTAGGAATCATTTACCCTCCATGCATCTGTTTTAGACCGGTGTTAGACTGGAGTTTATGATATTACTCAGGGACGAGTAATGGTCTAAGCATGGGGGTATTTGATAGCGCGGATTTGTAATATGTAATTCCTATGTTTTCCGGTCTTTTATTTCGTTATTTCCATGCAATTAGCTAGGTTTGATGTATTTTGAGTGATTTTATGTATGGTGAGGATTATGAGATAAACTATGTAATTTGAGAAAATTGTAGAGAGCTTATGATGTAAGTGTTTTTGGTCCTCAAGAGTTGCTCAAAGTTCTTCAAGTTTTACACCATGGAAGTCAAGTCAAGGAAGTTCGGAAGCGAGCCAAGGATTGAAGAGAAAAAATGAAGAAATCAGAGCTTTTGATCCAGGGGACGAGTCGTCCCCCTTTGGCCTAACTATTCCCCAAAGGGGGGACGCCAGAATCTGTGGGGAGTGCAGTTAGGGACGAGTCGTCCCCTACATCACGACTCGTGCCCATTGAAGAAAGACTAAGGGACGACTCGTGCCTGGGAGGACGAGTCATGCCCTGACGGGCTGGCTTGACGTATATTCGCAGTTTTAATTATTTTTAATGGATTTTCTTTTCCTTTTTAGCTAGGTTTTAAGGAGGAAGTATAAATACTACCTCCTATCAGTATTTTAGGTTATCTTTTCTTCTCCTTAGTTTTTCCAAAACAATATTCAAAGTTTTGAATCTCCATGGAAGGCTAAATCTCTCTTGCTTTGGATTTGTAACTTTTGAACCGTGTTGACTATCAATTGAGGTTTGCTTTCTTTTTATTATTCTTCCCTAATTACAATTTTGCTTGTGCTTAATTCAAAATCAATTTCTAGGGTTTTGAGAAATTGATCAATCCCTTAATCCTTTTGATTGATTTTTGCTAGATCTCCCTTTTATCGTGTCGGACTAGGGTTATCATTGTAGCGCCTTCGTTATTCATGTATGTGTCATCTTGAATGGTGATTAGAGTAAAATTGGCTTTAATTCTATTTGAAACAATAATAGATTAATTTCTTGATCTTAATCTCTTAAAACGTTCATCAATTAATACTTTGAATCTTGACCGTGTCGGCTAGGTTTTGGTATTGGTTAGGATTATTAGTTGAGCGTGTCGCCGCTAGTAATTATTAACAAAGAAGAGATAGGGATTTTATATCTCGTGATCAAGTAATTAGGGGAAAGAACGAAAGAATCATTCCGGTGATATTGATTGATAGACGGGGATAATTTTGCATGTCCAAAGTGTTCTTTTACATTATTATTTATAACTTAGATTTTAATTCCCGTCTTAGGATTTTAATCATTCAACAACAAAAACCCCCCATTCGTGTGTGACTTGATCGTTTGCAATACCGTTCTTCGTGGATCGATCCTGGACTTGCTCTAGCTACATATCTTGTGGTCGAGTCCCGATTTAATTTAGTAGGTGTGCGACTTAAGCCTACCATCGACATGATCCATGAGAGGAGTTTTGTAGGTGTGGTGTTGATTTTGATGGGAGTCATTGGACCATCTCTGACTACAGTCATTAATATGTCGTCTATTGAATCCATATACCGCATTATTCGATTTTTCCAAACTGGAAATTCGTTTTCGTTTAACATGGGAATAGTCTCCATGTTCTACGTTTGCATGAGTTTTCCTGCCATCTTGGAATCGGCAATTCAAGCTGTTAAGCTTGGAAAAATATTTTACAAAATTTCAAAGCTCTGATACCAATTGTTAGGCCCAATTGGTAGGAATCAGGCTAGAGGGGGGGGTGAATAGCCTGTTAAAACTTTTTCTTAAGACTCTTAAAAACCTTTGAAAATATTGAGTATCTATTTTTAATGGCTAACCGATGGGATAGGTTTGCACAGCGAAAATGGTATCGGTTAGACTACTCACACAAATCAGTTAGGTAAGAGTTTTTCAAAGAGTAAGTTAAAATCTCATGCAACAGTTTATTTTCCAGTAAAGACAAACAAGTAAGCAGTAACTAGAATCAACAGATTGTGACCAGTTGAGAGATTGTCAACCGGTTACAACAACACAAATAATAAACAAACACACAAGGAAATGACACAGTTGTTTGAAGAGGTTCACAGTGTTAACTAACTGCTACGTTCTCTACCAAGTTTGGTCAAAACTTGGATTTGTGAAAGTGCACTATTAATGATACCTAACTATTACAAATTGCAAGCCAAATGATGGAAGGCGGCTAAAAGTAAAGTGACCACTAAAGGATCGTGCAAGAAGAATGACCAAGTGTTTTCTAGAGATGTGTTCACAAATTGAACTGATTTCTCTAGGGTGTGTGTGTGATTCAATCAATGTGTTCTAATCATAGTCTTGTTGGAGAACACTACAACTATTGATTGATGGTGCTCATTGTTTGTCCTAACAGAGATAGTCTAGTGTTTATGAGGGACTTGAATTGAAGGCCTTTAACTTGAATGCTTGGAGGTTGGTAGTTCTTGGCAACTCACTCTCAAAGATCTTAAATGCACCAACCCTCTTCAATGCTCTGGAGAAGCTATTTATAGTTGTCTTCAAAATAGAGTTGTTGTCTCTGAAGGGGTTGAGAAGATGACTTGGACTGACAGGCATTTAATGGGAGTATCTTTTCATTTAATGCCTGAGATTTGATGAAGATATTTTCCATTGAGTGGTTGAAGGGATGTTAGTACTGGTAACTTTGACATTCCACATTGAGTAGCTGACAGGTTTCAGGAATGTCTTTTCAGCGTGCAATTTTACCAACTTCAGCTAAAGTTGGGGGCTGGGTAGTTGGGGGCAATAAATGCATCGGCTGAGGAGAAGCTTGTTGGATAAGCCTGGCCGGTTATCAACAACTGAGAAGCTGAAGGGCCATTGACCGATTGACGGACTCAACCGGTTAGGGAGTACATCGGATAGGCATGCTTGACCGGTTGAGTGGTCAACCGGTTGGGAAAAGTTTCTCTACCAAGTAAACAGATTACTGATTGGAAAATCTTCAGGTTTTCAAGTCTTCAAAGTCTGAGAAAATTACATTAATAGAAACACTGGCACTTGCACTAAGGGAACCTAACATACATAGAAAAATTCTATTTGGTCTATTTAAAATTAGGGTCCTCAGTAATGCTTATTATGATTGGGATTAAGCAATTCTAAAGCTATACATATATTTGACTAACACAAACTCTGCGGCTTTAATAACTCCTGCGGCTTTCTCAGCCTCGGCAGCCTTCTTGGCTCTTTCCTTTTCCTATCCCTTTTATCGCTTATATCATGCCGCCTCTGATCCTTTTCTCGCGGCGACCTTTCCCCACGATGCGGCCTCTCAGAATGTCGCGAATGATCTGACCTTTCCTCTAAATACTTGGACCGACTGGGCCTATAATCCTTGTCCACCGTCGACCCACTATCTAACTCATCACTTTCATACTCATAGTAATAAGACTGTTCTCGCGAATTCCCAGACTTGTGGTATATTTTCTTCCTCGTTCTTCCCTCTTCAAACTCATCATACTTCCTCTTGACAACGGCCCCTTCTGATCTCGCCTTCACTTGGTCTCGCCTATGCTCCCTGATCTTCTCCTTGGGCGGCGGCATATCCCTCGCTTGCCGTGGCTCCTTTGCCACACTCTGGCTGGCCTCTTGCTCTCCTTCTGGGCGCTTTCCTGCCGCCTTATCCAGCAAATCCTGCGGAATCTGAGAAGGCTCCTGATCCATCTCCCTCAACTTCTTGTTGTTTGCGAGAATATGCAACAACAACTCATTGTCAGCCCTTAACTAATCCGCCTTTGCCCTAGCATCGTCATTCCTTGAGGGGGCGGGAATCTGCACCTCAGCTACTGCCTTTGCCTTATCAGCTCTCGCTTTTGCTTCCCGCTCCCTAGCTCGCCTTATGGTAGAGTCTGTTTCCGTCGAATGCACATCATCCTCTCTGTCAGACCCTCTGGCCCCACGAACATCCTTAGGGTTTGGGGTTGTCAGAGCCAAATTCTGAACAGTCTTGGAGTGGGTCCCTTTATCTTGACCCATCTTAACAACTTTTTGAGCTTAAAAACTGGTACACCAACAGAATAAAGCTTACACCAACACAAACACCACTGACAGCAAACACAACAGTCACATCTTCAAACAACTGACAATCCACAACAAACTTCAACAGACAAACCAAAGCTTACACAACAGAAAGTAAAAAATGACAGCCACTGATAGAAAATTTCCTAGGTTTCTGAACAAGAACGATGAATAGTAACCAGCTTCAAACGACCACGAACGACCAAACTCCACCGGACCAAACAAAGAAGAAAAGAAGGTCCCGGCAATGGAACCAACTGATGTTGCCAAGCTAAATTGGTTGCACAGGAACTGAGTCTGAATAGAAGCAATGGATACTCCGGCTGATCCTCTTTGAATGGTCGAACAATCGCCTACACACAAGCACAAACGTGAACTAAGTCAGGGGTGGCTCCGGCAAAACCCCTCCGACGTGAGAGTAAGGTGACTGGTTAACAAACTGATAACAATGGAAAATTAGAAAGAGAGAGAAAGAGAGAGAGAGAGAGCTTAGAGAGAGTATGAGAGACTTACAAATAATGTTTTTTCAAGGGCTTATATACTTCCATGCACCATATGCCTTGCACATGGTGGACACTTGTCAATCATTCAAGCAAGGTGCTAACCACCCCAAAGTTAGTGGAAAAGCACTGTTCACCTTGTCACATCACAACTCCAATTTGAAAACGATCCAAGTATCTAATTCTTTCAGGTGCAAATTTAAGTCAATTTGCAATTAGTAGAGCAAAATTATTGAGGTTGAGAAGAGAAAACCCACCTTGTCTTCTCTCTCCGTGTGCTGAACTGGAATGCGAAGGTTTGAGTGTGTTTGCGCGTCTAAGTGGGTACGAGTTTGTTTTGTTAAATTAAATGGGTGCTTATTTAGGGTTTTTTTTTAAAAGGGAAAAATAAGAATAATGGTGATAGAGAATTGTTATATAAGCCCGTAAAATTGTTGAGTACATCCATAAGTAGGGCTGTTACACGTCGCGAGCTTGTTCGAGCTCGGCTTCGGCTCGGCTCAAAAAAAGCTCGAGTTCGAGTGGGCTCGAGTTGAACTCGAGCTCGAACCGATTTTTAAGCTCGTTATTTTTTCGAGCTCGGCTCGTATGTTCGACGAGCTTTGTTCGAGATCGACTCGTTTGAGCTCGACTTGGGCTCGGCTCGTTAAAAGCTCGAATGAATTTTAGTATATATATATATAAGCTCGTTTAGGCTCAAGTTCGATTACAACTCGAATTAGTTCTCGATAAAGCTCGTTTGATTTCAGATTTTTTTCAAAAAATAAGTCGAAGCTCGAGCTCGGCTCGTTAATACTCGAGTTCGAGCAGCTCGCGAAAAGCTCGCGAGCCGGCTCGCGAAAAGCTCGAAACTTGATTCGAGCCGAGCTCAAACAGAAATTCTAGGCTCGAGCTCGAGAAAAGCTCGAGCTCGTTTAAAAGTTAACGAGCTCGAGCTCGAAACATTAAAAGCTCGGCTCAGCTCGTTTACAGCCCTATCCATAAGTTTAAAACTTAAAAATTGCCATTGAAATAACTCTACTACCCCTAAATTCATACATCCATTTCTATATACTTTTTCTTTTAAACCCATTGGTAAACCAATTCATATATACTTGTTCAATTTCTAACTATATAAATGTACTAAATTGTTGTCTTAAATATTCTGTTTTCGTGGCAAATATTCGGCCAAAGTTGGATGACTTTTTTGCTCAAAATCAGCCACACCCGTTCGAAAAATAAGGGGACTTCGGCCACACCCGGCCGAAAAACAAAAAAATGTTCGGCCACAACCAACCGAATAATAAAAAAAGTTCGGTCACACTCGGCTGAAAAACAAAAAAAATCATCCACACCCGGCCAAACCATTAATAAAATTTGGCAGCTACTGGCCAACTTTTAGGAATGGTTCGACCAGTACCGACCAGACTTTTATAATTTAGGTAAAAAAAATAAAATTATTTTGGCATAACATTTAGATGCATAACATTGTTTTAACATAAGTTTTAAAGAAAAAATAAATCAAAAACTACCCTTATTAGGAGTTTCGGTAGGTAGTGGCCAAACAATTTCAAGGTTTTCGGATGAGAATAATTGTGAAAAACATAATATACACATAATCTGATGAGAATAATTGTTCAAAAATAATACAAACGTAATCAGATGTAAATAATTGTTTTAAAATATTCAAGAAATATTCTAAAAGTTCGCCCCAGAGCGAATGAAATACTTAAGAAATTCGGTCGGGTGTGGATGACATTTTGAGAATTTTCGGCCACTACTGGCTAATCAGATCTCGAAATTCGGCCACCAATGACTGAACCACCCTAAGTCCATATTTGAACTAATTAAACCCTAAGAATTATCAAATTGAAACTATAACAACAAATATTTAATAAAATAAAATTCCAAAAATCTGATCTAGCTCTTTCTCTCTCTCTAGACGATCAAATAGTGTTGGTGGTTGTGGGTGAGAGTTAATGATTGATGGGTATGAATGGGTGGGTGAAAAGTAATGTGTAAATGTGTTAAAAAGTATAAAGGGAAAAAGAGGAATTTATTTTAATTTTTGGAATCTATAGTATAAATGGCAGTGTGTCCTTGCTACAGTTGAATGAACAGTACCAAGTGTTGAATTTCTCATTTTGCCCTCACTAAGTTGTCCCTTTCCCATTTTGCCCTTAAAAAAAAAACGTGTCCTCGGTCACGGGCTGTAACGACCCTAACCCTAGGCACTATTTTAGTATAATATTATATGCTTTTAATATTAATGTTAACTTTATGTGCTTATTCTATGCCTTTAATATTTAGGTTAAGTGAAATGGTTAGGAGATAATTCAAAAGCCTAGGGATAAAATGGAAGTAAGTAAAGTATTTGGTTAAATCAAAATAATTGGAAATAAATAAAGTAATAGGACGGAGTGGTAATAAAATGGACAAATAAAATGTTATGGGTTGAAAGGGTTATTTTAAAATGATTGAAAGGATTTATTATTGAGGAGGAGTGGGGGGCCATTCCCCTAATTCCCTCTCCTTTCCCCTTTAGTCAAAGACCATCCATACCCTCCCATACTTCCTTCCTCCTTCCCATACTCCATCCTCCTTATTCTTCTCCTCCATTTTCTTCTTACAATTTTCCATGGAAACTCCATTTGAAAGCCTCACCTTTCAAGACTTCTAGCAAGCTCATTTCTTCTCCATTTTCAAATCAAGTTGTACTTTTGTGCTTGGTGCATCTAGGGGAGTTCATCAAACCAAGAAGATCATCATTCCATCTTGTATTTGCTAAAAGTGAGTTGTTATGACTTCCTTTCCTCTAAATGTTCATAAACTATTTATTGTTGTTATTGTTGAAATCATGGTTATGTGATGCTTTGGAAACCTCCTTGAAATTTAGAAATGGGTAAGGGTATAGAATGAAGTTATTGTCCTTGGAAGTTGATCAAAATGTAAGAAATGGGTTGAGTAGATAAAAAGGGTCTAACTTGAAATGTGGTAGAACAATGGGTGAAAAATCAAATGGGAATGATCTATTGAGGATAGGATGCCTTGGGGTTAAATGGTTTAGATGGGAATCATCAAAGTTAGAAATCACCTTAGGTTCACAAAAGTAGAAGAAGCTTAGTCTTAGCTTTGGGTTTTGGGTAATTCCTAAATAAAACTGCTGCTGCTACCTGTTCTGGGCCGAGGCACGAGTCGTGCCCATGGCTAACTCGTGACCACGAGTCGTTCCTAGGAGGCCAAGTCGTTCTGAGTAACTTAAGGAAATTGGCACGAGTCGTGCCCTCAGCCACGAGTCATGCCATGTGAAAGTCACGAGTCGTGACCAGGGTAAAGGGAAGTCGTGCCTTGTTTTGGGACGACAGATTCAGAGGAAGGTCAAATGGGCACGAGTCGTGCCCTGGGGCACGAGTCATGCCCTGGCCTGGTTATGTTGTACCAACTTTAGAGCTGTTTAAACCTAATCAAACTGGAACCAGAATGAAATCTCTTTAACCTAGATTAAAGTAGAATACTTTGGCTATACAATGACATCTTAATTGATCAAAATGGAATTGGGGAAGTACTTTAAATATTGCTTGGAAATTGCAAGGTAGCCTAGTTTGGTAATTGGACAAGTGTGACTCCAACTTGGTAATTTAGCTTGGATCTTCGTAAAGACCATGTGTTATTGAATATTGTCTAAGTAGGGATAATTATTGATACTTGTTACCTGACTTGAGTACATATTCATGGATTGTATTATGCTTAGTGTATTACATAAATGTTGCACTATGATATTGTTGGAACATGAGTATATATTACCATGTGGCTATGTTGTTTATCCCCTTTGTGGATTATATTCAAGTAACTATTATGTGCTTGATAATTTGTTAATCAGCTGATGTTGGGGGTATAACATAATATGATCAATTATGGAAGTGTGACCTAATGTGATCGGATTATATTATATCTGTGACCGTCCCCTCCTGTGGCCACAGGTCGGGGTTATAGCATCTGTAGTGAGCCAAAAGCCTTACAGAGTTGCTACTATCTTGTATGGTTCCCTGAGAAATGGGTCTTATAAGATGTGAGTATTGCTTAAGCAGCTCACCTAAGATTGGAGTATTATACCCAATGTTGTACGACTATTGTTCAGACGGGAAAAGGTAAACCAAGGTAATGAAAGGTGTTTACAGCTTTTCCAATGTGTTATATGCAACTTGTTATGTGTTGCATCTTATTTGGCATATTGCTGCATTCATAATAGCTTGCTGAGATTTATTCTCACCCCTCTCCCTTTAATGTTTTTAGATCCCGAGACAGGCGGACCAGCCAAGTAAGGGCGGAAAGGAGTTTGGAAGTGATCTTTTAGGTATTGTCGGGGTACGTATAGGTTGACGTAGAAAATGTATTTTGATATAATTCCTTTATGGAGTTTGTAATTATAAACTTTAATTTCTACGTTAGAACCGATGTCTTTTGTAACTAAACAGATGAATGTTTTCAAAGTTGGTCAACTCCTCCTCCAAAGTGGAGAGGAGTGGAGTTATTTTGAAATGGTAATGTTAATGATGTTTATATTTGAAAGTTAAATCAAAGTTTTAAAAGTTTAGGAATTTTGGGTTAGTTTGAGGATGCTCCAGCTCGGTACACGTGTAGGTTCCGGGTCGGGGTACTCACAGTTGGTATCAAAGCTCGGTTAGAGTTCTCGGGTAGAGTCTAGCTGAGTGAGAGTGTGTGATAACTGACGTCGAGTGTTTAATGCAGGAGTTTGTGCTAATGGCGGGTAATGATGGAGATCAGGATCGGGCTTTGGGAAATGTTGGTAATCCGAATGCCGAAATGATGGATATGTTCCGAGTGTTTCTTCAGAATATGGCAAATCAGAATCAAGGTAGGCGACAACAACAACCCGAAGGTAGGCAAGGGCACCATGGTCTAGAGAAGTTTGTGAAGATGTCTCCTCCTAGCTTCAATGGAGATCCGGATCCGGTGAAGGCGGAGAGATGGCTTGAAGCGATGAACAAGATTTTCTTGGCAATGGAGAGTTCGGATGCGGAAAAGGTAAGATGCGCCGTTTTCAAGTTGGAAGGACCCGCTGAGCATTGGTGGCAGGTAGTGAAGGATGGCTGGGATCGAGATTTGACACCACAGACTTGGGAGAATTTCACGCGCAAGTTCCGAGATCATTTCGTTCCGATGGTTACTAGAGATAAGAAAGAGGTTGAGTTTCTGAAACTGGAGCAAGGGACGATGACCATAGCACAGTATTCAGCCAAGTTTACGGAGTTAGCCCGATATTGTCCTCATTTGGTACCGGAGGAAGAGAGACGGATCTACCGGTTCGTGAAAGGCTTAAGGGTGGAGTTCCGGAAGCAGTTACTAACGCATGACTTCGCCAACTTTCAGGCAGCCGTGAATATGGCGTACCGGATTGAGAATGATATCGAGGAGCACCGTGATAAATCTGAAGGCGGAAACAGAAATAGATTTCAAGGTCAAGGTTCGGGGCAGAATAGGGGGCAACCAAGGACAGCAGCTTCGGGAGCAGGTAGAGGGGGATTTATGGCAGCACCGACAAACCGTTCGCCTCCAGGTCAGTTTGGGGCATTGTGTGGATATTGCAAGAAGCCAGGGCATTCGGAGGACAAGTGTTGGAGCAAGCAAGGCCGATGTTTAGAGTGTGGGGCGACAGGTCATTTCCGGAGGAATTGTCCCACGTGGCAAAAGAAGCAAGCTTCGGGTAGTGGTCTTGGGGGACAAGGTAGTGGTGTGAAGAGAGATGTAGATGGAAAGCCCAAAGATAGAGTGCAAGGTCGAGTGTTTGCCTTGGGTCGAGGAGAGGTCGATCCCAATGCCGTCATTAGAGGTATAGTTCCTGTCTCAGGAGTTAAGGCCCGCATTCTTATAGATCCCGGGTCTTCCCATTCATTTGTAATTCTCATTGCATAAATTGCCTGAATCTATGTCTTATGTGTTGGAGGTCTCTACTCCTATGGGAGAGTGCCTTGCATCTTCTTTGATATATCATGGTTGTGATGTAACTATATGTGGGCATGTATTGCCGGTGGATTTAGTCGAGTTACCAATCCGTGACTTTGATGTGATCCTTGGGATGGATTGGTTGAGTCAGTATCATGCTTTGGTAGACTGTCGTAGAAAGCGAGTCTCATTTGCTATGCCTGATGTGCCTACTTTTATATTTGATGCGGACAAATCTATGTTCGGTTTACATGTTATTTCTGCTTTAAAGGCTAGAAAGATGTTATCTAAGGGGTGTGCGGGTTACTTGGCTTATGTGGTAGATTCCAATAAGAAGTCCCCCGAGTTAGCTCATGTTCCGGTTGTGAATGAATTTAGTGATGTGTTTTCTAGTGAGTACTTTATGCCTCCGGATCGTGAGGTAGAGTTTTGTATTGACTTAGTGCCCGGTACCGCCCCTATCTCTAAAGCACCCTATAGAATGACTCCGGCCGAGTTAAAAGAGTTAAAGGTCCAATTGCAAGAATTGCTAGACCGGGGTTTTATACGCCCAAGTGTGTCTCCGTGGGGAGCACCGGTTCTATTTCTTAGGAAGAAGGATGGTACCTTACGATTATGTATTGATTATCGTTTGTTGAACCAAGCCACCATAAAGAATAAGTATCCTCTTCCGCATATAGATGATTTATTTGACCAACTCCAAGGTTCCGTTATCTACTCAAAACTTGATTTGAGAAGCGGATACCATCAGTTGAAGATTAGGTCGGATGATATTGCCAAAACAGCTTTCCGAACGAGATATGGTCATTATGAGTTCATTGTGATGCCGTTCGGGTTGACTAATGCTCCAGCCGTGTTTATGGATATGATGAACCGTGTTTTCAAGCCTTATCTTGATAGCTTTGTGGTGGTATTCATAGATGACATCCTTGTATATTCTAAGTCCCGGGAGGAGCATGAAAATCATTTGAGGATTGTCTTGTCAGTTCTTCGTGAGAAGCAGTTATATGTCAAGTTCAGCAAGTGCGAGTTTTGGCTTGAGCAGGTTTCTTTCTTGGGGCATGTAGTGTCGAGTTCGGGAATTTCCGTGGACCCTTCAAAAATTGAAGTCGTGGTTAATTGGAAGCAACCTTCGACTGTGACGGAGGTTCGTAGTTTTCTTGGTTTGGCGGGGTATTATCGGAGGTTCATTGAAGGGTTTTCTCGTATTGCGACTCCATTGACTAGGTTGACCCGGAAGGATGTATCATTTGTATGGGATTCTAAGTGTGAAGCGAGTTTTAATGAATTGAAGAAGAGGTTGACGACGACTCTTGTTCTTACCCTTCCGGATGGTTGTGAAAATTTTGTGATCTATAGTGATGCCTCGAAGGCGGGTTTGGGATGTGTTTTAATGCAAAATAGGAAAGTTATTGCGTATGCCTCTAGGAAGTTATCACCAGCGGAACAGAATTACCCTACTCATGATATGGAATTGGCGGCGATCGTGTTCGCGTTGCATAAGTGGAAGCATTACCTTTATGGGGCGAAATTTGAGATATTCACCGACCATAAGAGTTTGAAATACTTATTTACCCAAAAGGAGTTGAATAACCGACAAAGGAGATGGCTAGAGTTCTTGAAGAATTTTGATTGTGTAATTTCTTATCACCCGGGAAAGGCCAATGTGGTGGCGAATGCGATTAGCCGAAAGGCTTATGTGACAGCTTTGAGTACCTAAGAGTCGAGGAGTGAAGTATTACTTGCGAATGTGCGAGCCGTTCCTACATTGTATGGAGATTTGAAGGAAGCTCAACAAAGTGATCCGGAGTTGAAGAAAATTTTAGACCAAGTGCAAGATGGGAAAGCCGGGAAATTTGCGTTGAATAGAGATGGGATTTAAACCTTCCAAGGGAGAATTTGCGTTCCTTCATCACCGGAAATCAAGAGGCGTGTCTTAGAGGATGGCCATAAGTTCAAGTTTGCGATTCATCCGGGTAGTACCAAAATGTATCAAGACTTGAAGCGTGGGTATTGGTGGAATGGAATGAAAAGAGAAATTGCGGATTTTGTGTCTAAGTGTTTGACTTGTCAACAGATTAAGGCCGAACATCAGAGACCGGCGGGACTACTTCAACCATTGGATATTCCGAAGTGGAAATGGGAAGGGATCTCGATGGATTTTGTTTCGGGTTTGCCTCTTACCGCGAAGAAGATGGATGCTATTTGGGTTATTGTGGATAGATTGACAAAGTCGGCTCATTTTCTTCCGGTATCAACCAAGTTTTCGTTAGAGAAGTTAGCTCAGTTATATATGAAGGAGATTGTGAGACTTCACGGGGTTTCGGTTAGCATTGTTTCCGACAGAGATCCGAGATTTACTTCTAGATTTTGGAGAGCATTGCATGAAGCCTTGGGTTCCAAATTGTGTTTCAGTACGGCGTTTCATCCTCAAACCGACGGTCAGTCCGAGAGAACTATTCAGATACTTGAGGATATGTTACGGGCTTGTGTGATGGATTTCCAATTGTCATGGGAAGATCATCTACCTTTAGTGGAGTTTGCCTACAACAACAGTTATCAGTCTAGTATTGAGATGGCTCCGTATGAGGCGTTGTATGGTAGGAATTGTAGATCTCCGATGTGTTGGGACGAGGTTGGTGAAGCGAGACTTTGGGGCCCGGATTTGGTTCGAGATTCTACGGATAAGATCAAGGTGATTCGGGATAGATTGAAGACGGCTCAGAGTAGACAAAAAGCTACGCCGACAATAAAAGACGGGATTTATCTTTTCAGGTTGGTGACTTTTTGTTCTTGAAGGTCTCTTCGAGGACGAGAATTAAAAGGTTTGGTAATAAGGGTAAATTGGCTCCGAGGTTCGTTGGTCCGTTTGAGATCCTAGAGAAGATTGGGGACTTGGCTTATCGGTTGGCGTTACCTCCATCTTTTTCTTTACTCCATGATGTATTTCATGTTTCTATGTTGAGGAAGTATTGTCATGATCATTCCCACATTTTGAGTTCTCCCCCCCGATGATGTTCAAGCGGATATGTCTTATGTTGAGGAACCGTTGAGAGTCTTAGAGTGCCAAGTTAAGGAGTTGAGGATTAAGAGTATTCCGATAGTGAAGGTCCTATGGAAGAATCACACCGTTGAGGAAGCAACGTGGGAGCTAGAGTCGGAGATGAGAGCAAAATACCCTTGGTTGTTTGAGCATCCAAGTAAGTCTTTTTAAAATTCGGGATGAATTTTCTTTAAGGGAGAGTGAGTGTAACGACCCTAACCCTAGGCACTATTTTAGTATAATATTATATGCTTTTAATATTAATGTTAACTTTATGTGCTTATTCTATGCCTTTAATATTTAGGTTAAGTGAAATGGTTAGGAGATAATTCAAAAGCCTAGGGATAAAATGGAAGTAAGTAAAGTATTTGGTTAAATCAAAATAATTGGAAATAAATAAAGTAATAGGGTGGAGTGGTAATAAAATGGACAAATAAAATGTTATGGGTTGGGAGGGTTATTTTAAAATGATTGAAAGGATTTATTATTGAGGAGGAGTGGGGGGGCCATTCCCCTAATTCCCTCTCCTTTCTCCTTTAGTCAAAGACCACCCATACCCTCCCATACTTCCTTCCTCCTTCCCATACTCCATCCTCCTTATTCTTCTCCTCCATTTTCTTCTTACAATTTTTCATGGAAACTCCATTTGAAAGTCTCACCTTCCAAGACTTCTAGCAAGCTCATTTCTTCTCCATTTTCAAATCAACTTGTACTTTTGTGCTTGGTGCATCTAGGGGAGTTCATCAAACCAAGAAGATCATCATTCCATCTTGTATTTGCTAAAAGTGAGTTGTTATGACTTCCTTTCCTCTAAATGTTCATAAACTATTTATTGTTGTTATTGTTGAAATCATGGTTATGTGATGCTTTGGAAACCTCCTTGAAATTTAGAAATGGGTAAGGGTATAGAATGAAGTTATTGTCCATGGAAGTTGATCAAAATGTAAGAAATGGGTTGAGTAGATAAAAAGGGTCTAACTTGAAATGTGGTAGAACAATGGGTGAAAAATCAAATGGGAATGATCTATTGAGGATAGGATGCCTTGGGGTTAAATGATTTAGATGAGAATCATCAAAGTTAGAAATCACCTTAGGTTCACAAAAGTAGAAGAAGCTTAGTCTTAGTTTTGGGTTTTGGATAATTCCTAAATAAAACTGCTGCTGCTACCTGTTCTGGGCCGAGGCACGAGTCGTGCCCCTTGGCACGAGTCGTGCCCATGGCCAACTCGTGACCACGAGTCGTTCCTAGGAGGCCAAGTCGTTCTGAGTAACTTAAGGAAATTGGCACGAGTCGTGCCCTCAGGCACGAGTCGTGCCATGTGAAAGTCACGAGTCGTGACCAGGGTAAAGGGAAGTCGTGCCTTGTTTTGGGACGACAGATTCAGAGGAAGGTCAAATGGGCACGAGTCGTGCCCTGGGGCACGAGTCATGCCCTGGCCTGGTTATGTTGTACCAACTTTAGAGCTGTTTAAACCTAATTAAACTGGAACCAAAATGAAATCTCTTTAACCTAGATTAAAGTAGAATACTTTGGCTATACAATGACATCTTAATTGATCAAAATGGAATTGGGGAAGTACTTTAAATATTGCTTGGAAATTGCAAGGTAGCCTAGTTTGGTAATTGGACAAGTGTGACTCCAACTTGGTAATTTAGCTTGGATCTTCGTAAAGACCATGTGTTATTGAATATTGTCTAAGTAGGGATAATTATTGATACTTTTTACCTGACTTGAGTACATATTCATGGATTGTATTATGCTTAGTGTATTACATAAATGTTGCACTATGATATTGTTGGAACATGAGTATATATTACCATGTGGCTATGTTGTTTATCCCCTTTGTGGATTATATTCAAGTAACTATTATGTGCTTGATAATTTGTTAATCAGCTGATGTTGGGGGTATAACATAATACGATCAATTATGAAAGTGTGACCTAATGTGATCGGATTATATTATATCTGTGACCGTCCCCTCCCCGCGGCCAGTGTCGGGGTTATAGCATCTGTAGTGAGCCAAAAGCCTTACAGAGTTGCTACTATCTTGTATGGTTCCCTGAGAAATGGGTCTTATAAGATGTGAGTATTGCTTAGGCAGCTCACCTAAGATTGGAGTATTATACCCAATGTTGTACGACTATTGTTCAGACGGGAAAAGGTAAACCAAGGTAATGAAAGGTGTTTACAGCTTTTCCAATGTGTTATATGCAACTTGTTATGTGTTGCATCTTATTTGGCATATTGCTGCATTCATAATAGCTTGCTGAGATTTATTCTCACCCCTCTCCCTTTAATGTTTTTAGATCCCGAGACAGGCAGACCAGCCAAGTAAGGGCGGAAAGGAGTTTGAAAGTGATCTTTTGGATATTGTCGGGGTACGTATAGGTTGACATAGAAAATGTATTTTGATATAATTCTTTTATGGAGTTTGTAATTATAAACATTAATTTCTACGTTAGAATCGATGTCTTTTGTAACTAAACAGATGAATGTTTTCAAAGTTGGTCAACTCCTCCTCCAAAGTGGAGAGGAGTGGAGTTATTTTGAAATGGTAATCTTAATGATGTTTATATTTGAAAGTTAAATCAAAGTGTTAAAAGTTTAGGAATTTTGGGTTAGTTTGAGGACGCTCCAACTCGGGACACGTGTAGGTTCCGGGGCGAAATACTCACACGGGCTTAATTATATAAAAAAAAAACGTGCCCTCAAGCACAGGCTTTTACTAGTGAAATTAATAATACGGGTTTACTAAACAATTTAATTTTAGGGGAATCTATAGTATAAAACAAACCCCTCTTTTGAACAGTAATATGAACAGTTACATGGGCGGAATTTCGCGGCGCGGACGCGGGCTTAGGCCAGTGTATAACAATTCTCGTATGGTAATATTATTGCGGGGCGAATAACATAAAAAGAAAAAAAAAAAAGTTTGCAACGAAGAGAGTAAGTCGCGTACAGTGGCAGCAGCATCAATCTATCCGCCTGCATCCGTCGGCCATTGCGGTAATCCTCTGAAAAGCACGACCCATTGCAATGGCGGACGAAGAAAAGCCTCTCAGAAAGATAGCAGACGCTTTCAAAGACCTAGCCAACTCCGTCAATACCCAATCCCAAACCCAATCCCTAGATGATCATCTCGAAATTGCCCCCTTTTCACACGCTTGCTCCCTCGTTTCCCCTCTCTTCCGTTGTCTCGGTATCGCCTTCAAGTTCGCTGAAATTGATTACGTCGCCAAGGTAAGCTTTTCTTTCCATTGGGTGTGTTCGAGAGATTGGAATTTAGTCTTATAGAGGGTGTGTTTGGCAACTCAACACCAAGTTTTTTTTTTTATTTGAAATTGGAGCAATTTGAAGTCTGTGGAATTCTATTTTTACTACAATTTTTAAATTGAAGGTTTGGAATTGGATTTCTCTAACACAGCAAGAGGAAATTTTGGTTTAATTGATTGTGGTAATGAGCAGGTTGATGATATTTCGGAGGCATCAAAGTCGATATTGACATTGCAGAAGATGATGGATAAGGATATTGAAGAGAATTGCGTTAAGAGAGCAGGCAGCCATACTAGGAATCTTTTGAGAGTGAAGCGCGGTTTGGATATGGTTAAGGTGCTGTTTGAGCAGATTATTTCTTCAGAGTATGCCCCTTATCCACTCCTTCGTACTCAATGAATCGTTTCTTTTTTAATCTTAGTTGGTTTAGGCATTTGTGTAGTTAACTCGTGATGCTAAATGTGTTGTTGAGCTATGCTCACCACTCATCATCGGTTTGAACTTTTCTGGCAGTACTGATTAGGATGACTTTGATTCTTTGTTTTAAATGCAACAATTCATGCTTCTTCAAGAATTGATTTTTTTGAATATAATGACTCAAATGGTTATAGAGATTTATACCGGAGATATGTATACATATATGTCTATGTGTACCCTACCTCTGTGAGGTGCTGCTGGCTGTTGTTGTCTTTAGGATTGGGTTCCTGTGTTTTTGGTTTGAAGATCTTTGGCGGTCATCTTTGATGTTTCAGCGTTGGTTTGGCAACAAGTGAGCAAAACTGCCATGATGTTTATTGTTTCATCTCCAGGTTGAGCTAATGTCACTCAAGTTCATAGACAATGGTTAGGGTATTTTGCCTAAATGTGCTGCTTTATTCAAATCAATCCGTTGTGAATTTGCTTGGAAATTGGGAATCTATGGCTTTTTTGCTCTAATTCTCTTATTGGGAGACATGTCAGATAAATTGGGTTAAAAATATAGTATAACTTTTCTTCCTCGGTGGGGGATTCATTTGCATCAATCCCTCCATTCACTGGGAATAGTCCATTCTAAAACTCATTCACTTTAATAAAATTCTCATTAATACCCCTAATTAAGTGATTAACACAGAACTCCTTACCTTTTATCTGAAACTAGACAATACTTGTATTGTCTAGGGATCAATCTATCCTTCCCTGCAGTTGTTTCGTTGATTGATTAAGATGGGCAAAACTAAAAATATCACATTTCTCCTCGTTTTGCAAAGAAGCTGCATGATTTTTTTGACCTATATTTGTAGAATATTTTTTTTTACCTTTTCTGAGTTCGATAGAATATATAATAAGGATATACAAACAAGAACCTATCCCAACGTAAAGGCACCAAAGCTCACGGCGGTGTATCTGTATTTGGCGGAGAAAAGGGGAGATACGAAATAAGCATATCGGATCTAAAAGATCTTCTTCCTAAAATTCCCCTTTGGTCCACTCCTTTTCAGCGGCATCCTTCCGCATTGTTCTTATAATCTCAGATCTATGGCCATACTCGACGGGATAAGACCAAGCCAATCAATCACATGCACGCAGGAGCGCCTCTCAAATGTGCGAATAAGTAGCCGCTGGAATTTTCCTTGTAGCTCGACTTCTACCTCTTTTCAGCTTCATCCCTCCTGTCCCTGGATGCCACCGGAAGCCGATATCTGGCCGTATCGAGCACTATTCCTCGGTCCATGACAAGACAGGGTCTTCAGAAGATTTGATAACTGGTTATCAACTATGTTTGCTCATTATTCTGGGCATAATTTTATTTGCTTGACTATATATGTGCACACACACGCAGTGAGAATAGTAGACTGAAGCATTCTAGGAACAATTAGGAATGTAAGGAGAAAAAGAACTGTACAGGTGAAGTAGAAAGAAAAACGCACAATTGCTGTTACCATGAAAAACAGTGAACAAAAGTATCCAATATTAACAAAGAATTTCATTTGATTATGTGCACAATGGTCTAGCATTTTCCACTTTTCACCCCTGTTTTGCATCCTTTCTCTTTCTCAAACCAGAGAAAGAATCATCTGCACCTTACTTTTCCTGTTATAGAACACTATGCAAGTATAAAAATGCACTTCTTATCTGGCAGGGGCAATTCTCTTAAGAATCCAGCATCAACAGCTTATGCACAAGTATTTGCTCCTTATCATGGATGGGCTATCAGGAAAGCTGTTGCTGCAGGGATGTACGCCCTTCCAACGAAAGCACAGCTGCTGAAGAAACTCAATGAAGATGGTGAGTTCAGTCTTTATGATTTTTTATTTTTCTTTCTAGTCAAAGTGCTGCAAGTTGAACAAGGATCTGAAACAGTCTGAATCTATTAACTGGTGACAGAGATGCTTAACAATGAATCCTTTAAACTTTTGACAAAAAGCCGAAGGAAATAATGGATAACATTTTTTTGACCATTTCTCTTATCTTTTCAATCCATCTCGACCTCTCTTCTCTCTATTTTTTTTTACCCTCATACTATTTGCTCACCATCTCTTGAATCCTTGTACTTTATTCCCCCAAATTTAACCTGCTAATTATATATTATTATTACCAAACTAAACCTATATTGCTATTGCCAGTTACTTTTTTATGTGGTTGTACAACTTGGAAACAGAGGGGTCAAAACTGTAAAATTTTTGAGTAAGGCCACTCTCTCTTTCAAATTAAAAGAACAAATCTAGTTAAGAAAACGTAAATCCTTTTTAGCGGTTCTTCCCTTCCTTTCTCCACATCAAACCCCACAAAGCTCCACCTCCAAATTCATTTCCATTGCTCACTCTCTATCTCTTCTTCTCTTCTTCTCTCCTCCTCGATTTCTTCTTCTTGGGCAGATCCTTGCTTCTTATGTGTTGTACTGTTTACTTTCCTTCTCTTCAAAGACTTGCCTTTTAAGGTTTCTGACTGATTCACTAGGAGATCATGGGGGTTTTGAGCTGGCTCCAGTAACCTAAAAAAATCCCTTCTTTTCCGAACTTGCTTAGGACAACCCTTTTGATGTTTGTGGTTGATTTTGGGTATTTGATGGTTGGAGTACTGAAAACTTTCGATCTTAAACAGGTATTGGTTCATTTCTATTTTTGATGATTTTTTTGGATCCCGAGATGTGTCTGTAAGTGTAGATAGATATTGTTTTTGATTGAACTTTTAATTTTACGTTTTTGTGTGTCTTTTGAAATGGATTTTGTTCTTTTAATTTTAGAGTGAGAGAGATTCTAAAAAATGGCACCACTCAATTTTAAAATTTAGGCCCTTCTACTTCCAAATTGTACAATCACGTTATTTTTTTGACATCAGTGATATGTTTTTGTTTCGATAATTATAAATAATAAGTATGCAGGTTAAGTTTGGGGAAAAAATTAGTACTGGGGTTCAAGTGATTGTCGAACAAATAGAACGGGTCAAAAAATAGTTTAGTCATAGGTGAAAGAGGATTGTTGATCAACCCAAAGTTGTTGGGCAGGCGAAGTTGAGTTCCAAGCCCAGTATTTTAGGGCTTTGACCAGGCTAGGCAATTGATGCTTTGTTCTTTAAACCTTGGGTTAAGCCTGAAGTTTTGTGATGTTAATATATACTATCTCTGTCCCAAAATGAATGTCCAAATTTTTTTATAATTTGCTCTTGATCAAGATCAAATTTGAAAAAATAATAAATCGGACATTCATTTTGGGACGGAGGGAAGTATGATCTTTTCTCTGTTGGTTTGGTTTCAACTGCAAGCACATATATGTGGCTCTTCTAGATATTTGCCATGCTGGTGCATACTTCATAGGTGAGTCCTTGGCATGATTCTGTGTTTCTTGTTACCATTTTGATTATTGCTATGTATCTGTCTTCAGAGACAACTGCGAGGATTCAAATGCAAACTTACGTTACTTCATCAGCTCTTGTCATTTTGTACATCGACAAGCTCTTCCTCTCAAGAGAACTGGGCATAGATTGGTGAAACGTCAACAAATTTATTAATTATTTCTACTTCTTTGGTAAAATGGATTTCTCTAGCATGTAAATCTATACGTATAAATGTTGTGTATTGGTTACAAGTGTAATTTTTTTTTTTAATAAGTTAACAAATAAGGAGTATTTTGCTTTAAAAAGATAATAAGTTAACTGATATTGATATGTAAGTTTTTTTTTAATAATTTAACATGTGGGTTCGACTCTTTTCTGGACCCATGCTATGCTGTAGCACCGTGTTCACTTTCATTTTTTAAGTTAGGAATGTTCACTGTTATGATTTTTCTTATTCACCTGTAGTTGACATGTTCATTTTTGTTTTCTCAATCTGTCATAGGTGGACAAAGTATTTCAGCAAATCTATTTGTTGAAAAAGTATTTATTAAAATGTGCATATATTTTTAAAAGGGTAAATGATAAATTAGGACCCAAAATATTTGGGGGAATATGTTGATCGAGAATTTAGGGTCCAAAGTTATCAACGGTATTAAGTTATAAATAATTTTCATACTTTTTTTTCCAAGTGTATGTCAAAACAAAGATATAAATTGAGGTGTGTTCACTCAATGTACAAAATACATTTCTTTAGGACTTTGTGATTTAATTTAACTAGATTTTATTAACAATTTGTAAAAAAAAAAAAAAGACTTAGCTTACTAACGCTAGTAAGTTTAGACTCTAAATTGACAAATTTGAAATATCATATTTCAATTGACACATTATTCTCTAAAATTTGTCCCCTATTTTATCATTTCCATTTTTTTAATTTGCAATTATTATAGCTTTTTTTATTATTAATAGCAAAACTATTTTTCATAATTTTTTTTTTCATAATTGGAAGGAAATATATAATGTGAATTCACTATTGTCAATAGCTAATTCACTTTAGTACAAACCCTATGTTTATGTCTAATCTCCTAGGACTTTTTCAAAACACAACTCAATTAAAATAATTAATAATATATATAATTATTTTTTAAATTTTATGAAGATATATATTTTTCTATAATTTGTTGAATCAAGTTTACTTAATAAATTCAAACTATACGTAAAAGTCAAACTAATACTATTATATTTTGTAATGACCAATTTGTCCTTGCATAATGTAAACATCACTAGTCCATGATCCTAATGTCTTTCAAATATGAGGGGGCACATGTAATTTTGTGAAAAAACAAGGGAGTGCCATGAAATTATACTTTTCGTCCCGAGATTAATAAACCGACTGTGTCCCGCAGCCATTCTCAAGTTCGGATCTATCTTATCAACGCCGGAGATACATCCATGGACGACGGCGAGGGAGGTTTAAGCTTCGACTTCGAAGGAGGTCTCGACACTGGACCCACCCAACCCACCGCATCTGTACCAGTAATTCAACCCGACAATGTTTCCGCCGCCGCTGTCAACAATAATTCTGCCCCACCCACCGCCGCTGTGGCCGATCCCGGTTCCTCCGCCGGAGGTAACTTCTCTGGTCGCCGTAGCTTCCGGCAGACCGTCTGCCGTCACTGGCTCCGAAGCCTTTGTATGAAAGGGGAAGCCTGCGGTTTCCTTCACCAGTATGACAAGGCGAGAATGCCAATTTGTAGGTTTTTTCGGTTGTATGGAGAATGCCGGGAGCAGGACTGTGTTTATAAGCACACTAATGAAGATATCAAGGAGTGTAACATGTACGTTTTCAATCTTTTTGGTGTTGTTTCTTACTTATTTTGTACTTTTTCGCTTTAAAGATTATTGTCTAGAGTTAGGGATCTGGAGGCCATTAGTCTTGATGGCTATTTCGATGTAATCTCACCATTTCGAGTCCTTGTCTGACTGATCTTTTTGTCAAATTGATCAATTTTGGGGAATATATGACATGAGTGGCTTTCTTTCTAGTTTGTTAAGTACTTTTGCGTTGTTCTTAATAGGTATAGCTACGTTTCAAGAGCTAACTGAATGCTTACCAAGTGTAATGAAATGAAACGATGGCTGATGTAAATCAAGCATGGAAACTTGGAGGGGAATGTGGGGAGTGTTTTATTTTTTTGTTGTTGCTATAAGTGGTGCTGATGCCATATGAATATGGTCTCCGGCACCACCTCGTTCAACCAAAAATTAAACAACTTTAGCATCCCACCCTTAATCTCTCTATCAATAGTCTACCAAAATAAGCCATCATAATCTTGCAGAAAAGTTTTTTACATGCCAACTCCTGAAAATATGAAACAATATCTCTAGTCTCCGGCACCACCCCGTTCAACCAAAAATTAAACAACTTTAGCATCCCACCCTTAATCTCTCTATCAATAGTCCAGTTGCATAAAGGATCAAGAGCAAATTGTAGAATGCACTAGAATGGGTGGGATGCTAGCATGCACTATTACATCACTTAAATAAGTGCTTGGATGTCCATTTCACCATTCGTATCGTTGTTTTTTTCCCCTTAGGTGATTAAGGGTAGGGGTTGATGCTCGTATGTGGTCTTGGTAAGATAGATGGGCGAGTGATACCTTGCGATAGTTTGTTTTTCTCAACGTATTCTTTAGCTTTGCTCACATATCCATGTTATATTTGGGGGATGGGAATGATGTTTTTTTCTAGGGACTCCACTTTTTGTGAGATCATAAATATGGAGATTATGGAGCTTGTTTGATCCAAATTTTGTGGAGCTGGGATTTCCAGCTAAAAGTACCTGGCATGCCACTGGTGTTACGCACAAGTGTCACTAAAGTATAGTTGTCAAAGGCGAGAGGTGGGCGAGATGTACTTGGAAAAGGCGAGGCAAGAGGCGGGCTGCAAAAAGGTGAGCAAGGAGGAAAACAGAATAAAAAATAGTAAAAAATAGAAAATATATATCTATATTCATGCAACACATAAATAAAGCATAAAACGTGTCCTGAACAAGAATAAAACATTAAATACATTTCACAATTTCACATATAATAACATTCTAATATAGTTCAAACATCAATTTTAAGAATTCTAACACAAAAGGCGCATGAATTAAAAGTACGACGTTCAAATCAACAAAACAAGTACTAGTTCAAGCAAGTGAAATAAACTTAAACCCTTAAACATTATCGAGATAATAAATCAAGTTCTAAAGTCATGCAAAAAGCAAATGAAAATTTAAAACCCCCCCCCTGGAAAAAAATGCAGAAAGGTGAGAGGCGGGCGGCAAAAAGGTGAGCAAGGCGAACGCCTCGTGAAGAAATGCGTACATCCGCCTGCCTGGTTACAAAAAGGCGACCGACCCCCAAAGGCGCCAAAAAGGCGAGGTGGGCGGTCGCCTTTGAGGCTTTGACAACTATGCACTAAAGATCAATAAAAGTAGTGGGAATGTTGACTAGCTCGACATGGGTAAGGACCGCTAAATGAGGAGGGGATCATATATCTTTAACCCCTCGTAAATGAATCGAGGGGTGCGACTGACAGTTATTGAGGACTCACGTGTAGTCCGTCTCTTTGTTGGCTTGTCCATGCGAGTGTACTAGAGGCCATTGCGTGTCTCCAGGTGAACCATGTGTAGGGGAAACACCTAAGCTAGATGTGCCCATGCTATTGGACGACGTCGCTAAACTCTATATTCCACCCTCCTGTAAATAACTTCCCAGTCCCAGTATGCGGGATATACATATTGCATGTTACAGCCTCGCACAACCTGTTCCACTTGTGTGTGTGTTGTCTTGGCCGTTTCTTTTGAAGGCCCATGTAGGGGCTATACTATGCTGATGAGTTCCACGGTGGCTTATTTCTATAGCCTTGGCGGTGCGGATCCGTGGCAGCTACGTGCCTCACCGCTGCTCCAATCTTACAGTTGTTAACAGTCAGAGCCTGCCAGGTCCCTCGATGGGATGGGGTGAATTATCCTTGCTTCTCTTTGGCCATTGGCAATCGGCACCTGTCATTTGTGTGTGTGTGTGTGGGGGGGGGGGGAGTTCCCTCTCGATCATTTAAAGATACGGGAATGCTTTGCTTTTCCATTCTATGTTGTATTGGGGCTTTACTTTTGCTCTTTGTTTTCTTGATGGATTTGTCATTGTTCTTCTTGTAGTCTTGTTCTATTCAAATACCTTTCTCACTAAAACTCCTATTTATTAACTTCCACATATCATATACAAGGCCATATGGTATGCAAATTCCTATCAGACCCATACTAAAATGATTACTATAGATAGTTGTTTTAAGCAGACTAATGTTTCATCTGTGAATAAATGCATTTGGGAAGTCAGTTTATATCGTTTTCGATTCAGGCATTCACTTCTAGCAAAAAGTTAGAAGTTTCAGAACTTCTGCGTCAGTATTGATTTCTATGATAGGACTCAAGATTTAGTTTCATGCATTTGTTGATCTGACGCTCGGATCCAATATGGTTTGCCTTAAATGGTAAGCAAGAAGCTTTTTAGTGGTTTGCTTGTGTAGTAGCTGTAGTGAACCTTAACAGAGCAAGGTGATCTCAGGAGGAGTATCAGTTGCTTCATATTTCCTAAAACCAAACTTGAACCTCACAAAGTAGTAGATGGAGCAATACCTACTTCTGAAAAAGATTTTCGATAGCGTACCTGAAACCTATTGAGTTCTCCATACTGCATTTTCCACTTAGATTGTTACTTGTCTGCTCTTTGAATTTCATTCACACTTGAAACTTTCAATTTTTTTTTGTGATTAGTAAGCCTTGTCCATGCTTTTTAATTGCTTGTTACAGTAGAATTCTAGGAGCATCTTAGGATTTACTGATGGTTTTACCGTTCACATTTCAGGTACAAATTGGGGTTTTGTCCAAATGGTCCTGATTGCCGTTATAGGCATGCAAAGCTACAAGGACCTCCCCCTCCAGTGGAAGAAGTCCTTCAAAAGATTCAGCAACTAACTGCCTTTAATTATGGAAACTCAAACAGATTTTTCCAAAATAGGAATTCCAATTATTCTCAACAATCTGAACGACCTCATTTTCCACAAGGCGCCAATGGTTTCAATCAGGTTAAGCCTACAGTTACAGAGTCTGCAAATTTGCAGTCTGCCCAGCAGCAGCAACAACAAGTTCAGCAGCCCCAACAACAAGTGAGCCAGGCAGACCAAGCCCCAGTACAAAATCCTCCCAATGGCCAGCAAAATCAAGCAAATCAGGCGGCTGCTATACCTCTGCCTCAAGGAATATCTAGGTGTGTTCAGAGATCTCAGGCTTTCAATTAGGTCATATAAATCAATTCTTGTACTTAATCGTGGACATAATTTTAGAGGTTTATCCTCATATAATTTGTAATTAGCTTTTTCTTCGCTCACTTTCTACACTACTCATTATATGTATACATTTGCTCATGTTCTTTTTTCTTCATTATTGCCTTTTATTTTCATCAAGGGAAAAAGTAATGCAAATTAGAAATTCTCATCTTAAGTTACTGCATACATTCTTTAACCGACTAGCATGTGGGGATTTGTCATTTGAGTGCGCCTTAAAATGCACAAGCTTAGTTGCAGCATACAACGTAGAGGCCGATCAATGCGATGAACTGAACGTGTGCTAGTTCATTGCTGGAAGTTGTTAATATTGTTATCCTCATATGGCTTTGGGTAGATAGGTCGTGTTTTGCGATCTTGAGTCAGTTATCCAACAAATCGTGATGCCCTGTGGTAGACTTTCTATTCTCAAGGTCAGCCAGCCCAGTCAGCATTACAGTTTCCCTCAGCTTTATGTGCGAGGACATCAATAAAGTTACCACAGCATGGAGCTCACTTTAGATACAGGAGGAACTTCACAATAGGCTGCCAGTAGATCATGGAGATGACATAACTAGAATGGCTGCACTCACTGTGGTTACCTTCCCTTCATGCAAGATGAAGAGATGACGAGGGATCGTCCGTACAGAAGCTGCTGCATTGATACTGAACTTCTTCTTTTGGGTGGTATGAGGCATTTTTGGAGTTTAACATATTAGAAGTAATCTCTAAGGAGAGTTGGGAGGCATAGTTTTTTGACCTGTTTTGGTTGCTCCACTATTCTTAGTGCTTGATTGATGTACTGACCTTTGCCATATGACTTATCTTCTTGGCCTCTTTAGTTTAGGGTCATATATGCTGTGTGTATGGTTTTACACCTGCTTTCATGCTCTATTATTATAGATTACAATCTAGTTAAAGATGATATTGGATACAAGGTACTGAGTTTGCACAGTTACTCTGTGTTAGAACTTAGAAGCTGTGTTTCTTATATAAATTGTTATTCATCTGTTTAATTGCTACCTGAGGTATATGTATTGTTTGTGAAAATATTCTTGAGTAGAATATTAGAATACTCCCTCCGTCCCATAATGACATTCCCATTTGACTATTCAAACATTTTAACAACTTATTTTTATTTGCATCACCATCCTTAATGAGGTTTAATTATCACTTCATTAGATCGTGTATGTGGAACGTAAGATTGCATAATGATCATCCCGTTCGCCAGTGTTGGGGTTTACTTAAAAACAGAAAGACATTGGGAATTTTGACCTGCAACTTCTTTTCTTCTGCGAGAAGTATGCAAATAAATTTGTCAATGCATCAAACTCATCTATGACTTGGAATTCTGTAGTACAATTTACATTGCACTTTGTAAATGTTAGAATTATTCCTGATTTCAAGTAATAAGCATAGTTTCTTCCCGCTGTAACTCAACCTTCTTTTCTTGGTTGTTTTCTTGCTTGTAACAAACTCTCTTTCCCCCAATTTTTTAATGAACAATTAGGTATTTTATCGTCAAAAGTTGCAACCGTGAGAATTTGGAATTGTCGGTACAACAAGGAGTGTGGGCTACGCAAAGGAGCAATGAAGCTAAACTAAATGAGGCTTTTGATTCTGTAGAAAATGTTATTTTGATCTTTTCAGTGAATCGGACTCAAAATTTTCAGGTAGGTTGAGTATCTTACAATTGCGTATTTGCGTTAATAGATTATTGTATTTGACATGGTTTGAGTTGCTTACATTACATTGTTTTCGTTTGGTTTTTTCTCTTCATAGGGGTGTGCAAAGATGATGTCTAAAATTGGGGGATCTGTCAGTGGAGGGAATTGGAAGTCTGCACATGGATCTGTACATTATGGAAGGAATTTCTGTGTCAAATGGCTAAAGGTATAGTATATGTTTTTTTCCTTGTTAAGCATTAGTCTTCGTTATTGCAAATAATATTTTTTTGTCCTGATGTGGTAACTTACTGACATAAGTTTGAGATAATGATTGGTGGTGTTAAGAACTTTTCCGAAGAAAGTTTTGTATGACGAGTCCATTCTCTTTTATTTTTCTTTTTCTTTTTCATGTTTGATTTTGCATTTGTATATGAAAGCTAACTCATGAGGTGTTCTATGTTGTGGTTTGGATTTCACTCTAGTTTATGGCTTTATGCTCAGTTAGAAAGTATGTTTTGGTTTTGTTCATGCTGAGAAGTTATTGGAAATATTGTGTATCTCAGTTTGTCTCATGGTATAGAGGGAGCTCGAACATGTTTTTCTCTATCTAGTGCTCACTATAAAATTTCATGTTCATGTTAATATCATCTTCATATCTTTCTATAAAAAATCATCTTCATATCTTATTTTTCACATTTCCTTCAGATTCCTTTATATTCTTCATCAGGCACTTAATTGGATATGGAAGAAACCATATATGAATTTCTTTTTTAGACTTCCCATTAATGTGCAACCCTATAATATTTGCAAAGCTTCTTTTCCTTTTGCTAGTGGCGCATAAGTGCCCTATAGGGGTTGTGCTGTTTTTCCTTTTGCTATGTTTGGTTTGCAACAGCGTATGCCATACACAAACAATTTTTTTCATCTCCAAGTTCTTTTTCCTTTGCGAACGGAAACATTCTACTTTCGTATGTTCATCAAGTGCACAATATTAGAAGGATTATAGAGAGGATAGGTTCCCTCAAGAATGACTCTGAGGAAATGTTGTTAAGGAGGGACGACAACTGGCGCTAGAAATCTAGATTGAAGTGGGTTAGGGCAAAGGGACCTTCAAGGTTTACATTAGAGTGGCATCTTTGTGTGATGTGCTCTAGTCAGCTAGTGTCATGATCATCACTTCTTGCATTGTTCAGTCTCTTGGAGACTTTGGTGTGAGATGTTCTCTATATTGGGGGAGAGTTGGGTTTGCACTATCATAGTACAGGGATTCCTTTCAAATTCGATCTTGGGGATTTGGTAAGGAAAGTGATGCTAGTAGATGATGGAAGTGTGGGGTATTTGCGACATTGTGGTGTATATGGATGGAACGGAATGCTAGAATTTTCGAGAATAAATCTTTATCTTTTCTTCTACTCAAGGAGAGGATTGTAGATCTTGCTTCCTTGTGGGCTTCAGTTATGGGAGTTTATCGAGGATTATCTAGGACAAACTTGTGTAGAGACTGGAGAGCTACTTGACATTTGTCTGGCTTTTATAGTTCGTTAGACTACTTTATATTTTTTTTCTCTTTTTAGTCTTAAGAGGACACCTTGTCCTCTACTCTTTGTGCTTTATTCTCTCTTCTAATAAATCTTCTTTTATTTGAAAAAAGGGTGGCATCTTTCAAGTGGCGGTTTAATTTATTATAGAGGTTGAATAGATAGGTAGTGAGGAATTTTATTAGACAGGCAGGGTTAAACATGGTGAAGTTAAACGCAAAGCTGATCACCTCCTTTTCTTTAGAATTCCCTTCCGAATCTCAATGCTACTTAAAGTTACCTCGGTCAGTCGGCTTACGGAACTCATTTGCTATTTTGTTGGTCTCTCTGCTGCTATCCTTTTGTGTGCCACTAGTTTGTGCTAAAACTACACAAATCTTTTAATCATCTTTGTATAAAATATGATAGAAAAAACAATAGGGAGGTTTAGAGTCGGGGACCACTTTTGAAAATGAGGCTTTGACGATAAGTCTTTTAGCGAATGAATACTACATTTAAGGATTTACATATTCGAATCTCGCGATATAAGTAATAAGTCTACGAACCATTTTGCCCATGTCACTCTATTTTTCACAGCTGTGTGATTTCACGGTTATGTGATTCACAATTATAAAAAAATGATTTTCCCTCAAAATTATAAAATGCAATACTCCCTCTGTCCCACAAATGTATGCACTTTTTGTGCCGGTGCGGGAATTAAGGTAAAAGGTGATAAAGGTGAAGTGTTGTGAGTGTAAAAGTAAAATAGGAGAGAGAATGAGTGGAGAGAATAGTAAATTTGAAAAGTGTTATGAGTAGAGAAGTGGGTCCCATTTCCATTTTAGGAAAGTGCAGATTATTGTGGGACGTCCAAAAGGGGTCTTTTTGCATATTATCGTGGGACGGAGGGAGTATCTTAAAATCTAAAAATCGAAAAAATAATCTGAAACCACCTTATTAATCGTATCGTTAAAATGAATCAAACAAGTACATTCAAGATATGAATCAAATTTAAAAAAGTAAGAATTTCATTTTTCACTTGTAAAAAATTGAAAAAAATCGTTTTTCATTGCACAATGATTTCACAGTTGTATGATTATATAGTTGTGTGATTCCACAGCTGTTTGATTACACAGTTGTGTCATTTTTCATTTTTCACTTGTAAAATCATTTCTCAATCGATTTCATAGTTGTATGATTACACAGTTGTGTGATTTCATAGTAGTATGATTACACAGTTGTGTAATTTCACAGTGTCATTTTTCATTTTTCATTTTTCACTTGTAAAATCATTTCTCAAGTGATTTCACAATTGTATCATTACATAGTTGTGTGATTTCACAATTGTGTCATTTTTCATGTTTCACTTGTAAAATAGTTTCTTAATTGATTTCAAAGTTGTATGATTACACAGTTGTGTTATTTTTCATTTTTCACTTGTAAAATTATTACTCAATTAATTTCACAGTTGTGTGATTTGACAGTTGTGTATTTCACAGTGTTGTGATTTCACACTTGTGTGATTTCACAGTTGTGTAAAACTGAGATATTCATTTATCAATTTTTCGCAGTTGTCTAAAACTAAGATATTCATTTATCAATTTTTCGCACCTCTAGTTAGTTTGATTTCACAGTTGTGTGATTTCAAATTTGGGTCATTTTTCATTTTTCACTTAGGTCAAAACCAATACCTAAACACTAAGCTAATCAGCTTTAACTCAATAAATATCGGCTAATATAACAAAATTGATAATTAGCTCGTAGTAGTTGACGAAAAAAAAGTGTTCTTTTAGCCCAATCACGAAATTGAAATGCAATTTATCTAGAGGAGTATTAACAGCGCACCTGTTTGAGGAGATTATCGGCTATTTTGTAATAATTACGAAGAGGAATTCGATTGTCTACATCGATCTTCCGTGCCATAGCGTTGATATTGATCTGCTTACCGAGCCCTGCCTCATTTGGCGGCGAGAACTGGTTTTCAGTTGGGGTTTCAGGTGATTGTGGTGGTGATCGCCGGCGACGAGGTCATTGGAGAAAGAGAACGCACCTAAATTTTCAGCAAGAAGACAAGCATTTGCGTTAGAGTCATCCCCGCCAATGACAGCAAGCCCATCCAGATTAAGCTTCAATGCTGTTTCTGCAGCTTGGTCAAACTGTAATACATGTCATCTTCAGTAACCAGCACATATATCTTAGCAATAGCACAAATTATGTAACTACGAGTCAAATAAGAAGCCACTAATTGAATACCAACGAATTGAACTTAGTTTAATGAAAGAAAATTAATATACATCCAAAAATCACCTGTTCGGGGGTTTCAATCTTGTCCCCGCCACTACAAATCATATCAAAACCTCTCTGTAACGAAGTACAAATAGTTCAGGTAGAATGACAAACACGTAAGGCAATACTACTTTCATTTACAAAATGTTGTCCAAATTTAACAATTAGCTGGAAAACTTGAAGCATAAATGACTTCTGTTGTCAGCTCAATGTTGAAGCGTGGTCGTTAAGGAAGGTAAATACTCGGCGGTGGAATTTGTTCCCTCAGCCAAGTTTGTAGAGAGAAAGATGGGGAGTAGATTGGACATCACAAGATAACATAAAAGGGGTGAGGAATTTATTGGTAAAATCGATTTCAACTCAGTGGATCCTAAGGTAGAATATGAAATGTTGTGTTTTCATTGGTAAATTTCACCCTATCTCAAGGACTTATTGGTAAAAATCCCTTTGAAAATTTGAATGTTTGGTAATGAAACACAAGTTTTGAACATGCTATAATGAGCTCTATTTTTGGTGCTCGTGACAGTATTTTCTTATTTATCAGAGGAGTTGTATGCAACTTATGGCTTGAAACACATTAACTTTAACCCACTCACCACAAGTGCACTTTCTTTAAGCCTCAGGCCATAAACTACGCAATATGCAACAAAGCCTGCTATTAAATACTGGTTTTCTGTTGTTCGGCCTGATTTTTTTTCTTCCAGTGTGTAATAGTAAACTGCATGACTTTATCTGGTTCTTCTAAAGCTCTAAACTGAAAAAATCCTTTAAAATAACTAATAGCAGTGTCTTTCATGCAGCTCTGTGAACTGTCTTTCCACAAAACTCGCCATTTGAGGAATCCATACAATGAGAACTTACCTGTGAAGGTAATTCTGGCCATAATCTTTGCTTATTTCTGACATCATTTGTTTGTATTTATTTCCTACAATTGATATTGCACTTAGCTAGAAATAACCAACAATTCTTCTCTTTCTCAAATGAAATATATAAATGTGATAGATCAATCATTTAATTATTTTACAGTTAGTACTGAATGACTTCCTTGCATTTTCAAAGTGAAGCGTATTATTAGGAAATTTTGCCAGGCCAGATGATACATATTATTGGAAGACTTTATTGCAACTAAAACACAAAAACAGCCTCCAAAAACTGCTGTATATATTCCCATGTGGTAGCTTTTTGATTCAGTGCTTCAGATCTGTGATTATCTTCTTACCTGTTGGGAGGAAGGATGATTGGGGGTGCTTCATGGTTTCTAATTCGTTGTGTTTTCAGTAAATGGGAGCTGTAGGCATTTTGACTTTTATATAGATGAAGATAGGTTTCTGGAGACCTCATGCTTTAGTCAGCTGTTGAAAAAAATTTGTCCATGTTTTTATTTCTTGACGTTTATGTGAGGGAAGTTGATTGTTTATTTTAAGTGAATTCATCGTTTCTAATGCTTTTTTCTCGTCATGGGTTGGTTTACTTCCTCCTACTTGAGACTTGCTTACAACAATATATTAACAATCAAAGCAATGTTTTTGCCGGTCGTAGTTAGACTGAAATTTTATTCTTGTTTCATGGATATTTTGGTGACTAAGCATTCTAGAATTAGTTCATTCTTAGGAAATACTGCTTGACCTTAGAAGGCATGTGAATCTGGTCCAATGAAGATAAGTTATTACTCCTATTTGGGGAGATTGTACGTTTATAGGATGTCTAAGTCCATTACTTTTGATTGTGTGATTTTTGGTAAACCATGTGCTGATGTTTGCTACCCCTTCAAACTATAGTAGGATAACACACTTGCTAGTTAATGACCAAAACAAGTAGTGTACAAAACCTATTTAAATCTGATCTGTAGTATGTGTAGAATGTAGAGAAAAGACAAAGGTGTAACGACCCGAGCCCAAAACATGGTCCGCTACATACGCACCACTCACTGGCCCCTGAGCATAAACACTTTGGGTCCACTTGGCTTACCACCCAAAAGTCCATAGTTGATGTTGGTGCTTAGAGGTGAGGTAATGGGTGGTAACTGGCAACTTATCTATCACAATCAAAGTCCACATCTCTTCGATGTGGGATGAGGGATATCACAATCTCCCCACTCAAGTTCTTGATGTCCCTGGCAAGACCCAATCAAATACCAAGACCCCGGGCGAGCTCGCAAACCTTACAGTCGGGGTTCCGTTCTAATACCATTTGTGACGACCTAGGCTCAGAAACCCGGTCTGCTACATAAGCACCACTCACTAAACACTAAACACCAACACCATTCATGGACTTTGGGTGAGGCTGTGCCTGTGGAAACCAAGTGGACCCAGGATGCTTGTGCTCAGTGTGGCTAGTGAGTGGTGCCAAGTGGACCCAAGGTTGATTGTATATTTTAAGTGAATGCACCACTCACCTTTTGCAATAGTCTCTGCATCACTGCCCTGGCATGCTTTCCATTTTGTTTCGATTATCCCAGGAGTAAGTGTCGAGCTGAGACCATGGTTGAACAAGTGCAAGAAGTTCAGCCTGAAGCAAAAAATAAGTTCTGTAGTCTAATGCAAAATTATTAAGAAGCAGCATATAAGCAAGCTTAAGGTTTTTGAGACTCTGATATGAATATGGTACTCCTACGGAAGGGGGTTCTTGGCTGGTACACATCATAAGCTGAAACTGAAGAGGTATGAACAGTATGGATATTTGAAGAGGATAAAATTGCTTATGTATTTTATTTACATGAGGATCTGCCAATGCCAAATATTCCCAATGTTTTAGATATGTACAAATGACACTCTTCAGATTAGCCTTCGATCTGAAGACTAATTTCAAAGACGAGTTGGTTTGAAGTGTAAGGATTTGATATCTCTGTTCGATTTTTCTCAGGCTTATGAAGGAGTTGCATGATTTAAAGTCTAGCATGATTTCTAAAATTTTACATGACTTCTGGGGAAGTATTTCCTCACTTTATGATCCATGTCATCTATGGTTATTTCCTCCTTAGCTGTGATGAGACAAATCTGTACAAAGGTCTCCGGTCTTCAGAGGGTGATAAACTCGTACTCCCTCCATCCCATTTACCATTTTCGTTTGTCCCAAAAATGTAGTCCAATTTCCATAGTTGTTAGGTTAAGACCATTGCACTTCCAAAATAGCCAACCAAGAAAGAAGAGGGAGAGAGGAGAGGATGGGGGTCAACCAAGGAAAAAGAGGGAGTAATGGAGTAATAAATATACCTCATTAAGGATAGTAGTGGAAATACAATTTGATTATAAACATGATTGAATAGTCAAATGAGACTATCATTGTAGGACGGAGGGAGTATTATTAATGGAATTTTGATCTTCTTGATAGCGGTTTCTAAATCTAAGTTCCTCACCTCATGATAATTATCTGTATGATTTATACTTTAAAAAATGATCTGTATGATTTATTATTATCTCCTTTTCAGCTATCATGAGACAAATATGTATAACGGTCTATGGTCTTCAGAGGATGATAAACTTTTATTATCAATGGTGTTTTGAGTCTTCCTTATAGCAGTTTCTAAATTTTATATTCCTAGTTCATTGGTTCAACATGATCTCTCTGCGTTGACACTCATGTTAGGACTGCTTTGATTGTGATTTAAGGGTATTATCGAATACTGGATTTTGTGGTTGTACTCTCTGTGCGTAAGCGTTAAAGCTTTGATGCGAGTGTGAAAAGACCATTACTATAAGCGATATGAATTTGACATTAACTTAAAATTGATGATAGATACGTTGTTGATGTGGTTGCTCTTCTTCAATCCATTTTTCACACTCGTTGTTCTTCTGATATGGATTCTTGTGTGTGGGAAGTGGAGAGTTCCAGAGCTTTTTCTTGTAGATCGTTCTTAACTCATTTGATTTGCTCGCTGGTTCCTTCTCCATTTCCCTTGTCATCGTTTTTCTGGAAGGTGAGACTGAGAGTTCATTTTAAAGTAAAGCCTTTGTGTGGTCTTCAGTGCAAAAAGCTCAATAATATTGACTGTATATACATCGTTTTTCTGTACAAATAGGAAAGCCTATAGTTGTAATACGGCTGGTATATGGGCATGTCAGGATTAAGAGTCAAATATGTGTATATTCTGAGTATAAAACTAAAACTTCTTACAAGAAGATACTGCTTATTTTGCTTATCCTATTATCTTCAGCACTGGTGAATATGAGTCATGTTTCCTTGGTTCAAGTGACTTATAGATACTTATCTGTTTTTTTTTTTTGTTTGGGTTGTCTGTGCAGATAAGCAGAGATTGTCAGGAGCTAGAGCCCTCAATTGGCGAACAGTTGGCTTCCCTTCTCTATCTTGAGCCAGACAGTGAACTTATGGTAATTTTCATTCTCTAATCACTCTCCTCACAGAATAATTTAAATGGATTTGGGTCAATAGGACATCTTGGTAAGGCTTCCCTGATAGAGAGAAGTTGGTCGCTAAAAGGTATAGGTTTGTGGCTGTTTTATCTCCTCTTCAAGTAAGCACCAATGCATTCTTCGGATGGTTTGCTTGCTACTTCTTGAAGCTATGTGGAACATTTTATTTCTTTTCATTTTTTGTTTATCTATATCCATGGAGATGTGCTACTTGGAGGAAGTTTCCTTTCTCCACGTGAGCCTAATGCCTGCTTTTGCTATTGCCTTTGTTCATCTTGTGCGATGAAGTCCATATGCCAGATGATGGGGAGGGATTACATAGTTTTATTATCCTCTGGCCGGAGTATGACTGTGTAGTTGTTTGTGAAACTTATTTCTCCTTACTGTGTCAGTGAGGACTCATTTTCACCTGTTGTTCAAGTTTTGTATTTTGTTTTCCAAGCAACGAAATATCAGTTCCAGTTTTTTGAAAAGGCAAAGTTGCTATGCACTGGCATGCAACCTTGTATTATATGTTTGTTGTTCTTAATTTACTTGACCTAGAGTGATATCCCTCATCCCACATCGAAAAGATGTGGACCTTCATTGTGATTAATAAGTATCCACTCACTCCTTCTGGGCAACAACATCATTAATGGACTTTTGGGTGGACCTGAGGTATGCCCAGTAGACCAAAGGTATTTGTGTTCAGTGGGCCAATGTGTGGCTGTTCTCAGTGGGCCTTCATCGATTTTGGTATTTATGCCTTTCAATATTGGATACAGCTTGGTAGTCAGAGTTTGGATTTGGCCCATGGAAGTTAGTTTCCACTTCCAAATTCTTGCCTTGCACACAAGTAGGATTAGACTGAATTATAGTTTGTACTTGTTTCGAATCCCTTAAATCTAGTATACTTCTTACATTGTATCCCCTCCCTCCGCCCCATAATGATAGTCCCCTTTTTACTATTCAAACATTTTAACAACCTATAATCACTTTTGTCACTAACCTTAATGATGTTTAGTTATTACTTCAATCACTACCTCTACTTCCTTTGTTGGCTCTCATCCTCTCCTTTCTTCATGTTCTTTCTTGGTTGTCCATTTTGGAAATTCACTAATTTTAACATAACAATTTTGAAAATGAGACTATTTTTTTGGGACAAACAAGTGTGGCAAATGGGAACATATTTATGGGACAGAGGGAAGACTATTTACTTTAAGGATGAAAGCCAATGGTTTCCACAATCAACACGTGATGCATAATATGATTGTGGTCCGTCTGTTTCGGACATTAAGTTTTTAGCCGCGCTGTGGGGTGATGTTATGGTTTGGTAATACATTTAAATCAAGAAGCTGTATCTTTCTTTAGTTTCTGGTACTGAAGTTATTTGACATGTTTTTCAGGCAATATCGATCGCAGCTGAAGCGAAGCGAGAGGAAGAAAAGGCAAAGGGGCTAAATCAAGAAAACGAGAATGAGAATCCAGACATTGTCCCATTTGAGGACAACGAAGAGGAGGAAGAGGAAGAAAGTGAAGAAGAGGACGAGAGTTTTGGACAGGCTTTTGCTCAAGGCAGAGGAAGGGGAAGAGGAATGATGTGGCCTCCTAATATGCCTTTCGGAAGAGGACTTCCCCGACCTATGCCTGGGATGCGAGGCTTCCCTCCGGCAATGATGGGTAACGATGCATTTTCTTACGGACCACTCGCACCCGATGGGTTTCCCTTGCCTGATGTCTTTAACATGAATATGGGCCCACGAGGATTTGGCCCGTACGGTCCAAGATTCTCCGGCGACTTTGCCGGTCCCGGATCTGGAATGATGTTTCATGGGCGTCCACCTCAGCCTGGATTTGGGATGATGATGGGCCAGGGAGGGAGAGGTCCTTTCATGGGTGGGATGGGTGGAAGAGGTGGCCGGCCAGTTGGTGGGCCACCACCGATGTTCACACCACATCAGCAATCACAATCCTCGCAGAACTTGAGTCGAAACAAGTGGGACCCAAAAAATGAGCAACATGGCTCTGAAAGAGGAAGGGGTCAACAAGAGGATCAATTCAGTGGTGGTAATAATAATAATAATAACAGCTTCAAAAACGAAGAAAGTGAAAGCGAAGATGAGGCACCGAGGAGATCAAGACATGGGGAGGGAAAGAAAAAGAAGAGAAGCGCAGAGGGAGATGCGGCAACCAATTCTGATCAACAGAACTAGTTCTACCCACAACATTTACAGTACTCTGATTAGTAGAAAAAAAAAAGAGAAAAAAAGAAAAAGAAAATGTGCTGTATTCTTGTGTAATTGGGAGAGGAGTTGTGAGGAAAAAGGTTACAATTTAGGGTTGACATTTTTCAGTTGTGTATGTATAGTATATACATGTAAGAACCATTGGTGTTCAGCCATTATTATTACACTTATGTATTATGTTTATCCTATTTATGCTTGAAAAATGAAAGTTACTGTTGACTACAATGAACAGGGTGAAAATGAGTAATTTTCAGGTTGAGTGAGTTACAGTGCCCAGAATGGTCTTTTTTTTGAATTGTCACCCATGAAAAGTATTTCCTAAACGGACCCAGTTAAAAAAGTATTACTCCTTCCGTCCCAAAATGTTTGTCTCATTTGACTTTTTTGTTGAATTTTGATTACAAATATATGACAATTTAATTATGTTCTTGAAATTCTAAAAATTCCTAAAAATTGTTATTAATAATAGAGTTAAAAAAGTATTATTAAAATATATCCATTTCTAAAAGTTGTTATTGATAATAGTGTGGCTTTCTGTATTTGGGAGAAATTCAAGCCGCTATTAGCAATAGTGACTTCTAATTTTTTTCCCAAAATTTCTCCAAATTTAATATTCGGGAATTTTTTGGAAAAAAAGTCGTATGGACAATAAATGGCATTGGAAGTATTTGAGAGAAATTCAAGCCGCTATTAGCAATAGCGACTTCTAAAATTTTCACCAAATTAATAAATATTCGCTAATGCATCAACATAAAATAGTGAAAAAAAACACCACGAGAAACAAATTCGGACAGTAATCGCTACAAATCAAGAAGTAACAAGTTTTCCATGATCATCATATAACCTATGAAAACAACCAAATTCCATTGTGTATAAGATCACATAAATTTTCCAGGCTTTTTTTTTTTCTAGTTGAATTGCAGTAATGATCGATCGTATCACCGCTGGTTTAAGGACTTAACTTGTTGTCAGTAAATCATAGAAAACGTTGGGCTTTCTGCACTCTTGAATGCACAGCGCCTGCAAAAATTCATATGAAAGACGTCAAACTTTCCAGTGAATCAACAACTGTGCCAGAGTGAGTTACGTCAAATGTCACGAGTATATTCAAAGCTACCTGCATTGCATTAGCAATGCTTCAGACCACGGCTTCCCAATAAACTGAATACCAATAGGCAACCCACATTTGTCATATCCAACCTGTCAAAAATAATTCAAACTTGCAATTATCCTAAAAATATGTGACATCAATCACAAAAGAATGTATAGCTGCATACCGGAACAGTTACTGCGGGTAATCCCAAGAAATTTCCAGCTATCTGATAGCGGACGAGTGCAGCTGGAAAGAAAAAACGAAAGGAAGCGAAATTTAAATAAGGGGGTAGGGAAAACGAAAGAAAATCTATTTTTTTTTTGCTTTCAAATATTCATGTTTTTTATGCATAGTTGTTGAATCTAGTTCTACCTTTATATAGAAGCAACAGAAGGAAAGGAACCGTCATACCTCCATTGATATAGTCGAGTTCGCCAGTTTTTAGAGCATCATTCTTTATCGGGTACGCAGTAACTCTGTAATGAGGATAACAAATTCAAACTTCTTAGCTGAGGATCAATTTCAGATATCTTGCAGACCGGATTTTGTCTCTCTCTCTCTCTCTCATGAATGGAAGTTGGTTAAAAAGAAAGAAGAATTAGTACCCCGTTGTTGGTGTAACAATGACATCTGCCTTGGCAAAAATTCTTTGATGGAACTGCAACTGACGATTCCTGCATATATATCCGCTTTCATTTTACATTTTCGTGCAATCATTACAAAATCACGCAAAAAAAAGAACCACTAAGAAGTTAAAAATCACGAATCCAGACAGGGTGACATGTGCGTATATACCTGATTCTCTGTGCGTTTAAGTACTCTCTACTGTTGAAAGCGCCATATACAGCAAGAGCAACTCTTACATCCCACCCTAATTCCGCCTTATCCCTGATAAATTCAACTCCAACATCAAGATAGTTTAGCAGTAGTTTTTTTATTATCTTTTAAATCGGAAATGAAAATGTACGTACAACTTTTCTAGATGGCAAGCGATTGAAGTGCTGCATTCTGAGCCTATTGTTACGTAATGCGCCAAACGCATCACTTCTATCTCCGGTACTGTCACCTCTACAGTCTTTTGTACATAAATACGCTTTGGTACCTTAGTATCGAATATTTAATTTTTCGGATTAAATTATGATCTATTATACTTAGATTTATATACCTCCCATCCATAATGCTTATGGAGCAGAGCCAAAGCTTTAGAACAGCAAAATTTGATGTCGTCGGTGCAATCATTGAACCACTGATAGATGGAAGTCACGAAAGTAAGGGAAAACTGACTAAGGATTAGAAGAATTCCTGACGAGAATCAAGATAGAAGGAGAGAAACCTCGTTAGATTTCGCCAGTTTGATGTTAGATAAACTGTTTGAAGACTTCAGCAATGGCAAATGTATAGGCTGGTGGAAAAAAAAAACATCAGCAGATTAAAATTGTTGAAAAATAGAAAATAAAGATGAATTTAACCTGATTATCAACGAAAAATGGAAGGAAAAAGAGAGGCCGTACCACTGGTGTAGTTGCTTGATATGATTGAACTTGGCCACTAATCGCTGCATAACTGTACATAGCAAAATTCTTAACAACGAAAACTTATTTTGGGTAGAAAATGAAAAAAATTATGTAAATGAAAGCGCGTTGAGTAAAAAATACTTACACTATCATAGCATCCTCAACTGTGCTCGCTAATATTCCAACCATTCCAACTGTCCAGTTGAGCGGTAGAACTCTGAAATATTGAAAATTCCGGTTAAAAAAAAACTTACAAATTTAAACAGAATTCATTTATTTGATCATAGATGAGAGTTCACTGACCCGTAATGTGATATACGACCAAAGGTTGGTTTCAAACCAACAACGCCACAAAGAGCAGCAGGCAATCGAACAGAACCTAGACAATTGATGTTCCATGAGGTACAAGTTTTGAATTAATTTCTCATTACATTTCAATAATTAATCAAAATAAAATGTACCCCAAAAAATTTAGTATAATTAGATACATTCTTGATACCTCCACCATCAACACCAAGAGCTACAGGGCATAATCCTGCTGACACCACAGCAGCAGATCCGCTAGATGAACCACCAGTTATCCTATTAGCATCATATGGGTTCCGAGGCACCCTAAAGTAGTCATAGAAGATCAAAAGTGAATAACACACACAAAACATAGTTAAGAAATAAGGAACTATTTTCCTACACGTAACAAAAGTTTTCATTTTTTAAGGAAAAACAAGGAAATATTTTCATTTTCCTACCCGTAATGTGGATTTATCCCACTGGCACCCGCCCCTAGCTCGTGCATATTAGTTTTTCCCACAAGTATGGCCCCACAAGATCTTAAACGCTTAACGCAACAAGCATCCTCTGTACAAGGTCTTACTTTGTGCAGCCACTTTGTACCTCCTAACAAAACTCGTTAAGTCACTAACGAACTTCGTTTGATAAATATAACATTCATAACGAATAAAGAAAGAAAGATGAAGTTACCGGTTGTTGGGTAGGGCATACAATCTATTTCATCCTTGACAGCAATTGGAACTCCATCAAGAGCGGATAATGGTTCTCCTGAAGAAACCAACAAGAACACTAGAAAATGATTGAAGGGTAACAATTTTTTTTAAAGTTCATCAAGAAACTTGGTCAGATCCTAATCCTAGTATTAAAAAGGATGATTATATAAAACATTCAACACAAAATAAGTCAAACCTTTTTCATATCGAAGAGTTGACTCAGTAGCTTGCCTTAAGATATCTTGAGCATCGTAACTAATAAAGAACGACATTTGCTTTTCAGAACATAATGATTCTTTGATAGCATTTATCAGTCGTTCTGCAACCTATAAGTTGATGGAAGTTGTCGTAAGAAACTTATAAAAACCAAAATATTTATTGGATTCAAGTACTGCTAAGTTATCAACTAATCTAAAAGCTTAAACTGTAAGATGGGGGTCCTCCAGTGTACAAAATGCGTACCTGGAGAGGAGATGTTTGTCGTGAAGCGTAGGCGTTGGAATAATCTGATATATTCCAGCGTCGAAAACTGAAGTTTGGAATTGTAGGTATTTTTTCTGAATGCTGTATACAATCCACTGCATGTTGAACTTGTTCGGATGGAGATAGATCAGGCTCTAGGCATTTCATTTCTTGCTTATATATTTCTACAATAAGGGAAAAAATAGAAATACTCAATTTCCAAGCAATGGATACTGTATAGTGAAGTTTCAGTGCATTAGAGATGTTCTATCACAATTTTTTTTTTCAAAAAAAAATAAATCCCTAATCATATGTCCATTTGAAAGAGTTACTCCCTCCGTCTCAAAATTAACAATCAATTTTTTTTTAAAAAAATTGCTTTTATTCAAAAACAAATTTGAATTTTTTTTTTGTTCATTGACAGACACAGAGGTGGTAACAAATACATTTAACAAAAATCATATGCTTGAAAACATTAAATGATTATAAGGTGGTCATAAGAGTACTAATTTATATTTGTAACTCTCTCTTTCCCAAAATAAATGCAAGCGAATTCAAAATTTTCACACTAACCAGAAGCAAAAAAAATACTAATATCAATTTTTTTTTTTACATAAGGAAACCAGTTTGCACTAAAACCAATAAATTAATAATATTTTGCCAAAACTACACTATCAATCTTTTTTTTTTTAACATGGATGTGCCTACGCCGGAATGAGTATCTATTTTTCAAAAACGAATGCCTGAATGAGTGTATTTTTAAAAAACGAACTTATCTTATAATAATGAATGTCTAGTTTTTATGACGCTATGAAATTCTCATTGTCAGTAATCATATTTCTAATCTACAGTCACAATCTTGATATAATATTGTGAAATTATTAGGAAAAATTCCACCCGAACCCGTACCCAAATGACATTCTTTTTAAATAGAACCCTTTTGTAAATTCCAATAAAAAGTTCTCCTACCCAGATTATAATTTCACGTATACCCTTCACTTTTGTTGATCAGTAAAATAAAATCTCTAAACACCGAAACTACCCCCACCCTTAAACAAAACCTAGCCTCCCCTCCCCCTCCCTCATTCAAACATACACACACTCTCTTTCTCTCACACACATCTCTCCGGCCCACCGGCCCACTCCTCCGCCCTGGCAAACTTCTCCGCTTTATTACGCCGATGGTCTCTCTCTTTATCACGTTTTCAACCAAATCTGCAGATTTTAGCATCTTCTTTGATCAGGGGCGGAGCCAGGAATTGGCCGAGGGGGGAGGGCAAGATTACACGGGGGTTCGGGCGGCGCCCAAAAAAATTTCAGTCGTACAAGTAAAAAATGGGTCGGATCCATGAAATACAATATATTTTAGTTAACAAAAATGATAGAAGTAAATAATTCAAATAACGATTGAAATAATGTTGAAGTATTTAACGCAAACAATTTATTAAAATATATTACTCGTACAAAAAAGAAATTCAAATTTTCTAATTAAACTTGGGATAATAGGAAGAAAGACCAAAAATAAAAAAATGGGAAAAGCCTAATTAAGATTGAAAAAATGTGAGGAAATTAGGAGAAGAAGAAAACAAAGCTGTTAAGAGAAAGAAATTGAGAGAGAGAGAGAATAGCAAAGATGGAAGACACCCTTCTGACGAACCGCACCACTCACTGGTGTTAATCTTGAAGTTAATTATATATATACATATATAACAAAAATATGGGGGAAAAAAAAATTCCATTGCATTTCAGCGGGGGGGTGCCCCCTGCCCCTAGCCCCGCCCCTGTCTCTGATGACGTCCGATTTCATGGCATTACTTCGATCTCCTCACTCACTCAGCTCTTCCTACTCTGAGTTTCAGTAGAGTAATTAATTGTTGATATAGGTTTGGTGTGGATTTTTGGAATCAATCTAATGACGTGGATTTGGTGTACAAAGAGTCAATTGTGGGGTTGTTTTGTTTGTACGGCTATTTTGAGAATTTAATTGTAGTTAATCTATGCTTTTTATTTTTATTATAAAAATTGGTTTTATAATTCCAGTGAAAGGCAAAATGGTCTTATACATCAATTATAAAAGGTGATTTAGTTTTATAATTAAGCTATAAAAATTATAATGTGTAAATTATTAGATTAAATCATTGTTATTATTGAAATTTTTTAATTTTTTGATTGCAAAAAATTGTCTTATAAATCAATTATAAGGGACAAAGTAGTTATAAAAGGCAAGTTGGTATTATAATTCAGCTATAAGAGTTATAATATGTAAATTATAAAATTAATACGTTGTTATTATTGAAAATTTTGATTTTTTTTGTTGAAAAAAATTGTCTTATAAGTCAATATAATAGACGAATTAGTCTTATAAGTTACTTATTAAAGATGAAGTAGTCTTATAAGCCATTCATAAGAGCTGACAGCTATTTGATTGAATATGATTAAACATTAATAAAATAATAGAAAATTTATTTTATTTTTGTGAAAAATGAGTCTTATACTTCAACTATAAGAGATGAAATGGTCTTATATATGTCAATTATAAGTCTTGTTGAGATTTTGAATAGAAGGACAATGTAGTCTTTTTGATAGCGAAGGGTTTCTTGTAATATTTTGGGTCGTGTGTGTGTGTGATAACATTAGATTTGAATCTCGATTAGTGGCTCAAATTATTAAGATTATTCATGTACAATGTATGCTAGTATAATATCCTAAAACTCAACTTTCTTTTATTAGTTTGAACTCAGAACACGATATTCATTTGATTTGAGGATGGAGGAGTACTAAATTTGATTAAAGTTTTTAAGTTTGAAAAATGGACATTCGGTTGGAAATAAAATGCGTGATTAATTAATTTGCAATAGAAATAATAGTGAGTAATTAATTTATCATAGCCAAGAAAGTTTATTTGGGCCTTGCATAATTGGGCCTTCTTTTTGCTTAAGACTATACCATAGTCTATACATCTTTGTAAGACATTAGTGACATGTTCTTCGTGTTGTTTTTCTGTTTCAGAAAAGACAATAATATCATCTACGTACACGGCGCAGTAATTAGAGAAGTCGTTTGAGAGACTTTCATCCATATGTCTTTGGAATATAGAGGTGCTTGTTTTAAGCCAAATGACATAACTATCCATTCAAAATGTCCTTGAGGGCATGTAAATGCGATAAGTTCAATAGAGCTTTCCGTTAGTCTTACTTGCCGAACCCGACTTACGATCGAAAGCTGCTATAATAATTTTTCCTCCAATTCTTTGAAGTAATTGTTCTTTATTGGGTAGAAGATATCCATCTCCTTTGATATGGTCATTTAGCATTTTGTAGTTTACAACCATTCTCTTTTTTCCTCTTTTTTGTTCTGAGTATTTATTTACCATGAATGCTGGGGAAAAATGAGGACTCTTAGTCTTTCTTATTACTTTTAATTCTAGTAATTCATTGATTTGTTTTCTAAACTCTTCTCGGTCTTGTGGAGAGTATTGCATGGGTTTTGTTTTTATGATTTTGTTAGAATCGAGATCGCCTTCTCGGATTTCCCGATGTTTCACTTTCTTGTTGAAGGCTCTAGACATTCTCCCTTGGTAAGCTCGGATATGTTCCATGGCCTTTAATCGGCGTTCATCTAGCAGGGCCAGTTCATCATGGCGACTCTGGAGCCATTCGACCTCGTTGATTTGGCTTTCCAACAACACACGGAGTGAGGGGATTTCTAGCTCGATCGGGAGCGCGACTTCCATTCCGTAGGTAAGAGCAAACGGTGTCTCCCCTGTTGCGGTTCTGACTGATGTCCTGTAGCCCCAGAGTGCCAGGTGTAGCTTCTCGGGCCAATCTCGACCTCGGACGGCCATGCTTAGGATGATGTTTTCTAGAGTCTTGTTTCTTTGCTCAACGGCTCCGTTGGTTTGGGGCCTATAAGGAGATGACTTGTGACGGGTTATTACGAACTCCGCTAGCGATGCATCGCATTCCCCTTCAAAGTGGGATCCATTATCTGAGATAATTTCGGCTGGCAACCCGTATCTGCATATGATGTTTTCTTTGATGAAGAGGGCTACTTTCTTTGAGTTGAGGACTTTGTAGGACCTTGTAGGGCATCTTTTTCGAAGAAACTACCAATCTGCGTCTCTTTAGGCTCTTCCGCAGTTCCCAGATTCACACTTGTCAAAATCTCTTCGGCAGCTTGGGCTCGATTTTCCTCTTTCCGAACAACCTGCTTAAAGATTTTTGTTTTTTTTTTATATTGTTTATTTAATGTGTCTGCTTCTTTATCTAATGAATCATTATTAAATGTCTTTTTTTTTAATTATTAGTTATTTCATCATTAGTTAAAGTGGCAATCAAGGGATACTCAGAAAGATTCATCATTTCATTGAGGACGAAAGGAAATACAGCATTGGCTACAACTTCGTAGTCTTCAGGCGTGAGGCCATCGGACGACTCGAGAGACTCAAACTAGACAATGAGAGATTCGGAGGACTTTACAAAGGTTGACCTGAGGACGGGGGACCAATCCAAGCTTGGTGATCATTTCCTCTTTGGTCGCAGACGGGCCTGAGAGAGTTTCCCAATTCTTCAGTGGCATTGCCGTTAGTGGCCTCATGACTCGGGAATTGTGTTGTTTCTGTCCTCCTTCCTCGATCATTGCTACCATCTCTTTGACTGAGCTGAAATCAATCAGGTCTGGCACCTGAATTTCTTCCCCGAATAACCGCTGCATAATCGGACCATCCCAATCATACGAAAAGACCTCTGGGGCCTTAGCTTTTGCCTTTGTTAGTTTGAACTCAGGCTTTGACCCTTCCTGGACAATCGGAATTGTGGTAGTAAGCCTCTCGAACTGTTCTACTAGGCTTGGTACGCCTTTGAAAGTGTACTCGCTCTCCAGGGTAGTACCAGGCATCTTGGACAGATCCGCAAACATCCTACGGACTGGGTTGGCTTTGTTCCCCCGGGACTTTCTGAGGTCATCTTGTAGCTTCAGCCATCTTTCCGTAGGTTCTTTGACTGCGGCATTGTCGTGCTGTGTAGAGCCTTTCACGAAGTAGTCTACCAGATTAGGACTGAAAGGGAGAGATCTAGGGCCGTTGACCGGGACCCTTCCTGTCATGGCTTCTTTCCTTTGCGGAGCAATTTCTTTTCCCTTTACGCTTTTCCCCGAAGTTGGTTTGTATCCCAGGCCATGGCGATTTTTCTGCCTTTTCACCTCGATGGGTTGGTGGATTCCTTGTTGGCGCTTACCCAGACCTAAGCCAGGCAGGTAGCTCATCATTTTCAAGACCGGAGGGATTTTATCCCGAGTGGTTGTCAGATCAACGTTGCATACTTGGGATTTGGGAGGTTCGACTGTGAAGCCTGTCAGCATGAGGCCGTCCTCATCATGTTTGATTTCCAGAATGGGTATTCCACCCGTATCTGTACCCTCTAAAGTAACTAGATCTCCGTAAATGGTTGTCAAATCCCCATCCGAGACAAATTTCACACACTGGTGGAGGCTCGAAGCGACCCCTTTGACTTGATGTAGCCAAGGTCTTCCCAGCAGGGCATTAAAAGTGATTGGGATGTCGATGACCTGGAATTCCACAGGTGTCAATTTCTTGCCGAACCAGAGGTCCAAAGTAGCAACTCCGAGGACTGCTCGGGATGTCGAGTCATAAGCCTTGACTGTGAGGGAAGAAGGCTTCAGATCTGTAGCTTTGATGTCAAGCAGGCTCATGATCTTTGCCGGGAGGATATTCATTCCGGACCCGTTGTCTACCAAAACTCGGGGGAGGCGTCGTTCATCCAACTGGACTGTGATGAAGAGGGGCTCATTGTGACCGGCTCCAAATTGAGGGAGATCCAGGTCTGTGAAAGTGATTATGTTCCCGTAGTGGATATTTCCAATCAGCTGTACCACGTCGTCGGGAGTAGCATCAATAGGCACTAGAGTGCGAGCCAGGCTTTCTTCCAGCTTCATCTTGTGAGGGTAAGACGAGGTGAGCAGGGACCATAGGGAGATGTTGGCCTGTGTGCCTTGGCCCAGGTGAGCACGGGATCCTCCTTTTCGAGTGCAGGTTTGTTGTCTTAGCATAGGGGCGGCGATCTTCTTTCGGTGCACGATACGTGGCTTTCTTATCTGCTTTGGGGTTCCCTTGGAAGATCTGCCCGGATCGGGTCAATAGATTAACTTCCTCCTCAGTTGTTTCTTGACTGGATTTCTTCAAGGCTGCCAATGTTAACGGGGGAGCCTGTTTGGCTATTGGCACCGATTACGGCGGAGTACGCGCGGTGAGGCGAGCTTGAGCTGTACTAGCTCCCTCTTGGGCGGCCCTCATAACTGCTTCCCAAGTTACGAGCTTCGAGTGCAGGGTTGTGTCATTGTGCCTTGGGTGGCCCACAGTGCTAGGGCGTTCTCCGATTTCTGGCTCATAGTTATCATGCAACAGGAGCTGCTATTCCCCGGGCTTGGCGGTTTGCCGATTTCATCTCTGGTCTTATGGCTGTCAGCCTCCATTTCATCATACATTTTCTTTCTTTCGCCCTTGCAAGTAGGGCAGCCACAGGTAAAGGATAAGCAATGTCCTCCTTCGTAGTTCGGCATAACAGCTCGGTAGATTTGGGTCCAAATGAGGAGTACTCGGGGTCCACTGTCGGGTACTGAAACAATTAAGAAGGCGTCATGTGGGTCCATGGGTACGTAGGCGACTGGGGAGACATTTAGATCAATGACCCTTTTTAGTGATTCCATGCATTCGCTGTATTCAAGCGGCTTGGCCGTGACCCTGACTGTGGTGATACCGTCTGTCTTCGGGAAAGGAGAGAAAGATCCGATGACGTTTACGAATTCATTGTCATCAGGTCGCTGGAAACCTGCTTTTTCGACCAGGGCCTCAATAAACCTTCTCCATTCGCCCGCTAGGTTCTCGTATGGAACATTGTGCTCTAAGACCTTGGACGTGTATGGATCTGGGCGTGGGCTTTGTTGTCCTTCATCCTTTGGGGTACCCGGGCATTGACCACAAATGCATCTTACGAGTGACACTTCGTAGGGGTCTGTCTCCATTGGTATCTGATCTGCATTTTCTGGCGGTCCTTCATCGTCGCTTGCCGACAACCAACCATTGTGCCTTGTTCCCATGGGCTCATTTCTGGCATGATTGTTCCATATTGATTCTGGGTCTGGGGCCTCAGTTGACTCTTCGCTTTCGACATCATCATCGCCATTGCTGTCATCAGAGTCATCTTCCCATAATACTGGGATATCGGCTGAGAGGGAGCGCCGGTCAAATCTGTTAGGGGAAGATGGGTGCGTGCAGCCGCATAAGTTGTCATATGCCCCCATTCCTGGAAGTGATAGTTGCGACTTAGCTTCTCCTCCCAAAAATTGCGGGGGAAGAGTGAGAGGGGGCGGTACGTATTTAACTCCAGGAAGGATATAGAGGGGATTCTCCTCTTCTGATTCTTCAGTTTCACAGCCCTCGGGATCGTATTCGGCCTCTCCCAAAACCAACTTGCAGAAGTGTACAAGTTCCAGATGCTCTTCGGCCTCTTTGCTGATAAGCCCCAGTACAGGTGCCCGTCGGAAGCTTTCTTGCTCAGTTTTCTTTGATTGCTCTAACCATCTTGTGTAAATGGTTCTCTCATGCTTTGACCGGATCAGCCCCAGTTCTTCAGTATCAGCTATTCCTTCCTCCGAGAAGTAGTGAGTTTCATACTCTTGCAGGGAATCTCTGACATGATACCAAGATGGGTGGATTCGTTCAACATCCTTGTGGGCGAGGGAATCCGGGTCGGGATCCTCAACAAGGTTGGCCATGGGTATTTGGGGATCTCCATCATCTCCCGTATCCTCTTGGTCGTATGAAGGTTCTCCAAATTCAATCATATTCACCTGGTTATGGTTCCTCGGAAGAGGATTTTTGACTACATTAGGTCCTTCGGGGCATTCCAACTTTCCTTGTTCTATCAGGCTTTGGATTGCTTTCTTCAGGGTAAAGCAGTTATCGGTCAGATGTCCGGGGGCTTGATGAAAAGAATAATTCTTTGAAGTATCCACGGGAGCGTTTGGATTCCTGGGTTGAAAATTCTCCAAAGGCCGCAACAAGCCTTCCTTCACCAGTCCCCTAAAGATATCGTTCAGGGGCATCCCGAAATTTTCGAGGTTCACGACCCGGGGTTTGGGCTCAGCCGGTTTTCTGGGAACAAAAGGAGTTGCATTGTTACATTCCTGTCCCGTGTAATTGATCACCTCTTTGCCTCTAGTAGGAGCGGGAGCCGTGTTGGAGGCCGGAGCCCGGTATCGGTAGCGAGTGCGGCGGCCGAGCTGTTGATTGTGAGCCTTTTCGAACTTAGCCGCGGAGTTAACCATGCACGCAAGTCGAGTAGGGGAAGTGGCGAGGAAGCTCTCAGATGCAGTTTTAGGCAGGACTGGAAGATATCCAACTGTTCCTCCTCAGAGGGAGGGATGGCCATCTCGCTGAGTTTCAGATTCCACCGCCTGTAAAAGTCCTCAACATTTTCATCGGGACGCTGCACGGTTGTCTGCAGATCAACTCTGTTCGTTTCCCACTCCAAGTTAGCTTTGTACTTTTCCGTGAAGGCATTGGTGATCTGGTCCCATGTAGCCCTGGCCTCGGGCTTCAAACGGAAGAACCATTTTAGAGCACTAGACTTCAAAGACAGACTGAAATAATCAGCCAACTGCTGATTGGTGCACCCTTTGGCCTTCATCGCCAAGGTATATGTGTCCAAATGGGTTTTTGGGCATGCAGTCCCGTCAAAGAGGTCAGATTTGGCATCACGAATTTGTGAGGCGGGGAACAATGGAGTCGGATACGTAGGCCGGAAGCGGATTTCTTAGCGGTCAATTCGGCGATACGCGCTTTCATTTCCTTATCTTTGTTCCATGAACCAAGCCGGATGGGGGTCTTGTGGCGGAATCATGGCATTCAAACCGCGGCGAGCCGAGAGAGGAGCTACCGGCTGGCGGCAGACTAGTGGAGGGAATGGCTGTTCCGGGAACGTAGGTGAAAACCTGTCCTTGGCCCGAATTACCCTGAGGATCTTGAGTGGGACCTTGAGCAAAAGGATAGAACCTTGCGGCTTGTTGTTGAATCTCAACCGGCAAAGAGGGTGAAGGCAGCCCCGATGTAGCTGGGTAGCTTGGATTTCCGGAGTGAGGCCCATAGGTAGGCTTAAATGTGGGCTGCTGTCCCTGGTTGTTGAATTGCATGGTTGCCTGCGGCGAAGGTGTGTAACCGGGGGGATACTGCGGTCCTGGTGATTCGGATGAAATCGGGATGGAGGCATTACGAGGAGGGATTCTGGCGTGCCCGAGAACCAGACTGTGGCGGCATTCCGAACTGTGGCTGTTGCTGTGAAGGTCCGGATTGGTCAGTCCCAAACTGAGGATGGGTCCCAACTTGCTGTGGCATTCCGAGGTATCCCCAACCATGAGAGGACATCCCGTACTGATTTTGCCCCCACTGAGGAGCTGCGAACTGATTTGTGCCGTCAGGCTGCATGGACCCAGCGGTCTGACCAAGAGATCGAGGAGTATGGGTTCTGGTAACACCAAAAGAGGTTGGTGGTGGCATTCTGGAGTAGTCGGGGCGACCGAGATTGGGATTGGGGTCATCCTCTTCTTCCACAGTGAAGGTGCCATCGGGATTGAGGCTGGCGGCCAAACCATGGCTCTTGATAGCCTCCATGAGGCTGTTCAGCTGTGCTTCCTGTCGCACTCTCATCTGTTCTGCTAACTGATTCCACTGCTGTTGCATGCGAGGAGTCCGGGAGGCGGAGTGACGTTGTCCCCATCGTTACCAGCTGATGCAGACATTCTGAAACCTGGAGTCGGAAAAGACGGTGAAGCTGATGATGCGCTTGACTCTTCCCAACTGATTAAACGGTGACCCGGTGCCCGAAACCAAGCTTTGTGCGGAGCTGCGGGGGAAAGACACGAGGGTTCAGATGGCGGGAATCGAAGGAGGGTAGGTGTTTGGGCTTTTAGGCTCATGCAACATGCAGTTATTTGTTCATGTTTACTTAAAACACGCTTTATTAACCTAATCGGTTGGAAAAGATTGCTCTTCTTTTTCGCAAACTACTCTGATTCCTGGATCAGTGGTCCCCGTCACTACGTCTATAAGCCCCTCGTATTCCACCTGTATTTCGACCTCCCAGGGTGGACAGCCCCGGGCGAGGGTCCTATAGGGCAAGCGGGTCCCACCGACCGAAAGAAAAACGATCCTAGAAGTCTGGCGGATAATCGAGTCTTAACGAGCATTCGATGTAAATTACGGACAAAGCTGACGTCAGAGTCAAGATCGTGTCCGAGAGCTCGACAAAAAGTCGGCATGATTTGGACTGATAAATGTCCACTATTGATCTTGACTCGTCGTCAGTTAGGCCGTAATTAGGCATGGATCGATCGTTAATCCTTGATGACTCAGTGTCATGCTGGGAGTCGGTGTATAATTTGTGCCAGTCAGAGCCGAAGTCAAGGCGCCGGTCAATATCTTGGTCAAAGTCTGTGGCGGAAAACCGGCATGACTTCGACTGATTAGGGACCCGAAAGATATTGAGTCGGTATGCCGACAAAGGCTTGAAAGGAAAGGTCTATACACAGACAGGGCACGACACAGACCAGACTAAAAACCAACCGGGTCTCGGACAAAGTGTGTCACGGACAGGTGCATGGTCGAAACGAGGCTCCATGGGATGTTTGGGTAGTCCTGTGCTCATCCGAGAGGCGTAATAAGACCAAACGAACCGCGGCAAGGATTTCCCCGAGTTAAGGACGTAGTGTGCAGTGTACGGTCAACGTGCGCGTAGTGTGCAAGCAGTCTATCTTCTTTTTCTGAGTAAAATAGAAATTTTTATGTGTCTTAAAAGGCATGATGCATGATTTTTTTTTTTTGGAAATTTTCCTTTTTTTTTTTCAAAATTTTTTTTTTGAATATTTTTTTTGAAATGAAATGAGCACATAAGCACATAAACACAAAAGTTCCGACGATTAGGGACTTTATTTCCGACAGTCAATATTTTGACTTTTCCCGAGGATGCCAAAAACAAACACGAAAACTGTGCAAAAATCAACACACTCAAACAAAGGATTTTCAAATGTTGAGACGGAAGCTTGACCCTCAAAAGTTTTTCTTTTTCTCTTTTTTTTTTGAAAAGATAAAACTTGTTATATCCCCAGCGGAGTCGCCACTGTGATGATGTGTTTCCAATTTCGCGGGAAAAATTCGATTTTCTTTTGTTTCTTTGAAAACCAAATAAAACCGGAAAGAACGGAGTCGCCACGCCATTTTTGTTTTAAGGGCCAAAACTTTGAAAAAAGCCAGAGATCAGAGATTTAGGTTCGGAGGTCATGTTACGCGTCGGGAAGGACGTTAGTGTGCACCCGACGCGCCTCGCAAAACGAGTCTTCCAAACATTTGAAATCCTTTTGTTGTGTGTGTGTGTGTGTTTTGACCAAAATAATTTGAAACTGAGAAAAGTAAAAATTGGGATCTCTTTTTAAGACTTTAAACTGATCCCATGATTTTTTGGAGAATTTTTGGTTTGAGATTTGGTACTCAAAAAACCTTTTGAAGTTGAGAAGTCACTTCTGCCAGAATGAAAAAGGCAGCAGACACCTGATTTTGGAATGTATTCAAGGGTCCTAAAAATTCATTATCTGGATAAACTCAGAAAATGAAAGTTTCTCTAGACTCCTTAAATAAGCTTTGTACGAAGGAATTTTCCATTTTGGAGAAGATTTGAGGGGTCAAAACCTTCTGGAAATCTCAGATATGAAATCTGGATTTCCAGAAGCTGATGAACTAGCCTCTAAAAGAAAATTTGGAAAACAGAGTTTTACTCACCCAAAAAATAAAATAAAAATATTTATGGAAAGGTATGGATGTTGGCTACAAAAAGTGTTTTGTAGTCAACACCAAATTCCACATTTATCTGTGTCCAAAAAATTAGACCATGGACTGAGGTCTGAGAAAATTGCTACTGGACAGCAACTTCTCAAGAAAGAAAATATGATTTAAAAGGGGGTTTTGCATCCATGCTTGTCCCCATTTCCCTAGGTTTTGGTTAGTGATCACTAGACATTTTAGTGGTGAATCAACTATACCAAACCATCCTTGGGGTACATTAGGACTAAGCATTTCATTTGCTTGGGGAGGGGGATTTTACCCTTTGAAAATGAGATTTGATGTATGAAAATGGTTTTTTAGGTTTTTGAAAATGTGTTTTCTTTGCAAGCATGCAAGAACACTTTGAAAACAATGTTGATCTTTGTAGAAGATCATCCATGGAGATGGACTTCCATGGTGATCATCTTAGATCTAAGACAAAAAGATGAATGAACTACATTTTGTAGTTTGAAGATGCATGCATGGATGAGATTTAGGGTTAGGAGAAGGAGGGTTTACCAATCTTCTTTGTGTTCTTGAGCTTTTGGCTTGTATGTGAGAGTGTTTGAGGCTTGAGTATGAGAGTGTTTGAGTGAGCGGGATTTGGGAAAGATTGGAGAGAAAATGGTGACAATTCAAGTGAATTCTCACTGTTTTCTCTCTATATTTCGCCAGAGGTTCGGTGCAATTGGTGTTGTGGCTCCTTATTTTTGTGACTGGAGGGCTCAATTTATAGCCCTCTGAATTTTACATACTTATCCGCGCGGATCAACCCTGCAGCGTGCACTGTTCATTAAATGCTGCTTCAGGCTTTGGACAGGAAGAATAATCTTTTGAAAATTCAAAATAAACAGCCAGTTTATGTTCCAGCCATTTCTATTTTTGGTTTTCTTCCTTTGTTTTGCTTTTTAAAATTCTTTTTGAGGTTTAACCTTAAATAACAATGCCCATTTTACCCTCACCTTGTTAGAAAAGTTAGAATTGTTAGGGAATGTTAGAAATGTTAAAACTTTCGTTAATTTTCTAACGAAAATACTAACAAGCTCAAATTGGAGCACTTATAGTATCAAGTCTAGGGATGAAAATGGGGTTAGCATAGATGCAAATCCCCCAAAAATCACATTTTCCCTCAAGAACATCTTGCTGTCCAGTAGCATTGTTCTGAGACCTCAGTCCATTTTCCTATTTTTTGGACCCAGTAAAATTTGGAATTGGGTTTTGACTACAAAACACTTTTTGTATCCAACATCCAGAGCTTTCCAGACATATTTTTATTTTATTTTTTGAGTTTGTAAAACTCCTTTTTTCAAATTTTCTTTTAAAGGTCAGTTCATCAGTTTCTGGAAATCCAGATTTCATATCTGAGATTTCCAGAAGGTTTTGGTCCCTCAAATCACCCCCAAAATGGAAAGTTCCTTTACAGAAACCCTATTTAAGGTGTTCTAAGCAACTTTAATTCTCGGACTTTTCCCAGATTCTGAGTTTTTGAAGCCCTAAAGTCCATTTCAAAGTCAAGGGTCAACTGCCTTTTTCATTCTGGCAGAAATAATTTCCAACTTCAAAAAATCTTTTGAGTGCCAAGACTCAACCCAAAAATCACCCAAAAAATCATGGGATTAGTTTAAAGTCTTAAAAAGAGATCCCAATTTTTACTTTTCCCAGTTTTAACTTATTTTGGTCAAAACACACACACACACACACACACACACAACAAAAGGATTTCAAATGTTTGAAAGACTCGTTTTACGAGGCGTTCCGGGTGAACACTAACGTTCTTCCCGGCGCGTAACGTGACCTCCGAACTCGAATCTCTCGATTCCGGGCATTTTTCAAAGTTTTGGCCCTCAAAATAAAAATGGCGTGGCGACTCCGTTTGATTTCAAAAAATCGGGTACATCACACATACGCGTTAAGGTGGTAAAGAATAATAAAATGTATAATAAAAGGTACTTTTCCTTGAAAGGCGAGAATTGCAATCTGCGACAAGGACATGCCTGAGCGTGAGAGTAGGCGATATGCGGGAAGCATCCATGGCGAGAAGTGACCTGATGTACTTAGCCCTTGGGCGACAAGTGTTCGGGTTAGACTAGGCGATTATCTTGACATTGTTCCTTTAGAAGGATTGTCGCCAGACGACATCCATGACTGACAAGTGATAAGTGATTGTGACGTTGACACGTGGATATCCCCCATAACGGTCAACAGTGTGATGTGACAGGGTGAATAGTATTTTCCTACCAACTTTGGGGGTAGTTGACCCAAAAATCATGGATGGTTGACACATGTCCTACATGAGTATGACCTATGATTGCTTGGTAGTATAAAAGCACGAGAGACAGCATTATTTTGTAAGTTTTATGACCTCTCCCTAAACTCTCTCTCTCTCTCAATATTTTCCATTGATACCCTTTTACATCTCAAAATCAGTTACTTATTCTCACGTCGGAGGGGTTTTATCGGAGCCACCCCGGTTTAGTTTACCTTGTTTGCTTGTGTGTAGGAGGCAAAGCTTACCATCCAAAGGAGACCAGCCGGAGTATCCTCCTTTGCAGCTGTGGGTTCAGCTCCTGTACAACACATTTTTCTGTGTAGCGTCAACTTAAAAATCAAAAATTTCAATCTCGTAATCGAATTCACCAAAACATTGTTGGAGTAGACAGTCCGCCTTCAAGTAAGATGTTTACTTAACCAAATGAACAAAATTCCCCGTATGCCTTCATTTTAATATATCATTGATACTCCCTCCGTTCCTCCTGAAAGAAAGATTGTCCCATTTGTCATTTTGACTTGTTCCAAAAAGTATGTTTCATTTTTAAACTTAGGCATAAATGTTAGTGCAAATCTATTAAGGTACAAGAAGGTGAAGCACTTCCTTAATAATTGCAAAATGTACAACAAGACAATCTTTTAGGGACGAAGAAAGTATTTATTTGTAGTTTTATTTAAAATTAAATATTTTTACGTACCTAATCAAGAAATTGAAATTGGTTTTGAGTTCCTTTATAGGATAGGTCGGCCCTATTGTCATGATGTAAACCATAAGGTACTAAAGTGAGATAATATGAGTCGATCTTCTGGATAAACGCGTTTTTTAATAAGTTATAGAGAAACGTGTTTTGGATATCCATTCCAAAGCTTCTGAATATTCAGAAGCTTTGGAACGGATATCCAAAAAATAAATTTGGGACAAAGATCAAGCTTCTGGATATCCATTTCAAAGCTTCTGGATACCCAGAAGCTTTGGAACGGATATCCAGAAAAAAAGTTTGGGGCAAAGGCCAAAAGCTTCTGGATATCCAGAAGCATTGGAACGGATATCCAGAAAAAAAATTTGAGGCAAAGGCCAAGCTTCTGGATATCCATCGGCCTGCATTGTCGCGCGACAAGTCGGGACGCGTTTCTCCCCAAATTTTACGAGATAATATATACGGAGTACATGTTCTATGATAAAAAGAACAAATAAAAACTGTTGTTTAATGTGTTAAGTTTTCATTAAAAAACTAGCAAAACAAAATTGTTGCGCACACCTCTAATTGTTACGAAAACGGAATTCCAACTCTATGTTGATGAGAAAATTGAAACATTAAGCCATTTAAAATGGGGGCATTTATCAATAACTACTTTTAAAATATGAATATTACATAAAAAAATCACACAAGTTATATATTACAAAAACTCTTTTGAATATTACAAAAAACTACATTTCTTTTTTCATTAATCTGTCAAATAACTATCTGATAAATGCATTTATCAGTTATTATAACTGAAAAGGCAAAAAAACTAAAAAAATTAAAAAATTAAAAAAGAAAGAAAGAAATGAATAGTAATTTTTTGAAATATCACAACTTACATATTTTTTTTTGTCTGTAAATTGCATATTTTTGAAATAGTTTTTGGTATAAACTCATTTTAAAATAACACATTATGTAAGGGCTCGTCTGGTGTACAGTTTTGAAAACGGAGAGTTTTAAAAATGAATCAGTTTTTAAAACGGAGCTTTCTAAAACGGAGCAGTTTTCTGTACGTATGTTTGGAACATCATTTTAAAACGTTAATTTAGAATTTAAAATATTTTTTACAATGACATTAATACCCTCTATACCATGATTTATTTTATATTTTACACGTATTGTCAAAAAAGAAGAAAAAACCAAAATAATGTCTAGTACTAGTACCATTAATTGAAAAAAGAAATAAACAAAAATTAAAATTAAAAACAAAAACAAAATTATACTCTCAAAAATAACAAAAGAAAACAACTATTTTGCCTCCTTCAAGCTTCAAGCTTCAGTCTTTATCTTCTTTTTCTCTTTCTTCTTTAGTTCCCATGTTTTCTTCATGTCATCAATTGCACATCTATTACAGTCCATTTTCATTCATAAAAATCTAGAAAATATAAATATAAAAACCCATCTCCTCCTCTGTTTCTGCAAGCTTTATTGCAGATAACACACAGGAGCTAAGAAATTAGGAAAGGTTATGTTGGACCAAATTTAAATAACCTCCGTTTGGAATTCTCCGTTTCCGAAAAAGCTACAAATTATAGCGGCACAAAAAATGCCTCCGTTTGCAAAAATCCAGTTCAAAGACGCACCATTGATACGCTAATTAGAAGAAACGCCGAGTTTTGAATTCCATTTTAAGCCAAAACAGTACCAGACGTGGCCTAAATCTCATTGCAAGTAAAGTGAGATTTGTAGCACAATGGAGTACAATTACAGAAAAAATAATACACAATAAATTGATAAAAACAGAAAATAAAAAGGAGAAGTTCTTGAATTTGCTGCACGAGCCCAATGAAATCACTGTCTCCTTAAGACATATTCGATCCCTCACCGAGTGTGCTTGAGTTTTTCTTGGATCGCTTGTCTCCCAGGATAGAACGTGCGGACCGGGGGCACTTTGCACCTAAGTTCCCGGCGAGTTGAATTGCGCTTGGACTAGATCACCTCTTCTTTGTATATGCAATAGAGGAGGCCAAGGAAGATGATAACAATATGCAACCAAAGACTATGGAAGAGGATTTGCAGGAGGAAATATGTATGAATCTGCTGTGGTTCTTTGCCAAAAGATTTCTCAAAGTATTTTTCCAAGTATCTCAATTGTTATTAACAAACAACAATTTATACATATTCAATCAACCAATAAAAACTGAAAATCAATGGTGTTTATGGAGTAATAAAATGTAATAAACAATTTAATTACGAAAATTAAACCACCATTATTCCAAAATCATTAGCCATAATGATTTTCATTTCGATTTTACGCATTTAATATTAGGCATTAAATGTCCGCCAGGATCTCGCTCGGCCGAGTCTTATAGCCTCGGCCGAGCAAGGCTTTCCGAAACTTGGAACCTTCTGTTTCACTCGCTCGGCCGAGTCAACAACCCGCTCGGCCGAGCACCTCAGAAAAATTCAAAACCAAATTTTTGATTTACAAAATCAAATTTTATTTGGCCAAATCATTTGAGCATCTATATTTAATTCATCCAAAACCCATTTTGAACAATTAAATATTTTATTTTTCACAAACACAAACCACTTAGGTAATTTGACAAAATTACCCTTTAGAAATTAACCCATTAATTTCCTTCAAACATACTAATTTTTCCAACAATCCCCCACATGAAGGAAATTCATGAGGATAGGTGATAAAGTCGTGATCGAAAACCTGCATAGGATAGGTAGGGGTTTGCCCTTTGAACCTTCCTTTGTAAAAGCATATTTACTCTACTCGCTAATCAGTAGACGCGATGTCCTTGAACTGCTAGCTTTTTGTGTAGCCGATCATATACTTTACACAGGTATCGCCCTAACACAATTCAGCTCTCATAGCTGTGTCCATTCATGGCCCTGGATCACAATGCACGGTTACGTGAGAAGGTCTAAGAATTGAGCCTCACACAATTCTTCTCGAAGCGGCCTCTACTTCTTTCTCACATAGGTGATTCTTTTAAGTAATCATACTTCACATAAGAATCATTAAAAGCCTTAGGCTTAACCTCATTCATCTCGGGATGTCACTTTACGGAATGAGTATAGGGTTGACCCCCACAGTGACGCTACAAGTCTTTTAACAGTTAGGTTGTCCCTTTGAACCTAGATCTTGGGATCTCCAGTCAACTAGGTTGGGTTTTCCGCTGCGTTCAACTTCTCAAGAGGCTTTAAACCCATTCCCAATGTCAACCTTGCAACTATCTCTTTACTTAACTCTTTGGTTAGCGGATCCGCCAAATTATCTTTTGACCTCACATAGTCAATAGATATGGTGCCAGTTGCAAGTAGTTGTTTAATGGTATTATGTCTTCGACGTATATGTCTAGACTTACCATTATACATATGACTTTGTGCCCTACCAATCGCAGATTGGCTATCGCAATGTACACTAATTGCGGGCACGGGCTTTTCCCATCTTGGAATATCTTCTAGAAATTGGCGTAGCCATTCGGCTTCTTCACCACATTTATCTAATGCTATAAACTCAGATTCCATGGTTGATCTGGCTATAACAGTCTGCTTAGAAGATTTCCATGATATAGCTGCACCTGCTAAAGTGAATAAATATCCACTTGTAGACCTTGAGTCTTTGATATCTGATATCCAATTAGCATCACTATATCCTTCTATCACAAACTTTGGATGTCTAGTGTAATGTAATCCAAAATCACGAGTATATCTTAAGTACCTTAGTACTCTCACTATACCCTTCCAATGATTTGTTCCAGGATTACTTGTGTACCGGCTTAACTTGCTAACCGTATAAGCAATATCCGGCCTAGTACAACTCATCAAGTACATTAGACTTCCAATAACTCTCGAATACTCTAATTGAGACACCGGTTCATCTCTATTCTTTGATAGATGAAGATTCGGGTCAATTGGAGTACTAGCTATTCCATGGTCATCCTTGCTAAATTTCTCAAGAATTTTATCCACATAATGAGATTGACTTAACACAAGTCCATTGGATATTCTAGAAATTTTAACTCCAAGGATTACATCCGCAAGTCCCATATCTTTCATGTCAAATTTTGAATTCAACATGTCTTTCGTGGATTTGATCATCTTATCACAACTCCCTATGATAAGCATGTCGTCTACATAAAGACACAAAATGACATAGCCATTTTCCGTGGTTTTAGTATAGACACATTTGTCACACTCATTTATCTTAAATCCACTTTGCATCATATCATTATCAAATTTCGATGCCACTGTTTTGGTGCTTGTTTCAAGCCATACAATGACTTTACTAATTTGCACACCTTCTTTTCTTGTCCATGTGCAACAAACCCCTCGGGTTGTTCCATGTAAATCTCCTCTTCTAAATCTCCATTTAGAAAGGCTGTTTTTACATCCATTTGATGTATTTCAAGATTTCTCAATGCGGCAATTGCAAGTACAACTCTTATTGACGTTATTCTCGTAACAGGAGAATAGGTGTCAAAATAGTCTAGGCCTTCTTTCTGTCTGTAACCTTTAATTACAAGTCGGGCCTTGTACTTATCAATTGTTCCGTCCGCTTTCATTTTTCTTTTGAAAATCCACCTATATCCTAGTGTTTTACTTCCCGGAGGAAGGTCCACTAGTTCCCATGTGTGATTTTGCAAAATGGAATCAATTTCACTTTTAATTGCTTCCTTCCACAAAGGTCCTTCCGAAGAGCTAACGGCTTCTTTGTAACTTTGTGGTTCGCTTTCTACCATATAGGTTAGAAAGTCCGGACCATAGGATTTCTCAATCCTAGCTCTTTTGCTCCGTCGAGGTTCTACCTCTTCTTCTTCTCTTTCATCTTGAACATGTTCGTCTTCTATTGAATCTATTACCCTAGTCGATGAGCTTGCCTCATTTCTTGACTTACACGGGAATATATTCTCAAAGAACGATACGTTCACAGATTCCATTATAGTATTTTTGTGTATAGCATCAATTTTCGACTCATACACAAGAAATCTATAAGCACTACTGTTATGTGCATATCCAATGAATATGCAATCAACAGTTTTTGGTCCAATTTTCACCTTTTTAGGAGGAGGTATGGCTACCTTTGCAAGACAACCCCACACTTTCAAGTGTTTATAACTTGGCATTCTTCCATGCCATAGTTCATAAGGAGTTTTGTCTTGTTTCTTTCGGGGTATTTTGTTTAACACGTAGTTAGCCGACAATACGGCTTCCCCCCACATGTTATCCGGTAATCCCGAACTCAATAACATGGCATTCATCATTTCTTTCAATGTCCGATTTTTCCTTTCGGCAACACCGTTTTGTTGGGGTGTATAAGGTGCCGAGGTAATATGTTTAATTCCACTTTGAGCACAAATTGCTTCAAATGGAGATTCATATTCACCACCTTTATCACTTTTTAGCACCTTAATTTTCCGGTTTAATTGATTCTCAACTTCATTTTTATATAGAGTAAACTTCTCTATAGCTTCATCTTTACTTTTTAGAAGATACACATAGCAATACTTTGTGCCATCATCTACAAAAGTCATGAAGTACTTATTGCCGCCCCGTGTTTGTGTTGATTTAAAATCACATAAGTCCGTGTGAACCAATTCAAGTGGTTCACTATGTCTTTCAACGGATGGGAATGACTTTCTTGTTAATTTTGCTTCTACACAAATTTCACATTTTTTTTTTTTTTACAATCAACTTTAAACTTTGGAATAGAATTTGCTTTTGTCAAACGACGTATAGAATCAAAATTAACATGACCAAGTCTACCATGCCACAAATTAGATGACTCAAGCAAGTAAACGGAAGAGATATTCATTTCATTAGCTTTCGCTTTCACAACCATTACACTTAGCTTAAACAGTCCATCATTGACATAACCTTTGCCTACAAACATACCATTCTTAGACAAAGTGACTACATTGGACTCAAACACAATACGAAATCCATGCTTTATCAAAAGCGATCCGGACACCAAGTTCTTCCGGATATCGGGCACATAAAGCACGTTGTTGAGAGTTAACTCCTTCCCGGATGTCATCTTCAAAACCACTTTTCCTTCTCCTTTGATCTCGGAGGTGGCTGAATTCCCCATGAATAGCTTCTCGCCATCCTTAGCAACAAAAGCACTAAACATGTCTCTATTGGAGCACACATGTCTAGTAGCGCCGGTGTCAATCCACCATTGATTTGGGTTTGAACCCACCAAATTCACCTCGGAAATCACAGCTGCGAGGTGCATCTCGGACACGTCTCTAGCAATGCCTTCTACCATGTTTGCCTCACGAGCCTTCTTTGGCAACTTGCAAGCATGAGCCTTGTGGCCTTGACCGCCACAATTATAACAAGTTCCTTCGAACTTCTTCTTGGAAACACCACCTTTTGGTCCCAAGTGGGAATTCTTGGAAGTTGTCACAACCTTCCCTTTTCCCTTTCCAAACCGTTTCCCTTTGGAGCTTTCACCATGCTCCACCACATTGGCCTTAGCCACACTAGAAACAAACTTGTTTTCAGCAACTCGATTGTTCTCTTCAATACTCAAACGAAGGATAATTCCTTCCACATCCATTTCCTTTCGCTTATGCTTAAGGTAGTTCTTGAAATCATTCCAAGATGGAGGCAATTTTTCAATGATTGCAGCCACTTGGAAGCTTTCACTTATAACCATACCTTCGGCATGAATCTCGTGCAGAATTGTTTGAAACTCATCCACTTGAGCTTTCACACTCTTGTTGTCCACCATCTTAAAATCAAGGAAACGGGCAACAATGAACTTCTTTGTTCCCGCATCCTCAATTTTATATTTGTGGTCCAACGACCCCCACAATTCCTTTGCAGTTTTCTTCTCATTAAACACGTTATAGAGAGAATCTGAAAGCGAATTGAGGACGTAATTTCTGCACAAGTACTCCCCATGCTTCCATGTTTCAACCGCAGCCAAGGTTGTAACATCGGTTTCTCCTTCACTCACCTTTGGCATATCTTCTTTCAGATATCTTGCCAAGTGCAAGGTAGTGAGGTAGAAAAGCATCTTTTGTTGCCAACGCTTAAAGTCGTGGCCAACAAACTTCTCGGGTTTTTCCGCATGAGGGGTCGGGATATGAATTGTATGAGGATTATTAATCACAGTCTTAGAGCCACTTCCATTTCCAGTTTGGGAATTAGTTTGGGTTTCCACTTGGGGTCCAACTTGGGTCTCCACGTTGTTGTTGTTCGTCGCCATCCGAAACACAACAACCAAGTTAAATTTCTGTTTTTCAAACTGTAATCGACACTCCCTCGATTAGGGTATGTCTTAAGATTGTAGCACAATGGAGTACAATTACAGAAAAAATAATACACAATAAATTGATAAAAACAGAAAATAAAAAGGAGAAGTTCTTGAATTTCTTTGCACGAGCCCAATGAAATCACTTTGTCTCCTTAAGACATATTCGATCCCTCACCGAGTGTGCTTGAGTTATTCTTGGATCGCTTGTCTCCCAGGATAGAACGTGCGGACCTGGGGCACTTTGCACCTAAGTTCCGGCGAGTTGAATTGCGCTTGGACTAGATCACCTCTTCTTTGTATATGCGATAGAGGAGGCCAAGGAAGATGATAACAATATGCAACCAAAGACTATGGAAGAGGATTTGCGGGAGGAAATATGTATGAATCTGCTGTGGTTCTTTGCCAAAAGATTTCTCAAAGTATTTTTCCAAGTATCTCAATTGTTATTAACAAACAACAATTTATACATATTCAATCAACCAATAAAAACTGAAAATCAATGGTGTTTATGGAGTAATAAAATGTAATAAACAATTTAATTACGAAAATTAAACCACCATTATTCCAAAATCATTAGCCATAATGATTTTCATTTCAGTTTTCTGCATTTAATATTAGTACATTAAATGTCCGCCCAGGATGCGCTCGTAGGAGTCTTATAGCCTGCTCGGCCGAGCAAGGCTTTCCAGAAACTTGGAACCTTCTGTTTCACTCTGCTCGGCCGAGTCAACAACCCGCTCGGCCGAGCACCTCAGAAAAATTCAAAACCAAATTTTTGATTTACAAAATCAAATTTTATTTGGCCAAATCATTTGAGCATCTATATTTAATTCATCCAAAACCCATTTTGAACAATTAAATATTTTATTTTTCACAAGAGTAAGTTTTGGGAGAAATCAGTTTCTCCCTAAATTATAAAAAGTCCAATTTTTTTCAACTTGCAAATATTTGACGAATATAAGAGCAGTTTAAAAAAACAGGACTTTTTATAACTTAGGGAGAAACTAGTTTCCTCCAAAATATTGTGTTTTCACAAACACAAACCACTTAGGTAATTTGACAAAATTACCCTTTAGAAATTAACCCATTAATTTCCTTCAAACATACTAATTTTTCCAACAAGATTAACCCAATTTTGTCATATGATTAAATAGAGATAAAAAGAAAAAAAAGGGAGACCTAGTAGAACAAAAAAAAAAGAGACTTTGAATACAAGCACACGTCTTTGTGTTTTGTGTTAGGGTAAAGGATTGCAACTCACGTTGGGCTTGGTTCGGTTGGACTTCCTTCCAAATTGACTTTGTCGAGGTGTAATGATGTTTTAAGAAAAATATCTACTTAGTCTCATTTATAAATTTACTAGTAAAAGTCCGTGTTTGAGGACACGTGTTTTTTTTTTTTAAAGAGCAAAATGGGAAAGGGACAATTTAGTGAGGACAAAATGGGAAATTTGACATTTGAAACTGTTCACACAACTGTTCACGAACAGTTGTGATTTATATTATAGATTATTTAATTTAGGTACAATAATCTATATAATATTTTAAAACAAAAGAAAATGTAATGCACACAGCCTGACACATGAATTTATAATGTGGAATTACACGTGCCGATTTCTCATTCATATTACATTAATTAATTAAGAATTATATTTTAAATCAATGAATTTATAATGTGGAATTACACGTGCCGATTTCTCATTCATATTACATTAATTAATTAAGAATTATATTTTAAATCAAATTTCCATATTTTCAAAAGTTTAATTTGATTTGAAATAACCGAAAGAGTAGGAATTGATTTAGATAGAAAGATATCAGAGATTCATGATTTTTAATTTTAAGGCTTAATTTGTTGATAAATGATTTTAAGTAGTAATTTTTAAATTTCAAAACTCTTCTATTATTAGTACTAAGGAGATTAATGATATGACGTAATCTAATTTTTTAAATATGCTACAAAGAAGGGGTTATTAAAACGTACTCCATGTTTATGTTAATGATCTCAATTGTGTGACATAATCTTCTATTACGTTTATTGAAATAAGATAATTTACTAGCTCATTAAAACTCTACCCCTTATATAAGACAAAAATTTGGGTGAGAACATCATGACCCGTCTCATCCATGAGTGATGTGGTGGATTTTGTATACATTATTTCCCTAATTTTCTAGACATTTTATCATTATTTTAATGTAATTTAGATTAGTTTTGATGTAATTTTGAGTAAACTATGAATTTGTGAGTTTGTGGAAAATATTTGTAATTGTGAGACATTTTGAGTGATTTTGTGTATTCCCGCAAAAGTATTAATGTGAAGGATAAAGTTGCTATTTTCAGAAGTTCAGGGATCAAGCTGCAGAATAGAAAAGGCTAGTGACCAGATTGAGAGTTTTAAAAGGAGGAGGATTAAATTGGAAGAAGTGGTTTAGGAAAGTAGTTAATTTGCAAAAGGGACCAATGGAAATCAGTATGTATGTAAATTTGGAAACAAGATATTCATTTAACCAAGGCTGTTGACCGTGAGTTGACCAAGGAGAAATCAGTGGACCAAGGCTTGCCGTGTGTGTGCTGGTGTGTGGAATTGAAGGAGTATTATTATTATGATTATTATTATTATTATTTTCTTTTCCTTTTTCTTTTTACTTTTCCTTTTAGGTTTAGTATTATTTGGTTGGAACAAGTATATACTTGTTTCAACTTCATAACTAGGGAGACTTTTTATTATTTTTCTTAGAGAGATTTTATAGCTTTTTTATGGAGAACTAATTCTTTTGCTTCGGATTTGAGCACCCCGAACCGTTTGTTTAATTGATTGAGGTATCGATTCTTTATTCCGAATCCCTATTCATAGTTTTACTTATTTTAATTGATAAATCGTTTCTAGGGTTTTGAGATTTGATCACCCTCTTTTCCCTTGTAATTGATTTAATGCTAGTTTAATCTTAAGTCTGTGTCAGATTAAGGTTTTGCACAAGTAGCATCTTTGAGATTTATGCACGTGTCGTGGTAAATTAAAAAGGGGGTAAAACTAGGTTTTGATCTATTTGCTAAAGAATAGTGAAATTCTTAATCTTAATTTCTTAGAGCTTTATCAATCAATATTGTGAATCTAGACTGTGTCAGTTAGGTTTAGGTATTGATTAGGGGAATAGGTGAGTGTGTCACTGCTTATAACCATTAATAAGAAAGAAATAGGGGTTGAAATATATTCCGGATCAAGTGAATAGGGAGGAAGGGAAAGAAATTGTGCCAATGATATTGAATTGATAAACGGGGACGGAGACAAATCTGAAGTGCTTGTCTTTAATTGTTTTACAACTTAGCTTTTAATTTCTGTTTTAGGAATTTAATTAAAATCAAACAAACCCCCAATCTTGTCAAGTGACAATTGTGCAACCGAATAACCGTTCTTCAGTGGATCGACCCTGGACTTGTCCTAGCTGCAGTTTTTGTAGCCGAGTATAGTCTTGGTAATTATTTAATTTGTAGGCGTGCGACTTTAGACCTATCAAATTTTGGCGCCGTTGTCGGGGAACGGTTTTATTTGTTTGCACTCTTATTCTTTTCTTAATCTATTTCTTTTTCTTTTTCTTGTTTCCTGTGAATTGTGCGTTATTGTTATTGTTGTCTTGTGGTGTGGAACCTTTTATGGTCCATACCCGTTCTGCTAATCAATTTGCTAGTCCTTTTGTTCCAGAAATTGAAAGGTATTTCAGGTACAGGAGAAATTTGCAGCGGAACGAGATGAATAATAATAACGGCAGAGGTGATGACGGTCCGGAGGTTGTGAACAATGGGGGTAATGGAAGAGGCAATAATAATCCACCTCCCCCACTTCGGACATTGAGGCAAAGGATTGCTCCTAACTGGAATGAGCAACCACAAGCAGTATTATTTCCTGATTTACCAGCTGGGGTCACTTTTGAGTTGAAGCCGGGGTTGTTGAACCAGTTGCCCCATTTTCATGGTATACCAGGGGAGAATCCGAATCAACATATTGCCCAGTTTGTGCAGATTTGCAAGAGTATGAGACCGGCTGCATTGCCTCTTGAGCAGTTATTACTGAGGGCGTTTTCATTTACTCTTAAGGATAACGCGAATACGTGGTATTATCACCTGCCACCCAACAGCATTACCTCTTGGCAGGAGTTGAAGGAGGTATTCCTTGATGAGTTTTTCCCTCCAGATCAGATCAATGTCATGAAGAGGGATATCAGCAACATGGAGCAGCGGTCCGATGAATCATTATATGACTATCACAACCGGTTCTACAAGCTCTGTAGAAGTTGTCCGTATCATGGCTTTGATGATGAGCAGCTTATTGTGTATTTCTATGGGGGATTGACTGTGCAGGACAAAAGATGGGTGGATTCTGCTTGTGGAGGTAGTATTCTGAACAAAACTACCAGGGACGCAGAGCAGTTGATAGAAGAGCTAGCCAAAAGCACAAGGACTCATGGGAGGAGGTCTAGCGTTAGACAAGTCAGTGCTGCGGGATCGAGTGATGCAACGAGTGAGTTGAAGACTGAGTTGGAAGATGTTAAAAGTCTGTTGAAGACTTTGGTTTTGGGTCAACAACCTCGTGCATGTGGTATATGTAATGATGTGACCCACCCGACTGATTCTTGTCCTACTCTTCAGACTGATGAGGTGGTAGATGTTAATGCTATAGGGTTCAATCAGCAGGGTCAGAGGCCACAGCAGTTCAACTACAACGCTGCGAATAATGTTCATCCGAACCTTAGGTATGGTCCACCACAGGGTCAACACGGTTTCAGGCAGCCATTCAATAATCAGCAGGGGTTTCAGCAGGGTCAGCAATATCAAGGTAACCAGTTTAATCAGTATAGAGCACCTGTTGGCTTGCGGCTACCGCAGGACAGCCTACGAAGATATGTTCCGTACGCCTGGCTCAGTATGACCACCTTATCCAACGGTTTTCAGCAGTATCAGCAGAGGACCGATACGAGTATCAGCAGTCTTGAGAGACAGATGGGGCAGATTGCAGATGTTGTGGGTAGGTTGGAGGCTCAGAATTTGGGAAAGTTACCATCTAGAACGGAACCGAATCCGAAGTCTAATGTCAGTGCAATGACTTTGCGCAGTGGGAAAAAGCTAGAGGAAGTGGTTGTCGAAGAAGAGCCCGAGCGAGTGGTTGAGAGAGTTACCCCTGAGGCGAAAACTCCTGAAAAGGAGAAGAGTACTGCACCAGTATTTCCTGTCTATGAGCCAGTCCCCCCGTTTCCGTATGCATTTAGGGAGGACAGAAAGCCGGAGCCTGATAAGGCTATCTTTGACACGTTCAAGAGGCTCGAGGTGAATACCCCGTTCCTAGATCTTCTTCAATCAGTTCCAAGGTATGCGAAGTTCTTAAAGGAGTTGTGCACTATGAAGAGGAATCAGAAGGAGCGGAGTCAGAAAAAGGTGAAGGTCTTGGAGCATGTGTCTGCGGTTTATCAGAAGAAGATGCCAAAGAAATGTAGTGACCCTGGTATGTTTATAATTCCTATCTCGTTTGGGGGAAGCAATTTTCATAGAGCCATGCTTGACTTGGGGGCTTCCATTAATGTTATGCCCTATGCATTATTTGAAGACCTTAAATTGGGTAAATTGGAGGATACTCGAGTGGTTATACAGTTGGCGGATAAGTCCAACGCATACCCCAAGGGGGTAGTGAGGGATGTTGAAGTCCGGGTTGGTAACTTGATTTTTCCGGCAGATTTTTATGTGCTTGAGATGGAGATGGATTCTGAGGCTCCCATTCTCTTGGGGAGGCCATTTATGTCCACTTCTGAAACTAAGCTTGATGTGACGAATGGCTCTTTAACCATGGAGTTTGATGGGAAAGTGGTAAGTTTTAATGTGTTTGGTGATAAGATCCTTCCCAAGAATGTGCGCAAGGTTTGTGCCATGGATTTGAGTGAGCCAATTATCAAGAATGGGGCAAAGGTAGAGAATGATGATGTTGAGTCTCCAAAAGTGAAGCCGGAGAAAAATAAGAAAGGAGAGCCACCACGGGAGAAAAAGAAAGTGAAGTCGAAAAAGAGAAAGCTTAAATGGTCTCCAACGAGGAGGTATTTCATTGAACCAAATCATCTTTTAGAGGTAACTCAAAAAGATTACTTTCATCCCCCTTACATTGATGTGTCTCATGGTTGTGGGGCCTCCCGTCCCATTACTTAGTTATTTGAATATGCTATGCCGGAGGCTTATCCGGCATTTGGTCTAGCTAAAGACGGTAAAGAAGGGCAGCTTACAGGGAGGCAACCCGGGATTTTCATTGTTTACATCTTTGTTATTTTTGTTTATTTTAATTTTTAGTTTGTATAAAATTGGTGCTACTAAAGGTTTTTGCGTTGTGGTGGTGTGCAGGAAAAGCAGTGGAGCGGAGCAAAAACTGTGTCCATGCTTGAGGTGAAAAAAAAGAAAAAAAATTGGAAAAAAAAATGGCCTGGGCACGACTCGTGGAAATTTACACGACTCGTTGTAAGAACCTGCACGAGTGTACAATTTTTCACGCCTCGTGCCACGACTGGAGAAGGGGGAACGACTCGTGCCTGAGCACGAGTCGTGCTATTCACGGACAAACACGCAGTTTCAAAAAGGAAATGTTTTTTTTTTTTTAATTTCAAAAGCTTTATTTTCTCCCCAACTCCTTCTTCTTCCTTTCTCTCCCTCACTGTTCAAGGCCTCCATTAACGCCCCCACCACACCCAAAACCGTCCACCTTCTCTCTCTCTCTTCCCTTCATCTTCATCTTCTTTCTTTCTCCTTCCCTCTCCCTCCTCCATAAAAACAAACCTATCACCCTCTCCATACCCCAAATTCGGCCATTAACGCTCCCATTAATCTAAACCCTCACCCTACCCTTAAACCCACATAATATATCCCTAATAACCCGAATTAAACCTACCCATCACCCCCTCCATCAATTTCGGCCCATATACACCTCATTCCTTCCCTCAATTTCTTCCTTAAAGCCAAGCAATTCAAAGCCCTAGAATCTGATCTTTTTGGGTTCTTGGTTCGAACTGAGGAATCCTTATTTGGAGCGACAAGGTGGAGCTTGGGGGATTCGGGAAAGCATATCACGGTAATTTTCGAAATTCTTTCTCTGTTGAAGTATAAAATTCTTGAGGAGCTGTGGAGGGATCGGTTGGTGTTGACAGGAGGTTTGTGCAGTGTGTTGGTATTGTTTGCTGCTGTGTTTGCATTGTGTATGTGTTGAGATTGTGTGAATTAAATTGGTGATAACAAAGGGTGGAAACGCTCAGTTGAGGATGAAATAAGGGTGATGCGTAGGAGGCACCAGCAACAGGAGGCGAACTGGGCCTGAACATGGATGTTGTGCTTTATTAGAGCGTGTTCGAGGGTTTGTAAGAGGAGGACGGTTTTGGGTCACTCATGAGATCTCTAATATTCAAATTACTGGATAATTGTTACAGTGTTTAAATCCACGTGCATGGTTGAACGATGAGGTTATTAATGTGTATCTCGAGTTACTGAAAGATAGGGAAAAAAGGGAGCCCAAAAAGTATCTAAAATGCCATTTCTTCAACACATTTTCTACAAGAATTTAATAAGTGGAAGGTCTGGTTATGACTACAAATCAGTTCGAAGGTGGACTACCCAAAAGAAATTGGATGATGTTAATGGTAGAAGGCTGATATTTTATGACTTCGGAATGATGGGAAGTATAAGTCCAAACATCCGGAAAGGTTTGCTGGAAGTATTTTATGGAGTTATATCTGGTGCCTTGCTCTACATTCGTGATGATTTTAAATCTGTAGATTGGAAAACTTGGCTTCAAGGAACCATTGTGAGAATGGTTGTGGCCGGAACTATAGTTGGTGCCGCCATTGGTGGTTGGATAAATGAGAGATTTGGGGCGGAGAATATCCATATTAGTGGCTGATTTCTTGTTCTTTGTTGGTGCTATAATAATGGCGTTGGCTCCGTCCCCATGGGTTATCATTTTAGGAAGAGTGATTATTGGTTGGGGGTTGGTATGGCATCCTTGACCGCTCCTTTGTACATATCAGAAGCCTCGCCAGCAAGGATCAGAGGGGCATTGGTTAGCACCAACGGTTTGCTTATTACAGGAGGCCAGTTTTTATCCCATCTCATCAATCTGGCATTTACACATACTCATGGAACTTGGCGTTGGATGCTTGGCGTTGCTGGAGTCCCAGCTTTAATTCAGTTCGTGTTGGCATTGAGGGTAATATCTTCCGTCTTCCTTATGCTTTTGATCTTTATTATGATTTTCTTCGTCACACTGAGGACATTGTGAGATTGAAGCGTGGGGGAGAGGTTGATTTATGTTGTAAATTGATATAAAAAAAAAATAAAAATATATATAAAAAAAAATAAAAAAAAAAAAAGAAAAAAAAATAAATAAAAAAAAATTAGAGAGGCTAAGTGAAAACCCGAAAGGGCGCTTAGGCAAAAGGAGAGGGAGTGTTGAATGAAAAAAAAATAAAAAAATATAAGGATAATAAAAAAAAAAAAGAGTGGCTAGGTGAAAACCCGAGAGGGCGCCTAGGCAAAAGGTGAGGAAGTGAAACATTGCATATTCTTTACATCACCAGAGTTGGAGACATAAGGGTGGATTGGAGCGTCGGGTAGGATTATTTATTATTGGCGTAGGAGGTTCGATTTAGAGGAGTTAGGATAGAAAATCCTCGTTTTGTTTCTTTTTGGTGTTATAAGGGGTGTAGGTGTTTTGTTACGAGGTAAGTTTTATGCTTAATTATAAAGCATACAGAAAACTTTAGTTTTTGAGGGGGATTGTAGTGTGAGATAAGCGTGGGGGAAAATTAGGACATGTTTAGTTCCCCCTAGCTTTTTGATGTGTGGGCCTTAGTTTGGATGTCCCGTTTTTGCATATTTGAAGTTGGGGTCGAGCTAAGGCCATTGACACCATTGTTATTTTTGGAGTGATAAGGAGCGGAGTTTTATTCTCCGAGTACGTTGATTGAGTTGTTTTGAGTTTGTTGATTTTTGATTGGTGGTTTAGAGGAGATTAGGGATCATTTTCCTCCCATGCTACGCTGATTAGACCGGTGCTTAGAGTGGGGTTAGGATATTACTCAGGGACGAGTAATGGTCTAAGCGTGGGGGAATTTGATGTGGTGGATTTTGTATACATTATTTCCCTAATTTTCTAGACATTTTATCATTATTTTAATGTAATTTAGATTAGTTTTGATGTAATTTTGAGTAAACTATGAATTTGTGAGTTTGTGGGAAATATTTGTAATTGTGAGACATTTTGAGTGATTTTGTGTATTCCCGCAAAAGTATTAATGTGAAGGATAAAGTTGCTATTTTCAGAAGTTCAGGGATCAAGCTGCAGAATAGAAAAGGCTAGTGACCAGATTGAGAGTTTTAAAAGGAGAATGATTAAATTGGAAGAAGTGGTTTTGGAAAGTAGTTAATTTGCAAGAGGAACCAATGGAAACCAGTATGTATGTGAATTTGGAAACAATATATTCATTCAACCAAGGCTGTTGACCGTGAGTTGACCAAGGAGAAATCAGTGGACCAAGGCTTGCCGTGTGTGTGCTGGTGTGTGGAATTGAAGGAGTAGTATTATTATTATAATTATTATTAATTATTTTTCTTTTTCTTTTCCTTTTTCTTTTAGTTTTCCTTTTTAATTTAGGTTTAGTATTATTGGTTGGAACAAGTATAAATACTTGTTTTAACTTCATAATTAGGGAGACTTTTTATTATTTTTCTTAGAGAGATTTTATAGCTTTTTTATGGAGAACTAATTCTTTTGCTTCGGATTTGAACCCTGAACCGTTTGTTTAATTCAATTGAGGTATCGATTTCTTTATTCCTGAATCCCTATTCATAGTTTTACTTATTTTAATTGATAAATCGTTTCTAGGGTTTTGAGATTTGATCACCCTCTTTTCCCTTGTAATTGATTTAATGCTAGTTTAATCTTAAGTCTGTGTCAGATTAAGGTTTTGCACAAGTAGCATCTTTGAGATTTATGCACGTGTCGTGGTAAATTAAAAAGGGGGTAAAACTAGGTTTTGATCTATTTGCAAAAGAATAGTGAAATTCTTGATCTTAATTTCTTAGAGCTTTATCAATCAATATTGTGAATCTAGACTGTGTCAGTTAGGTTTAGGTATTGATTAGGGGAATAGGTGAGTGTGTCACTGCTTATAACCATTAATAAGAAAGAAATAGGGGTTGAAATATATTCCGGATCAAGTGAATAGGGAGGAAGGGAAAGAAATTGTGCCAATGATATTGAATTGATAAACGGGGACGGAGACAAATCTGAAGTGCTTGTCTTTAATTGTTTTACAACTTAGCTTTTAATTTCTGTTTTAGGAATTTAATTAAAATCAAACAAACCCCCAATCTTGTCAAGTGACAATTGTGCAACCGAATAACCGTTCTTCAGTGGATCGACCCTGAACTTGTCCTAGGCTATGAGTTTTTGTAGCCGAGTATAGTCTTGGTAATTATTTAATTTGTAGGCGTGCGACTTTAGACCTATCAATGAGACGGGTCGGATCCATACCCATCACCCGCCCAACAAAGTCAACCCACGCCTCCGCCCAAGCTTTTTGCATATGGGCGGTCGCCCAAGCTGGAATGGGTGGTCGCCCAAGCTGGAATCAGCCCACATTTGCCTTGGCCCAATCCTTCAGCCAACATAAAGTAATAGTTTGTATACATTAAAGTAATAGTTTGTATACATTAAAGTAATAGTTTGTATACATTAAAGTAATACATATATACAGAAAAGTAATAATGTTTTTTCCTATGTTTTTTTCGTTTGGCAAAAGTAATACTTATTATAACTAAAATGTAACAAACGTGTTATTTATATATAATAGTATTTGTACATAATTGTAACACATGTATAGGTATATATGTTTTCATGTAAAAGTATTACATTATCTATAGAAATATGTTACAATTTCATTTATCAAAGTGTTACATTTACTTGTATAAACTATTACATTCATATACATAAGTTATTACATTTCTAAAATAATACATATAGTTTGTATTACATTTGAAAAAAATGGGTAAAAACGAGCTTTTATTTTTTTAAAACAGGTATTACGTTTACTTATGACCAATGTTACTTTATATGTATACAGTCATTACTTTAAGAGATGGTAACTATTACTTTTTCTCTGAAAAAAATAATATAAAAAAAAAAAAATTTAAAAAAAAATAAAATAAAAAAATTGGCCTATAAAAAGATTCCACGTGGCGGGTCATGCCCCATGGGTCATGGGTCGACCCGTCTCATGCATGAGACGGATCCCGTGTTCTCACAGGAGACCGGCTCCTTATATAAAGCCATATAGTAGAGTCTATTTTTTTTTTAACGTTTAATTAGTACTCCGTCCTAAATAATAACAATGTCTTAAATTTTATGGTAAAATTTTTTAATCAAATTTAAAAATTCATTACTTGCATATTTTTTCACAATTTTCATTGGCATGAAATTTTAAAAATTATATTGATGCACCATTAATAAAATTATTAATAATTATTATGAAAATAATATTTATCATTTAAAATACCATTTCAATGGGAACATTCAAATTTATTGTCTTCGTAATTCTATTTGACTCAAATACATATTTATATATATATATCATAATAATATTTTCTATCTCTAAAATTCTATCAAGGTTATCTATCTAATAGGTCAAAGTTTTATGATAATTGATAACTTTGAATCTCTTAATTTTTTAAAGTGATAAAATTTTAAAATTGATAATTTTAAAAGAACTAGACTATAGAATTTATTAAAAAGAGGATTAATTTCTTAAAGAATCCATATGAATCAAATATATTACTTGAAATTATTTATGCAAGAAAAAAATTAAACAACTGCATAAAAGATGACATTGCATAATTAAGAATCAAAGAGACATTTTAAAGATTTTAAAGATGCTGCTGGTAAATACTAAATACAGGGAACGATAAATACAGGAAGCTAAAAATTCCAAACCTGCCCTTGCCCGCCTATTGTGTATATACACGAGATGTACTCACTCATCTCGTGTGAATCTACACGAGATGTCTCGTATGCATATACACGACATTTATTTCATATACGAAATAAATGTCGTGTATATCATCTGGAGACATCTCGTGTAGATTCACACGAGACATCTCGTGTAGATTCACACGAAATGGTGTCTGAACAGCAAAAGCAACAGTGGGAGAGATTCACAACCGCAACAGCAAAAGCAACTAGAACTAAAATTTGTTTCTCATATGATAACACATCTCCACAAAACAGTGGGAGGGATCAATAGACAAATTGTATACGAAATAAAAGTGTTAACAAGGATAAGCATATAATTCAAACATTCATACAAACTTTATAATTCAAAAATCATTACACATATACTATCCCCTACGTAATCTTTTTCTTCTTGCATGGTTATCCTGATCATAGAGTTCATTAAATGCTGATATCCTATCTCGGTATTGGAGGATCAGTTGACTTGCGCTTGGATTACAGTGTTCCCTCCAAGTGTTCGGTGGTGGGGGAATTGGGTAATCATTGCCTGACATGTGCGGTGCAAAAGTAATAACATTTAAATACTGCGAATTTAAGTAAGACACTTAAATATTACAAATATAGATGAGGCAGGTTAAGTATCATACCAATATAAAATGGTTTGTCACTTGTCCACCACAAGCTGTGTTTATCGGTCGTCCTACTCCTTTGGAACGATCGGCTGGAAGGCATAAGTTGCCGCCGCTAGCCAGAGTACAAAATGAATGCCACATTATACCTCGTGGCGATGATGTGCCCAAGATGCAGGAGGTCCGTCCAATAAGTATTGTCCGTCGGCGGACATAACAAGCAATCCTATGTAAGAGTTCCTTTACATTTATCCAAGTTAGAACTCTTTGATAAAGGTCTTGGGCCTAACAATTGGTATCAGAGCTTACAAAATATTTCTTTCTTCTCCAATCTATTTTCAGTTTTGTATTTGTGTTGTATGCTTCCACTATTCTGCTATACAATTTATTTTCTTTAATCTGTCTAATTCCCACTTATTCTATTGTTTTTTTTTCACGAGCGGTTCTTCTTTTTCATCTTCTTTTCTTCTAAGGTGATTCCATTTCCCCTTTTTTCAACTGATTTCAATCTATACGTTTTTAGCTATTGCATGATAATATTTTTTTCCTGCAATCCAATCTGTAATTATGGGAGCCTAATGAACAAAATCATAGTAAGATACATAAAATAGCTTGCTAAGGTATAAAATACAATTGATTCTGGTGACACCAGTCCGAGTTTGAGATTGGCAGCGAGGTTTGGAGCCAAAAAAAATTATTTTATTTTGTGCGTGAAATATTTGATAAATAAAAAAAAATCATTGTTTTTGTTTTTCTTAGCAGATTCTTGATTATGATGGCCAAATGACAACTCCTTACCCTAAGAATTTTATTGAGGAATAGACTAAAGAGGCAGTAAGACTACAATAATTTTAATTCTGTTTCTTTTATTGATTCCTTTGTTACTTTGCAAGCTTTTATGTAATCTAGCATCAAGTCAAAGTATCATTATGAGTATTTGCCTCTCTTTCTCCTTCTCCTTCTCCTTCTCCTTCTCTCTCTCTCTACTCAATATGATTTGTTTTGTGTTATTTAGTTATTGTGTCTATAGGGAGGAAGGAGGAGTAGCAGTAAGTGAAATCAGGTTGAGGCTGATCTTACATAGAGGAAAAACAAGAAAATGAAAGGAGAGGAAAATGAGAGTGATCAAAGTTCAAAAGTTGTAACTTGTTAGTCAAAGCCATTCGTAATTTCAAATGCGGATATCATTCTTTCTGTTTATAATTCATAACAAAGTAAGAAAGGGACTATTCTATTCAAAAGTAGCTTCTGTTAGACAAAATCTTACATGAGCACAAAAGGAAAAAGAATTATACAATAATAAAATACAAATTACAATATATACATAAAAAAGAGAAAATTCGTAGGTTGATCGTCTTGATTTTGCCCGAGTCTTGTGTAACACACTCTCCTTGAGACAAATTCGCTCTCTCACCGAGTTGTGTTTGAGGTTGTTTTGGACGTTCGCCTCGTAGGATAAAATGTTGGTGATTTTAGTGTCATCAGCTATTTTATTGTAATGGTGATTTACTAGAGATCAATGTGATTACGTATTGAACTCGGATACGAGTAAGGAAAAGTGTGGAGTACACACTCGTTTGAGCTAATACGAAATCAACCTCGATAAAGAAGTAAAGGTTAAAGGGTAGCACATTTGACTTTGTTGATGTGCTCGGCCGAGCGAGCCTTGACTCGCCGAGCATAGCATAGCAGATTGTCAAAGTTTCTGGACAGTCATGCTCGGCCGAGACATATGCCTTGCTCGGCCGAGCAGAATGTTTGACACGGCTATGCAGATCACATGACACGGTCGAGCAGTTGGGCAAAAAGTCTCTGGACATCTTTGCTCGGCCGAGCAAGTCTCATGACTCGGCCGGCGGTTCTGAGCGGGTGTCATTTCAAACCGAAAAGACACGATGGTTGGCTAAAGTCATGACTCTTAATCAAACTCTTTAACTGATACCTTTCCATCTGTTTAAATACAGAGTTTGATCTCCTTTGTATGATATACAAGATATACAACAACAACGAAAACACAAAACAATTCTCAAGTTTAAGATTTGTCTTCTTTGCGAGAAACAAATTGTGTGATTGTCTTATCCCAATAGAGATTTCGTGTAACCCGGAGCAATAAGAGTCGAAATACTTTATTCGGAAAGTGGATTATACACGATTCAATCATATATCCGGCTATATTATCAACACCGAGACCCTATATCCCCAACAAAGCGAATAAAGTATTTTGTGATAATCATGGGTTTGGAGGAAATCTTGTGAAGGAGATGACGACTAAATTTGGGAAGAATTTGGACAAATTTGAATGGCAAGATTTTAGACGTTGGCGAAGAAGATGCACTTCCTTTTGACAACGTTAAAAGTTGTGTATGTTCTATCTACCCCTATTCGAGAATTGTTGGAAGATGATAACTTGGAAGCGATCGAGGACGCAGATCAAAGTGGGAAAACGATGACTACATCTGCAGAGGACACATATTAAACGGTATGTCTGATTCTTTGTTTGATATTTATCAAAATATGGAATCTGCAAAGGAGTTGTGGGATTCTCTTGAATTCAAGTACATGTCAGAGAATGCTTCGAGTAAGAAGTTCCTTGTAAGTAATTTCAATAGTTACAAGATGGTCGATTCAAGGCCTGTCATGGAACAGTTCAATGAACTCCTTAGAATCCTTGGACAATTTACACAACATGGGCTGAAGATGGATGAGTCAATATCTGTTTCAAGTGTGATTGACAAGTTGCCTCCCTCCTGGAAGGATTTCAAACACCCCTTGAAACATGGTAAAGACAATCTATCTTTGGTTCAACTTGATAGTCACTTGAGCATAGAGGAATCTCTTAGGGCGCAAGAGAATGACAAAGGCAAAGGAAAAGAAGTTGTTGGACCCTCGGTGAATATGATTGATGAGGGTGGAAATAATAAAAACAAAGGAAAGAAACATAGTTTCAAAGACAATGGTTCTGGTCCCAACAAGAAGCCTAAATTGGCTTGTTGGAAGTGTGGCAAAACTGGTCACTTTAAGAAGGATTGTCGTGTTGGAAACAAAAAGAATGACGCAAGCACCAGTGGTTCAGGAAAGGGGTCTAAGGACCATTCTCAAGACCAAGGTCAAAATTTAGTACATGGTTGGAACAACTTTATTAAAAATTCTGTTTCACTAATTTCTGAAGCATTTTATGTGCAGGATGATGCTATTGCGTGGTGGATTGATTCCGGTGCCACAACTCATGTTTGTAAAGATCGTTGTTGGTTTAAGACATATGAACCAATGGAAGACGGATTTGTCCTCTACATGGGTGATGACCATTCCGCTCCTATTCAAGGAAAAGGAAGTGTGGTGTTGGAATTCAGTTCGGGAAAAACTATTTCTTTGTTTAATGTATTGTGTGTACCAAAACTTCGTAAGAATTTAATTTCTGGTCCTATATTGAACAAGTGTGGATACAAACAAGTGTATGAATCCGATAAGTATAATTTGTAGGATTTGGCTATTATAATAATGGAATGTTTATGTTGAATTTAAATAAAATTTCTGTTGACTCTAGTTCTGTTTATATGACTTCTTCTATTGTTATCAATTCCTCATTATGGTATGCTCGGTTAGGACATGTGCACTATAAAAGAATGTTTGAAATGTCCAAAGATGATTTGATTCCTGCTATTGATAAAAATACGGAAAAATGTAATACTTGCATGTTGACAAAAATCACTAGAAAACCTTTTAAAAGTATTACAAGGAAATCTGTAAAACTTGAATTAATACATAGTGATTTATGTGATTTTCATGCAACTCCATCTTTAGGCAATAAAAAGTATATTGTCACTTTTATAGATGATGCTTCTAGGTTTTGCTATGTTTACTTGCTGCATGCAAAAGATGAAGCCCTATATAAATTTAAAATTTATAAAACAGAAGTTGAACTACAACTAAATGGCTTGATTACAGTTTTTTGGTTTTCCTGGATTTCAGGGAATATTGTGGACTTTATTTATAGGCCTAAAAAAACTGCAAAGTGGTCCGTACGGACCTTTGTGCAATTACAGTTTTTTGGTTTTCCTGGATTTCAGGGAATATTGTGGACTTTGTGGGGATTTTGCAATGATGTTGGCGTGTTGACATAAGTGTCCGTACGGACACATCTTGCTTTGCAAAGTGGTCCGTACGGACATGTATGCAAGATGACTTGTTTTTTGAATTTTTGTTATTTCCTGCAAAGTCCTTGAGTTCTCTTTTATCCCTGAAATGTCCTCCCTTGGTTTGGTTGGTCAGTTTGGACCTTTTGGACGTTATGGGTCTTCGAGATCACGACTGTGTGAATCCTCAGAGTTTCTCGTATGCTCGGATGGAGAGCGGTCCGGATTGGGATACTTACAGGCATAAAGGTGTTAATTCCCAGAATGATAATGAGCCCATCGAATTTGACAAAAATTCTCATCAAAATTCAACGTAGGCATTTCCCATTGGTCGTTTGTTTTGCTATGACTATAAATAAGAGTAAGGGACAGTCACTTTCGCACATTGCACTCTATCTTCCCCGACCTGTATTCAGCCACTTTTTGTTGTATGTGGCAATCTCTAGGGTCACTAGCAAGAAGGGCCTCAAAGTTTTGATATGTGGAAATAATGGGCACACACATGATACGATGACCAATGTCGTGTATAAAGAAAATTTTCACAAGTTATGAGGTAATTCAAAATCTATAATATGGTTATTACAATTAGTCATATGACCCATGCCCAAACTCTAACAAATGCCATTTTAGTTTGGCAAACTTCATTTTATTATTTTTAAATCCTTAGTATTTCTTGTATTTTTGCATTTGAACTTAACTAGATCATGGTTGAACAATTGGGAATCTCCTAGCAAGTTGTTTGCTTAATGGTACTCACTACATACCAAAATGAATGGTCTTTTTTTATTTAAGGGACATTCTGAGAAGAAGGTTGACTTTTAATAGTAGAAATTTATAAATATTTTTGCTAGCCATTTTCAAACTTTTAGTTTTGCAAATATAAAATGAAGTATGATTATTTATTATATTTTTTTTTTGTAAAAATCATTTAGGGATATATTTTGGGACCGAGGTAGAACTTATTATCTCTATGTGGTTGCAAGGTTAATCGACTGATACTCTTTATCAATTGTGTTTGTAATATCATTGTTCCTGGTCACTCGAATATAAAAGGTAGTACCGTAATAGGAAATGTAGAACTAAAATCTCCTGTAAATTCCTACATTTTAGTTGCTTTGTGGTTTTGAGTTAATGAACTTTATCTAACTATGTTCGACTTCCATATATGACATTTTTTTCACGTGGATTGTGAAATCATTTCATTGCCATGACCCTCATTTACAATTTGATTTTTATTTTTATTTTGCATTTTTTCCTATTTACCGTAATTCTTTTTGCAGCTACTACCATGCTATCATAGTTTATGTCTAATTTTATGATTTACACATGGTACTTTTAATTATTTTTGAAGGGAGGTCTACATCAGGTGTACTGGTTCCAGTTTCTTCCCTGTGAATTTGATCTCAACCCTCCATCAGATATCAGATTTTGTACTCACCAGCTAATGCACCAATTCTTGTTTGGCTTTTCTAAATTCAAATCTTAATTATCTTGAATACTGCACTTGATTTTTGTATTGATGCTTTAATAGTGTGAAGGTTGATTAGAGGGATGCTGCTACACTACTAGTGCTTTCATCCCATCTGTAGTTACAGAAGGAAGGATTTCTAAGCGCATGGTTAAATTTGTTTGTTTGATCGTGGGATCCTTCTTAGGGCTTACATAACCCTGGTAAAAAGTTTGATTGTAACTCACTATGGATATCTCTCACACGAAATATCGCTACCTATCTATATTATGCATTTGAATATTAAATCTACAAATTGAAAAAATCAAACTCTGGATTTTTATACTTGCACAACACTTATCTGTTGTAGAAAAGGCAAAGCCTACTGTTTGTCAGTTAATTAAGAGGTATGAGTCAAAGTAATATTGGGGCTTATTATTAATATTATTATTTTGTGTGATTTTTTTTCTTTGAATATAAACAGTTTTTTTGAAAATGACAAACATCAACCTAATTCATGCTCTATAAGGGGATTATTCTGTTTACCATTTACATTAACACATTTTATTTTCATGTGAGTTTCAATCAAATTATTATGATTAGAAGTGATAATATTTTACAGTAATTTATTAAAAGTTGTATTAGAAGTCTTTTCTAATTATGAAACTTTATGTATTTACTATTAATTAATGATCGAATACGTTAGTATCTAAGTAATCATAATTTCTCTAAATAACCTTGAGAATGGGTATAAAATAATTGTTTAATTGACTTTTTATTTGTTAATCAATCACTATTATTATGTCTCGTCGAGTATCAACGGATTACTAGCTAGTATTTAAAAAAATAAAATAACAATTTAGCATAAGTAAATATTTAGCTTTTCATTACCACCCAACTCTTTATTTTTCAACATAATAAAATAAAAATAATCCCGTTATTTTATTCATCTAGAACGTGCGACTCTTAACGGTAACCCAAACCCGGTCGGTCGTAACACAAACTCCCGTCAGCCACCGCCTCGATTAGCACCCTGACACATTCAACCCTTTCCAACGGTCTGAAAACCAAATCAATCTCAGCACACGTCACACGTTCTAATCCAACGGCTGTCTTTAACTTATCCCCTTATATTCTAAGTCCACGCTCCAAATTCAATCACGCGCATACAAATGTCCCACGTAATGTCGTTGAAGCAAAGAAAACACGCAACTTAAATAAAAAGCAACGGCCACGATTTAATCTTACAGACAGATATTTTGGTTTTCCTCTGAGTTGTTAACTAATCATTAAACCCCCCCAGCTCATTTAAATTTCCATTTTTTAATTATTCCCCAAATTTAATTCGCTTGCTTATACAAACCGACTTAAACATTTCTCTATATAAACCCTCCTTCCTCTTTTCTCTCTTCCCCATTATCTCTCTCTCTCTCTTTTTTGATTGATTTCTGTCCCTAACAAAAATTTCAATTTCGAATTTCGTCCGGAGAGATATAACAATGGCGTCTTCTGCCTTCGTTATTGTGTTGATGTTCGCTTTGGTTGCCGGATCTGCTCTGGCTCAGCCACCAGTGGCCGCGCCGACTGTTTCTCCCGCCGCTACTCCTACCGCTACACCTATTCCCGCCGCGACGCCGCCTACTGTTGCTCCCACCACCTCTCCTACTTCTTCACCGACCGAGGGACCAACTGCTGGTTCTCCACCTGCTCCTCCTATGGCTCCTGCCTCAAATCCTTCAGTTGCCGTGCCCCCCGGCGCCGCACCTCCTTCTGATTCACCTAACGCTGCCAGTTTGAACAGAGTCACCGTCGCCGGATCCGCTGCTTTGGTGTTCGTCGCCGGAGCCTTGATGTTGTAGATCTGATCAGCTGGAGATTATTTTATTGTGATTTGTACTTTTCGACCGTGTTTATGATTCGTAGCATTTTTTTACACTTTACGATTTAGCTCTATTTGTTATATTTACTTTCACGGTGGACGACGACGACTACTACTACTATGAGAGAGATTGATGAGTACATTGTTTTGATTTACTGTTATTGATTTGATTACCAGTCATTGTTATTTATGGAATTCTTTTGTTATAATTCTCGATCTCAATCTCAATTTACATGAATTAGTACTAAAATTTATCTGCCGTCGTAGCTCTTTTTCCATTCAATAGTTCATAATTGGTAGCAAAGTGATTGCAGATTTAATTTTATGGTAAGACATAAATTAACACTCACATTGTGGTAGAGAGCAGATTTTGTAAAACAATTTAAGGTTGGGGACCTGGAGTTAATGAATTTAAGTACAGGCTGTGGAGTAGGGGAGAGGGGGGTCGGTTTGGGGTTGGCATTTTTGTCTTTTGGGAAAGTTGGAGTTGAGAATGAAGAGGGTGTCACGTGGAATTGGACAGCTGTTTGTTAGGGAGGGGTCCATGTGTATGTGTAGTACAGAGAGGCCATGTGAGTTGAGGGAGAAGAGGGTCCGTTTTGAATGATTACGGAAAATGAAATGGAACATGTGAATGTGAAGATGTTACTTTCCGGTCACTAATTAATAAGTTATTAATTTGATATATATATATATATATTTTTTTTTTTATTACGGGTTAAGAACCCGTCGGATTAATCTTGGATCATGAGGTATCGGCCGCCGATATGCGGCGGAGGTAAATCGCGGGATGCGCTTATGCGTAGGGGTGTGGCAGCGATCTTTCCTTGCCTGAGGAGCCTCCTACAAGGCATTTACACTCTTATAACACCAAATGGCTGCTCCAGCTGCTCCTGTCGAGGCAATTATATCACTATTACAACACCAAATGGCTGCTCCAGTGCTCCTACCAAGATTTGACCTCCCCACACTGAGGTTGTAAACCCGTGATCTTCCTTCGCTACGCGGATGTGCCAGGGAACTCACAGGACGCAAAGCAAGATAGGAATTAAACCACAAAAATTCTCTTTGGAGAGAATCGAACCGATGTCCTCCCTTACGAAAGACCATCATTATACCACTGAGCCAAGGCCCATTAGGTTGGTAATTTGATATCTTTGTTTGTATGAGCGTCAGTCTCCATTCCTTAACTCCATGCACTGCACTGGAGATGCCTTAAAAAATATTAAAATTTGATTTTGATATCTATAACTTAACCCAATGCATTTGAGATGCTCTATAAGTATACTCCCTCAGTCTTATTATAAAAACATAATTTTTATTTTGGATGTTCCTTTTAATTAAAAAAGAAACATTTTTAAAATGGATTTTTTAATTATTTTTTTATTTATGAAATTCACTTGACATCATTGTAATAATTATCTATTTACTATTTTCTACTATAAGTTTTATTTTATATCTCATTTTATATATTTGTAATATTTACTTTACCATATTTTTCTTAATTCTCATATAAAATCAATTTGTATTTGGGGCGGAAGATGAGAGCATATACAGTTGTGTTCCACTAAAGTTAAATGCTCAATTATTTGCGAAATGATTTGGAATCCCACATTCCTCCCAATAAATAAAGCAGCTCAAAAAAAAAAAAAAAAAAAAAAAAAAAAAGAAGCTCAAATGAATAATGATAAGAGCTGGTATACCAATAATTACAGGGCCCTTTTACCCTTTACAGTCCTCCAATGTTCTGGGCCCATAACTCTAAACTTGGCCCAGTCCATTAAATACAATGCCTAAGTCCGAAATATTTTTGTACAGAATAAAATACGATGTAACTCATATTATTGAACTCATTATTTTGTAAATACTTCCATCCGCCTCTAAAAAATTATCCTGTTGTTGCAGGGGCGGATCAGAAGGCGGCGGCTCAGCACTGAAATGCAGTGGAATTTTTTTTTTTTGCCCCCACCATATTTTTGTTATATATGTATATATATAATTAACTTCAAGATTAACACTAGTGAGTGGTGTGGTTTAGCGGTAGAAGTGGTGAATTTAAAGCCTTTGGTGTTTCCTTTTAAATCAATGTTCGAACCCTGCTACCTACATTTTCAATTAATTTTATTTGTCTTCCATCTTTGCTATTCTTTCTCTTAATTTCCTCACATTTTTTCAATCTTAATTAATTCGTTAGGCTTTTCTCATTTTTTTTGTTTTTGGTCTTTCTTCCTATTATCCCAAGTTTAATTAGCAAATTTGAATTTCTTTTTTGTACGAGTAATATATTTTAATAAATTGTTTGCGTTAAATACTTCAACATTATTTCAATCGTTCTTTGAATTATTTACTTATATCATTTTTGTTAACTAAAATACATTGTATTTCATGGATCCGACCCATTTTTACTTGTCAGGCCGAATTTTTTTTTTTTCGGGGGCGCTGCCCCCGAACCCCCATGTAATCTTGCCCCCCCCTCGGCCAATTCCTGGCTCCGCCCCTGTCCTGTTGTATATTTTGCAATTATTAAGGAAGAACTTCACCTTCTTATACCTTAGTAGATTTGCACTAACATTAATTCATGCATAAGTTTAGAAATGGGACATACTTTTTGGGACAAGTCAAAATAGCAAATGAGACAATCTTTCAGGGACGGATGGAGTATAATTTATTTATTGTAAAAGTTGAATTTGTGCGTAGTACAATTATAATTATTCGTATATATGTCACTTGTAAAAACAATGGACTAATAGTTATCATATAGCTCAGCTTGTTTCGGGTGTCGGACGTTTCTAGCCTTTTGTATCTTCATTAATAAATAAAATATTATGATTGCCAAGAAACATTTTTTTTACCCCATTTATATTCTCCTCCCGGAACGCCTTTAATGTGTAACTAACTATATGGATGAATGGGAGACACCTTCCTTTTATTTTTACATTAAAAGTTGAGGTTTGTTTGTTCGGTAAAAAGCTATAACTCAAGTTTTATCTGATATTTTTTTTAATTTGAAATTTTAGAGATTCAATTGTTGGAACAATTACGATCCAATAAATATGAACCGACTCATTACTAGATCAAGAAGAGAAGAAGAAGAAGACGGAAGCGTGTAATTACCTTGTGATTCCATGTTTGTTCTTTAGTCTTGTTCTTGTTCTTGAATAAAGAGAATGAAGTAAGAAGATATACTTTAAATTATGGAGGAATAGATCTTCTAAATGATGAGTGCCCTTTACTCTCTTTGATCTTCAAGTACTTAGGAAGAGTTTTGACTAAATGAGAATATAAACAACTAGTGATTCATAGGCTTGATGGATAGGCCTTTATATAGGAATGCAAGGCGCGCTTCGTTTAGGAATTTCTGCTTTTATTGATATATAAGATATTACCATTATGCCCATCATTTAATGGTATACTTATATTATGGAATTCTACATATTATTTAGAGTTCTATACTTTATACCATATATTATAATATTGATCATTATATTATTAAGTATTTATATGTTACATTAATCCATGTTCTTACAATCTCCCACTTGGATTATTATAACATATACCTTCACTTAATAAATTACTTCAATCATATTTATAACACAAATGACAACCCTTATGTGCACTTTGTTGTCATTCGAAAACAATCCGTCCATTAGTCATATAAGTATAAGGACTAAAGGGGCATTCGTTGTAATTGATTCGCAACTAAACCCACATTAATCACATATATATATCCAACTAAATGACATAGATAAAGTATAGATATGTAGCATGGAAAATTAATGAATATATATGAAGAATGCATATATATATTCTCCAACTAGTCCTACTTTAACCAAATGAGATCAATTTAAATGAAAACAATACAAGGAAATAGAAATATTTAAAACTCCCACCGATTTAGGCATTATCAAAAGTCATTACACCCATATGAGCAACATGCTCGTGAAATACTAAAGGAGATAACGCCTTAGTAAATGGATCCGCTAACATGGAGTTTGTACCAATAAGTTCTATTTCTATTTGTTCATTTTGTACTCTTTCTCTCACAACAAGAAACTTAATATCTATATGCTTAGATTTAGATGAACTCTTGTTGTTGTTGGAGTACAATACCGCGGCCCGATTGTCACAATATAACTTAAGCGGTCTTTCAACACTTTTGACAATCCGCAGTCCTTCAATGAATTTACGCAGCCATTATAGCTTGATTGGATGCCTCATAGCAAGCAACAAATTCGGCTTCCATGGTGGAAGTAGTAACTAATGTTTGCTTGGCACTTCTCCAAGATATCGCTCCACCGACCAAAGTGAAGACATAACCCGATGTCGATTTGCGACTATCTTGGCATCCAAAGAAAGTCGAATCGGAAAAACCAATGATCTCAAGATGATCCGACTTTGTATATGTAAGCATGTAGTTCTTCGTGTTTTGTAAGTATCTCATCACTCTTTTGGCTGCGACCCAATGTTCTCTTCCGGATTGCTTTGATATCGCCCAAGCATGCCAACAATAAAAGCAAGATGCGGGCGAGTACAGGACTTGAGCATACATTAGGCTTCCTACTGCCGATGCGTAAGGGATATTTTCCATATACTTGGTTTCAAGATTATTTTAGGACATTGATTTAAAGCGAACTTATCTCCCTTAGAGGCAGGGGTGTCATGTGGTTTACAATTTTCCATGCTAAACCTTTGTAACACCTTCTCTATATAGCTCTTTTGTGATAATCCTAACATACCTAGTGAGCGATCACGATGTATTTGGATTCCTAATACAAAAGAAGCTTCTCCAAGATCTTTCAATCTCAAATTTGTTTGAGAGAAATTTCTTGGTTTCCTTAAGAAGGTCCTTATCATTACTAGCAAGTAAAATGTCATCCACATATAAGACCAAAAATATAAATCTACTCCCATCGAACTTATGGTACACACAATCTTCACCAAGATTCATTTCAAAACCGAATGAAAGAATAACTTGGTTAAATTTTAAGTACCGTTGACGAGATGCTTGCTTGAGCCCATAAATGGATTTCTTGAGTTTACAAACTAGTTGACTAGTTTGATCCGAATCGATCACCATTTACGGTTTCTTCATATAGATAGTTTCCTCGATGTCACCATTGAGAAAAGGCTGTCTTTACATCCATTTGATGAAGCTCGAGGTCAAAATGTGCCACTAAAGCCATAATGATTCTAAAAGCATTTTTAGAGGATAGGTGAAAATGTTTCTTTGTAATCAATGCCTTCTTTTTGAGTAAATCCTTTAGCGACAAGACGAGCCTTATGTCTTTCCACATTACCTTGTGAATCCCTTTTGGTCTTAAAGATCCATTTACATCCGATGGGTTTCACATTCTTAGGTAATGGGACAAGATCCCAAACGTCATTATCATTCATGGATTTTAACTCTTCATTTATGGCATCAATCCACTTATGAGAATTTGGACCACTAACGGCTTCATGGAAGGTGATTGGCTCATCTCCCACTAAACCTAACGGTTCCTCATTCTCGGCAAGATATACATCATAATAATCCGGTATAGCACTCCTTCTTGCTCTATTAGATCTTCTTAAGGGCACCGGTTCTTCTTGATTTTGAGGGTGTTGAATTTCCTCATCAACATTTTCATGTTGTTCATTAATAGGAGAATTAACGTTATTTTGAATTATATGTTCTTGTCGAATTTCAGGCACAAGCTTTGCTTGATTTTCGATAGGAACTATAGGAAGAGGTATAGAAACGAATTCCTCTTCCATTTCTTCAAATTCAAAATTACTATTCAAATTTTCCCCTCTAAATTCAACATCCTCAAAGAACCTAGCATTTCCCGTCTCGAAAAAGGTTCTAGTTTTAGGGTCATAGAATTTATATCCCTAGATCTTTGAGAATACCCTACAAAATAACTACTAACCTGTCTTAGCGTCCAACTTTCCTTCGTTAGGTTTATAAGGCCTAGCTTCGGCTGGACAACCCCAAACATGAAGATGATTAAGGGACGGTTTCTTACCGGTCCATAATTCATAAGGGGTTTTGCTAGTAGCTTTTGAAGGAGCTCTATTAAGAAGGTAGGTTGCGGTTTTCAAAGCATCGCCCCATAATGAGTGAGGTAAAGAAGTACAAGAAACCATACTTCTTACCATATCCTTAAGGGTTCTATTACGTCTCTCGGCTACACCATTCATGCTAGGTGTCCGGCATGGTGTAAAGTGAGGGACAATCCCACACTCTTCCAAATAGCGAGCAAAAGGACCCGGACGTTGTTCTCCCGAACCGTCATTCCTACCGTAGTATTCACCACCACGATCGGATCTAACGTTCTTAATAGTCTTTTCAAGTTGATTTTCAACTTCGGTTTTAAAAGACTTGAAAACGTCCAATGATTGAGACTTTTCATGAAGCAAATAAATGTATCCATAACGAGAGAAGTCATCTATGAACGTAATAAAATATGTTTGTCCGTTCCATGAAGGGGTAGGGAACGGTCCACATATGTCCGTATGAATTAGTTCTAAGACTTTTGTAGCTCTCAAGGATTCATTTTTGTTTGTACTATTCGTAAATTTTCCCTTAAGGCATTCAATACAAAAGTTATTTTCCGGAGTATCAAGCTTATGTAATATTCCCTCGGACACAAGCTTGTCAATTCTCCTTTTGGAGATATGACCCAAACGCCTATGCCACAAGGTATAAGAGTTTTTACTTGAAAACTTTCGTTTTGTGCCTCGAGAGTTAGTTTCATTATAGTGGGACTCATTTAATGAATTTACTGTGTCAAGTAAATATAGATTATCAATGTAAGATAAAGAACTAGTACCAAAAAGCTTTGAATCAAAATATAAATTGCATTTATTATTACCAAAGATACAGGAATAACCTTCCCGATCTAATGTAGTGACGGAAATTAAATTCCGTCTAAATGATGGAATAATAAATACATTGTTCAAAACCAAATAATATCCGGTACTAAGAGATAATCTAAAAGTCCCTATGCCCTCCACCTCTACCGGCTTTCCAGCTCCCATATAGATGAATCTTTCACCTTCATTGGGCGTTCGGTAGTTCAGGCAACCCTGCATACATGAACTTATGTGAGTAGTTGCACCGGAGTCTAACCACCATGTATACGAAGGAATTGAAACTAAATTAGCTTCAGTACAAACAAAGCTAAATGACATACCTTTCTTAATTCGCCATTGGCGATACTTAGGGCAGTCGGGCTTCATGTGAGTGGGGTCCTTGCAAAAGAAGCACTTTTTCACCTTTTGATCATTTGATGATCCCTTAGGCTTCTTTGTTGCAACCGCAATCTCCTTACCTTTTCTCTTTATCCCACGAGAAGAGGTAGATGCATAATGAGCACTTTCGGGTTTAGATTGTTTCAATCTATCCTCTTCCTCTGTCACATGTGAAATCAATTCATTGATATTCCACTTGTCCTTTTCGACAGTTATAGGTCGTTTCAAAATGACCGAATTGATGAGGAAGAGAAATTAAAGCCAAATGCACAAGCAAGTCTTCCGAAAGGTCTAACTTGAGTGCCTTTAATTTAGAAGATAGATGAAACATTTCCATTATATATTCCCTTATGCTTAGGTGCCTTTATACCGCATGGAAACAAGCTTCCTTAAGGTAGCACTTGTTTCCGATTTATCGCTTTTTGCAAAGCGTTCCTCTAGGGCATCCAAAAGCCTTTAGCTCCATTATCCTCGGAGACACCGTTCAAAAATGTCTCCGGATCGCATTCTTTATAATGCTTAGCCGACGCGATTAGAACGCTTCCACCTCTCTGAACTTAAGCGGTCTTCCGCAGTGCTTTTATCAGTTAGAGGGGCAGGAGCTTGTTCTCTTAATGCGAGATCAAGGTCCAAACAGCCTAAGACCATAATAATCTTGTTTTTCCAAGTTTTAAAATTTGTCCCAGTTAGCAAAGGTATTGAGTTTATGGCAGTAGTAATAGATGAAGCACTGATCAAATCTGAATGAAGAGAACAAAAGAATGAAACAAAACATGTATAAGAATCTACACAATGATTAATTATATCAAAATGAATTCCATCAAAATAAAGATAATCAATATGACATCAAGACTAATCTTTGAATTTCGAATTGACTCACAATTTGATTTATCTTAGGGTAAACAAATAGCTTAAACAATACATTTCATGTACTTGCCTTCCTTTGGGCCGGATCAAGTACAAAAAATGTCCTAAAGTTTAAGGTACTTGTTCCCCGATAATAAAGAATATAAACAACTCATTTTAAACACCCGCCTTCCTTTGGGATGGATCAAAGTATTTAAAATGACCTAAAGTTTAACTTCAATTATTACCCATGAATGCAAATACTTAGTCAACAACAAGGTCTCCTTTGGGAAACAAGCATGTTATCACATATCAATATTTACATTCATCTTTTAACAATTTTGAATTCAATCAACAAGGTCTCCTTTGGGAAACAAGCATGTTAATTTTATCCAAAATTGTTAAGGATATAATTAATCAAAATTAAGGCCTTAAGGTAAATTTGAAACTTTAAAGGGTAAGAAAAGAACGAAAATTTATTAATAAAAGACAATATCCTTATGTTCTACCCGTCCATTCTTAAAGTTTAACAACTTTAAGAACCGCCAATCAGCGTGACTGGTGTCCAGATATCATATTTTATCAATAAATTATCAAAATTCTGAAAAATATTTGAGACTGAAGTTTTTCTGGACGACCTGGAATTTCAAGGGGACGACTCGTCCCTTAGGGCACGACTCGTCCCTAAGGGGACGACTCGTCCATATAAGGGGGACGCCTGAATCAGAAAGGTCCCATTCCAGAAAATTGATGGGCACGACTCGTCCCCTACGGGACGACTCGTCCCCAATGCCCAGAATTACGAATAGTCACTATTTTCAAACCCTTTTATGAACAGTTTTCCAACCAAATTTCCCTTTTAATGCATTATAATTATTGGCTATGTAAATGGGACAAGTTTGCACTTTAATTAACATGATTCAAACAAGTAGACCTAGATTTACACACTCCAAACACATGATGTTGGCTATGTAAATGGGGTAATCTTGTATGAACCATTGTGTCTCTTAAAACTTGACCTTACCATTATTTCCATGGTGACTCAATTTTCAATCAAAGTAAGTAGATCCGCATACTCACAACACATTTAAAAAATGCGTGGCTATGCAAATGAACAAACTCACAACGCATCCAAGGATGGTGGCTATGTTCAAAAAATGGGATAATCTTACATTAAGGATTGAAAGCCTTTTGAGTAAAACCAAAATTCATAAATAGGATGAAGTTATGAACATAATACTCTTTAGACAAAATGAGTATTATGTACAAGAACAAAAAACAAGTGTAATTTTACATGGATTACAAACCTTGAACAAATTAAAGCACAAGACTTTATAAGAAATTCAAACTCAATCTAGTATATGAGCAGGCTCTGATACCAATTGTTGGAACAATTACGATCCAATAAATATGAACCGACTCATTACTAGATCAAGAAGAGAAGAAGAAGAAGACGGAAGCGTGTAATTACCTTGTGATTCCATGTTTGTTCTTTAGTCTTGTTCTTGTTCTTGAATAAAGAGAATGAAGTAAGAAGATATACTTTAAATTATGGAGGAATAGATCTTCTAAATGATGAGTGCCCTTTACTCTCTTTGATCTTCAAGTACTTAGGAAGAGTTTTGACTAAATGAGAATATAAACAACTAGTGATTCATAGGCTTGATGGATAGGCCTTTATATAGGAATCTAAGGGGCACTTCATTTAGGGACTACACCTATTGATATATAAGATATTACCATTATGCCCATCATTTAATGGTATACTTATATTATGGAATTCTACATATTATTTAGAGTTCTATACTTTATACCATATATTATAATATTGATCATTATATTATTAAGTATTTATATGTTACATTAATCCATGTTCTTACATCAATCTCCACCAAATGCACTTTCAAGTATACTTTAGTAATAAATTAAGAAATTCAATAATAATAAAAAATCATTATTTTTGAAATGAAGATTTAACTGACCCATGTGGAATCCACCTCGAGGCTAATAACTACAGGGGGTCGGTAATACAATATGGATATAGACTGCAGCGGTTCCAAATTTGGACAGAGGAATTAGTACTTTTGTATAAAAATTTAATTAAATAAATGAAAGAAAAAGAAAGAAACCCTCATTCAGGAACAAGAAAATATTTCATTTATGATATTTGAGATTTGTTTGTTCGTTAAAAAGCTATAGGTCAAGTTCTATCTGATATTTTTTTTAATACGAAATCTCATAGATTCAATCTTCACCAAATGTACTTTCAGGTACACTGCTATAGGTCAAGTTATATCTGATATTTTTGTATCAGTTTTCCAATATGGTTATCAATATTAAAAAAGTTGTAAATCGATTCCTAATATTGACATTTCGTTGCAAATTGGTATAAAAACTAACAAATTATTAACTTTTTGACGGAATTAAAGTCATGTGTCATATAAATAAGGTTTTAAGGGGCATACTAATCATTTCATAGGGGAAAAAGTAAGAAATTACTCTTTACATCAAAATGATCAAAATGATGTAGCTTTATAACACTTGGTTAATGAAAAAAAAACGATCCAAAAATAAAAATTAATTAAAAAAATACATAAAGTAGTGATTGGTGGTGACTATAGTGCTAATAGTTGTAATGGTCGGTGGTGGTGTTGTTGAAATGAATATGAAATAATTATTATAACTTTTAAAAATTCAAGTGCATAGCGTATAACTTGAATTTTGTCAAAAAATTAACATTTCATTAATTTTTACACCAATTAGCAACAAAATGTCAATGTTAAGAATCAGATTTTAACTTTTTCAATATTGGGAACCAAATTACAACAGTGACACAAACATAAACATATGTAACCAAATTGCAATTTGCCCAAGTTAATTAGATAGGCATTCATTCTCCCATCCTTGATTAGTAATGCAAGTTTAATTTTCATTTTTTTTAAAATTAATTTTAATACATTATTTGCTATAATTACTTGTACATTATTGCATTATTTCATTGAATTATTTACATTATCACTAAAATTTGGTGAAATAATTCTTTAAATCCTTTGCGTTATTTTTTTTTTTCCAATTATCTCAACCCAATCTAAATATCAGTCTAACACACAATATTTGTATTAATAAAATTTTGAGAGTACATTATTGTTATACGATTCAATTTAGAGTTTAACTATTCAATTAAAATGATATTGTATTGTTGCCCTTAGAAAACTTTAGGGGCCCAGCCTAATAATTTGGCTAGGGCCACAAAATTTACGGTACCAGTCTCGTATAAATGTATTATCAAATGAAATAATCAAGTGTATGTCACATAAATAGCTAATTTTAATAATAAGAATTGATATTTGCAATATTTTTTTAGAGCACGAGGGGGTTAAATGCCTAAGATAAAAGGAGTCATCCCCATTATGGAGAAACAACAAGGAGATTTTCCGCTTTTTACCCATTATATAATGAAATATGAAAATTAAATTATTTAAGAATAAAGTTTTTTGATTTTTTTTTCAAAAACTTATACATTTTAAAATAAAAAAGACCATTTAATTTGGGAGGAAAGAATACCACGATAAATTGGCCGCTGTAACAATTCTGAATCGTAACTAACAGTTGTCACTTGGGCTTTCTGTAATTGTGTCCAAACTTTACATAATCAAGTGGGCTAGTCAATAATTATTAATAATAAAATAAAATAAAATAAAATAAAATAAAATACATACGAGATAAAAAGAAATCAAATACAATAGAGAAAAAGCACTGCCTCTATCCTGGCCATGAGTAGAGTAACCACATTTAAAACTTAAACAACATTGATGCAACCAAGCTAAACAAGGCAGCAAACACCACCGGGGACAGACTTCCGGCAGAAGATGGCAACGGAACACCAGTGCCAGTGGGCGGGGTAATAGTGGCTGTGGGCGGAGATTGGGTGGTTCCGGCACCACCATCACTTGCAGGTGGTGCGTTGGGAGTAGTGGTTGAACCTCCAGCGGCTGTGACAGGGACAGATAACTTCATTCCACCGCTGCAATGGCCAATAACACCACATATGAAATAGTGGGTCCCGGCGGTCTTGAGAGTAATGGTGGTCTTTCCGGTAGAATCTGGAACGGCGTTTCCGACACTGCAGGCGGTGTAGTCGCTAGAGGTCACCTCCGCCACATTGTGACTGTTTTGGTAGTTAAACACTAACAGAATTTTCAAAACCAAAAGAGTTCGTTAATTAGGATCGATCGTATAATTATCAAACATATACTCGCCCAAAATAATTAAAAAATATTGAAATTAGCTTTTAATTAATTAAAAATAAATTTGTTTTTGTAATAGTTATTTTTGGAACAGAGGTAGTATTATGGTTTTAAATTTTGTAAATTAAAATTTCCTAATTTTGTGTCCATTTACCATTTTGTTATCACATTAGCGTACTAATAATGATTTTACGGCTAATTAATATTGATGAAATTTTTAGAGCATCACAATTTATAAGAGAGAGTGATCGGGAAGTTCTAAGAAAGTATCATAATGTTTGAAAAGTTTTTTCATCATGTTGTATTATAGATTGAGTATTATATTCACATATGAGTGAATATAATAATATTGCATGCAGTATTATACTCCCTCCGTCCCAATCTAAATGTCCAAAAATGGGTTCGGCGCGAGAATTAAGGAAAGTGAGGTAGGAAAGAGAAAAAGTGAGGTAGGAAAGAGAAAAAGTTTAAATGTTGTGAGTATGAAAAATTAAATAGGAGAGAGAATGAGTGGGAGAAATAGTTAGGAGAGAGAATGTTGTGAGTGTAAAAGTAAAGTAGGAGAGAGAATGAGTGGGTGGAATAGTGAAAAAAACTTTCCTTTTTTGAAAATAGGACATTTTAAATGGGACACCCAAAATGGAAAGCTTGGACATTTAGATTGGGACGGAGGGAGTATATTACTGCATAAGAACTTTCAGGTCATTTTGATTTAATGAGAAACTTGAGAAAAAGTGATTTGTTCCAAAAGAAACTTTTGGGTCAAATTTCCAATTTATAAATATTAGATCATTAATATATAGTACACAATATGCTACTCTCCACAACCTATCAAATGTTGGTTACAATTTTTATTTTTGCTTGCCCCAAAATGTTAATTTCATTTCTAAATTAAAGGATAAAAATCAATGAAGTTTCAAAACTATCCTCTGATAAACTTAGAAAACATTTACTCGAGTAATTTAAGTGTAGCTCATTAAGAATATAAATAAAATAAACTCCATTCGTTCCAAAATGTTTGTCCCATTTGACTTTTTTGTTGAACTTTGACCACAAATATATGACAATTTAATTATGTTCATGAAATTCTAAAAATTCCAATTGATTCACCATTAATAATATTATCAACAACAACTTTTAAAATTTCATGAACATGATTAATCTCTCATAAATTTATGGTCAAAGTTCAAAAAAAAAGTCAAATGAGACAAATATTTTGGGACGGAGGAATTACTCCCTCCGTCCCAGACCAAGGGTCCTCGGGGGGAATTTCACGCTTTTTAAGAAAATTTTTTAAAGTGGGTAGAAAATTTTAGGAGAGAGAATATAAAAGTTAAATGTGTGGTAGGGAATAGGAGAGAGAATGTAAAAGTTAAATGTGTGGTAGGGAATAGGAGAGAGAATGTAGAAGTTAAAAATATTTAATAGGAGAGAGAATGAGTGGGAGGAATAGTAATGGTTTTTTTGTAAATATATGGAGATGATAAGGGTATAAATATATGAAAAATTTTCCATTTAAGGAAAGGGACTCTTGATCTGGGACGGACCAAAAGGGAAAGTAGGACTCTTGGTCTGGGACGGAGGGAGTAGTTGTTAAAATGTTTGAATAGTTAAATAAGAATGTTATTATAAAAAATGGTTGTTAAATTTTTGGAATAGTTAAATAAGTTTGTCATTAGACAAACATAAAGTATGTAAAATGGTATTCCATCTGTACCAAAATATATGTTATTTCAGATTTTTTATGCATATTAAAGAACATAATTAATACATATAAAATAAATTAAATTTAACTTTTTAATTAATAATTAATAAGTAATTTAGGACGGAAGGATTATACTCCTTTCGTCGCAATTCAATGTCCACCGTTTGATTTTTTAGTCAACAGAATTGATTATAATTTTATGAATATCTATATCTTTATACAATTTTAAAAATTGTTATTAATCAAATTGAACAATAATAACTGTGTACATTGAAATGAGGTAGAGCAGAGTATATAAGAAAAGGTAGTGAAGTGTGAGAAATTAACATACCAAGGGAGTCACCAACATTAAATGTCTTGCCAGTGGCCCAAGTGTCGTAATTGACGCCGAGTCCCCAACCGGCAGTGTCCCCAACGGTATAAACAGTTGCCGTACCTGGCAGTGCCCCAAGCCCCAAACCTAGTACTACTACTAATATCAAACCCACTCCACACTTGTTGGCCATATCCAATCACAGAGAATATGTGTGTGTTGGAGGTTTTGGTCGGAATTGAATGCTATAGTTGGTGGTGTGGGAATGGGGATATTTATAACAGTGAATTAAAGTGAAGAGAAGCTAGGAGAATTATGCAAAGAAAGAAAAAAGAGTGAAATAATGGAGGAGTTAGTAGAAAAAAAAGGTTTGGTTCACTAAATCAGGGAGGAACAGTTGTAAAGCACCTCTCCCATGGATCCCTTAATTTTGAATCAATACCTACTCCTTGTTCCCCCAATTACACAATTTGGTCTCACTTTAAAATCTTTTTAGCAATATTACACCTTGTGATAAGATGAGTCAGAACAGAACTGTTCTGAGCTAGGGATGGCCAAAATCGGTCCGATTTTGGTTTTGGGTCGAAAACCGCCGGTTTCGGTTCGGCGAGGAGGTGATTCTTAATCGGCCCGGTTTTTTCACAGTTCCGGTCCGTCCGGTTCCGATTTTCTCCCCGGTTCGCTTCGGTTCCGGGCTTTTCTAGTTCGGTTCCGGTCCGATTCTTTGAAAAACATGGAAATTTCGTCCGGTTTACGGTTCCGATTCCGGTTTGGTTTGGCATTTTTGTAACCCTTAATCGGCCCGATTTTCTCATAGTTCCTGTCCGTCCGATTCCGGTTTTCTCCCCGATTCGCTCTGGTTTCGGGCTTTTCAATCCGATTCCGATCCGATTTGGCCATTCCTATTCTGAACCGTTGAAATGATGTTACATACCCGAATGAATAAAGTATTACTGCATCAGTGATCAAAATTTACTGAACATCATGTCAAGCTACTTATTTTTTTCAAATAGGAAAAAAGAAAAAGGAATCAAAACACTCCCTTCATTTTATTCGAAAAGGAAACATGCATGACACCCCTACAATTCTCATTTTTTTAACACTACAAAATTAAGTTAATTTATTATTTTTATTTTATTTTTTTCAAAAGGAAAAAAGAAAAATGAAATTGTCAATTCGATTTTGAAGTAGACAAAGAATAATATTATAAATCTTAATCATTACTAATTAGCTTCATCAAGACATGTAACAATGACGATTTCATAAAAAGACAGGTCCACTCTTCTCATTTGCAAGACTCCTGTCACCTTTTATATTTATTTAATCTACTCCCTCCGTCCCACCTCAATTGATCCATTGAGGTGGGACACGGTTTTTAAGAAAAATTATTAAAGTGAGTAAAAATTAGAGGAGAGAGAATGTAAAAGTTAAATGTGTGGTAGGGAATAGGAGAGAAAATGTAAAAGTTAAAAATATTTAATAGGAGAGAGAATGAGTGGAAGGAATAGTAAATTAAAGTGGGTATAATGAATGGTTTTTTTGTAAATATATGGAGATGATAAGGGTATAAATATATGAAAAACTTTCCATTTAAGGAATGGGTCAATTGAGGTGGGACGTCCCAAAAAGAAAAGTGGATCAATTGAGATAGGACGGAGGTAGTATTAATTTATTTTTCCAAATCAAAACACTCCCTTCATTTTATTCGAAAATACACAAAATGAATCTTACACGAAAGTTAAGAAGGATGTATAGTGCATTAAGTTACGTGAGTATTATGTTAGTGAAATTACCTGATACGGCGGACGCTCGAGCGCGTCGAAACTTCGCTCCTCTTTTGAGAGGTGAAAAAGTGTTTTAAAGTTTGGACGGATAAATTACTTTGAAAAGAGAGTCGCCACGCCGTTTTGTTAGCCCAAGACATTGACAAAAAGCTTTTTATGTGAGATTTTTGAGTTCAGAGGTACGTTACGCCTCGTGTAGAGATTTTTGTGATCACCCGAAACGCCTCAATGAGACTTTCTAAACCTTTTTGAAAGTTGTGTGTGTGGTGTTCAAAATCTAGTCGCCTCGCAATTTAAAAGAAAATGGAAAAACTGTGCAGTTTTTAGATAAAATTGTTTACTTTGATAAAATGGGAGTTTAAAACAAATCTGAAAATGGAGAAAACTGGAAAACTGACCAAATATTACAGGCTGCAAACTGATTCGTATGGATTAATGTCCCTTTAAAAGGAGGTACGTACGGATTATGATATGTAGTAAGCTATTTTTTTGTATTTCATTTAATTTTTTATGTTACTTTGATTAGACTTGGGAAAGAAATGTGACAACTTTTGGATTATACAGAAATTGGCCATAAAATCCAAAAAAGAGGAAAATGTTCAATCTTAGGATTGTCATCTCCAAGCCTTAGGATAGTACAACAATGGTTGTTTCAAACTTTTCTTGAGAAACAACAATGTAGATTGTTTGCCTCAATTAAAGAAATGAGAGAAATTTTTTGAAGCTTTAAACTTGAACTTTTGTCACATTTTAAGAAGTAAGTGAAAGAAATGAAGTTAAATCAATATTGTAACCATAATTCCTGAAATCACATCTTTAACATGAGTGATGAGTTCATAATTGATAATTAGGGTTATTTGTATCATTATAACTAACAAAAAGAAAATAGATCAAAATATGATCTTAGAAAGTAAAATACATTTGAAAGTAAATAAAGGAAAGACAATACATGAAATATAAACAAATCACTATCAGCATTAGACCTCCAATTTTAGACACATTGTGCATGAAAAATCTTGTAGGATCATTTAGATGGTTTGGGTCTACAATATACAAAATAAGTAAAAACAACATTATAAATGATATATTTAACAACAATGATTCATAATATATTAAAAGACTTGAAAATGAAAGATAAAGCATTATTTAGGGTTTGTAAGGAGATCTTACCAATATTGGTTCTTTTCTATCTTCCTATAGTTTACTTTGTGGAAAAAGTATGTGATTTGCTTAGGGGGCGTTTGGTTCGGTGGAAAAAAAGTGAAGGAATGGAATTGTCAATGGAATTGAATTCCTTAAGGAATTGGAATGGAAAAAAACTGGTTAACCCCCTCCGTTTGGTTGGCACGGAATGAAATGGAATTGTCATTCAATTCCTTGGCAAATCATGTTTGGTTTGAAAATACAAATTATAGGAATGGAATGAAAGCATATAAAATGACCAATTTACCCTTTTAAAAAAAAAAATTTGGAGGGGGTGGGGGGTAGGTAGGGGTATGCAAAATGAGTAAAAAAAAAATTCGTGGGGGTGGGGGTGGGGGGTGGGTGGGGTGGGGGTAGGGTGGGGGTGAAAAAAAAATAAAAATTTCGTGGGGGTGGGGGTAGGGTGGGGGTGGGGGTGGGGTGGGGTGGGGGTGGGGGTAGGGTGGGGGTGGGGGGTGGGGGTGGGGGGTGGGGTAGGCAGAAAAAAAATAAAAATTTCGTGGGGGTGGGGGGGTGGGGGGTAGGGTGGGGTGGGGGGGTAGGGGTAGGGTGGGGGTAGGGGAGGGTAAAAAAAAAATAAAAATTTTGTGGGGGTGGGGGGTGGGGGTGGGGGTAGGGTGGGGGAGGGGGGAGGCGAGAAAAAAAAAAAAAAAATTTGTGGGGGTGGGGGTAGGGGGTAGGGTAGGGTGGGGGAGGGTAGGCGGAAAAAAAAAAAAAAAAAAATTTTGTGGGGGGGTGGGGGGTGGGGGTAGGGTGGGGGAGGGTGGCGAGAAAAAAAAAAAAAAAAAAATTTTCGTGGGGGTGGGGGGGTGGGGGGTGGTACGTAGGGGCTGGGTAGGGGCTGGGTAGGGGGTAGGGGTGGGTAGGGTTTGGGGGTATTTTGGTCAAAAAAATTTTTTTTTTTCCATTGCCCCAAGGAATTGAACTTTCCATCACTTTTGTGAAGGAAAGTTGAATTCCTTCATTTGAAGGAATTCAACTTTCCTTCGGAATTTTTTTTTTAAATTCTATGAACCAAACAGGGGAAAGGAATGGAAAAGTGGGAGTTTTCCATTCCTTTCCCCCACTTTCCTTCCAATCAAACGCCACCTTAGGGTGATTAAGGAGAGAATTCTGCTCTCACTTAGGCAGAATGTCCACTACTACTAGAAACACTCTACTTACCCACGGAAAATTTCGTGGGTAAAATTAATTTACCCACGGATGACCCACAGACGGATTATGATATGCAGTAAGCTGTTTTTTTGTATTTCATTTAATTTTTTATGTTACTTTGATTAGACTTGGGAAAGAAATGTGACAACTTCTGGATTGTACAGAAATTGGCCATAAAACCCAAAAAAGAGGAAAATGTCCAATCTTAGGATTGTCATCTCCAAGCCTTAGGATAGTACAAGAATGGTTGTTTCAAACTTTTCTTGAGAAACAACAATGTAGATTGTTTGCCTCAATTAAAGAAATGAGAAATTAGGGGTGACTTGATAGGTATACTAATTGTATTTTGCTTATACCATGTACCTACCAAGTTTAAATTCGTGCATGAAAATCTATACCAGTACCAATCAACTAAGTCGGTATACCAACTAAGTTGGTACGATAGGTACTCGATTGGTTCGGTTGGTACTAGACTCTACCAAATCAAAAGAATAAATTTTGAGGTTTAAGCAAACTAATTTTTTTTATCAAAGACAATTAACGTTCTCAAACGAGCTTTACCATGAGACGAGACATAATCAAAATGAGAAAGACATCTGAAGTCTAATTTGGTACTTTCCAAAGACATTCATAAACCAAATAATCCATACAATCAAAATAACAAACTCAGCGTGTTTCAAAAGAAAATGCCACATAATTTAATTAGCGGACATGAAAAAATTTAATACACCAACTAAATTAAGATAACATTCAACCATCCAAAACATCGAAGCATTTGGTAAAGCGAAATCAAGTGTAGATCAAAGTTCCAATTCGCTATGAACCAAAGCATAAAGCAAAAGTGGGACTCGCTATGAACCAAAGCATAAAGCAAAAGTGCGACTCTGTAAATTGCCAAAAAAATTAAGATCAATAAAAGGATGAAACTAACAATAATTCAAAGTAAAACAATGGAAAGATTTTGTATTAAATCACATAGGCCAATTATTTTTGTGATTTCTTTGTTACAAGCACTAAAAGGAAAGTGTTAAGTATTGATAATTCATTTTGAGGCAGAGGAAGTATTAAATTAGTGAACACCAAACCACCATTTGATATTATAAAGCAGATTTTGTATTGAGTCATGTTTCTGACATAAATCGCGAGTAAGAAACTTAGCGGTAGGGAGAGAGAACTGAGATAGTCTGAGATAGGGTTTGAAATTTGGATTAGGTTATATAATTAAGTAAATTATATATATACTCCCTCCGTCCCAGAGATGGTTACCCATTAACTGTTACGCGCGGAAAATAAGAAATAATGTTATTAAAGTAGGAATTGTGAGTGGGTAGGAGAGAGAAAGTGGGGTAGAGAATAGTAAGTGGATAGTTGTTGTGAGTATGACAAGTGGGTCCATGAATAAAAAAATATTAAAAAGTTTCATTTTTAGGAAGTGTGACTTATAAGTGGGACGCCCTAAACGGAAAAGTGGGTAAGGTACTATAAGACGGAGGGAGTATATATATATATATGTGAAAATTTGTACTCCCTCCGTCCCAGCCGAAGCTTCCCATTTTGTCATTTTGGGTGTCCCGTTAAAAGCTTTCACTTTTCTTTTATGGCAAAGAATCTTTACTATTTCCTCCACTCATTCTCTCTCCTAATTCACTATTACACTCACAACACTTTTCAAATTTACTATTTCCTCCACTCATTCTCTCTCCTATTTTTAAATTGCACTCACAATATTTTTTATTCCCACCCATTTTCTTAATTTGCATGCAATGTCAAAAGTGGAAAGCTTATATTGGGACGGAGGGAGTATTTCAAAAAAAAATTATAATTGGTATTCGGTATACCAACCAATTTAAATATTTGTAACGTGTACCAACCAATTATACATAATTGATACGGTAGTATCGTACCAACATTTCGGTATACCGATTTGTATGTACCAATTATAATTGGTACGGTTGGTACACATGTTGGTTGGTATGGATTTGAAAATTTTGCCAGCCCTATGAGAAATCTTTTGAAGCTTTAAACTTGAACTTTTGCCACATTTTAAGAAGAAAGTGAAAGAAATGAAGTTAAATCAACATTGTAACCATAATCCCTAAAATCACATCTTTAACATGAGTGATGAGCTCATAATTGGTGATTAGGGTTATTTGTATCACTGTAACTAACAAAAAGAAAATGGATCAAACCTCTGCCATCAGCTACGCTGTTAGAGCGAGTAGCCCTCCTAGGTGGATTGCCCTGAGGAGGAGGAAGGTTAGCCGTTCTGTTTCCTGCACCAGCTTCTGCGTTTCTTACCGTCAGACTGAGCGTCGGATCGCTGGAAGAGGATGCAGTCTGTCCGTCTTGAGCCATATTACTCTCTGATAAATTTTCGAGGTCAAAAACACGATTCCCGGCAATGAAACCAAACTGATGCTGCAGGAATCGTGCTGGATCAATCTCCGTCCAATCAGCAAGATAGATCTCCTAGCTTTTGACCTGAAATCAGAACCCACGACTAGCCGGAATGGTCTCCGGCGAAAACCCTCAGCCGTGAGAGTAAGTACGGTGTATATGAAGCTGATAAGTTATAAAGAACAATGTATTCAGAATAACAAATAGCAATTACCTTGGAACAGTTGATATGTCATGTATTTATAGTTGTTGATAAGAGATATTGTCCAAATATAACTCCTGATTCGTAGGGAGTCTGTTATGGAAAAAATTGTATACATGCCTGGACTCTGTAGGTCGACGTGTTCTTTGATAGGTCGAGGTCGCCTGTTGGGTCTAGGTCGACCTGACTGAATAATAGGCTCGGGTGATACCCGAATAGAATCTGGATCGCATGTCGGACGATAGCTAGGTCGAGACCACGGAGGTCGGACAATGAGCTAGGTCGGCTGATCTTAGACGATGGGCCTTGTAATCATTGGGTCTAGCCCACTAAGAATGTGGTGGCAATAACCTCTATAAAACTGGGCTTGGTCGTTGGGCCGAACCCATCATATTTATTCCGTTCAGTTAATATAATTGAATGTGTGAAGATTAAGAAATAAAGTAAGTGCTAAGAATATGAAAAGTAAAATAAGAGAGAAAGTGAGGTAGATAAATTTTGGTTGGAACTATAATATAACAAGTGAATAACATTGAAACGGAGAGAGTACGTAATTTGCAACTTTTTTTTTTTTTTTTTCATTTTAAAATCTCAAAGTAAAAATATTAAATATATTTAAAGAAGAATAGGAAAGATATGAGGTGAGAGAGGGAAAGCAGAAGGAATAAGCTTTTATGTAACAATATTCTTAATCCCAAATCTAAAGAAAATGTGGAGCCAGCCAGCCGGGTAACCATAAAGAGACGGGGTTTATCATTGCTACCAGAGATATATTCCTGGCATACATTTATATTATTCAAAATTGATACAGTAGAATTTAGGCCCATTTTTTCTAGGGTTTTTAGCGCGAGATTTAAACCAATTTAAAACACAACATTTAGTTATTTTTCCAAACACCCCTCCGCCTAGTTGGGGCGACCACCCCACAACATGGTGCGATCGCACCAACTCAAAAACAGACACCCCTCCGTCTAGTAGGAGCGATCGCCCCACAACATGGTGCGATCGCACTAATTCAAAAACTGAAAATTATATTCTAGTCACTGAAACTTTTAAAATTATATATTGGTCACTACAACTCTTATAAATTAACTATAATAGTTATAATTAACATATGAGACCTATCTGAATGGTTTATGAACTCATAATTTGTAGGTCTTATGACATTATTATAAGACCTGAAGTTGTCTTTTAAAGACTTTTTCAAAAAGTCTTATAAAAGTATTTATATGTTATATAAGACTTATTAAAAAGTCTTATAAGTAACTTATAAGACTTTTATAAGACTTTTTAAAAAGTCTTATAAGTAACTTTTAAGACTTTTTAATAAGTCTTATAACATATATAAGATTTAAAAAGTCTTATAAGTTACTCTTATATTTAGTAAGCCTTATAATAAGACTTTTTGTATAAGTCCTTTAAAAAAGTCTTATAAGTTACTTATAAGACTTTTTAATAAGTCTTATATAAGACTTATTAATAAGTCTTATAAGATTTTTTTAATAAGTCTTATAACATACTCCCTCCGTCCCAGTCGAGTGGAGACTTATTTCTTTTTTGGTCATTCCAGCTAGACATGGGCAAACCGGAATCGGGCGGAACCGGAGAACCGAACCGGAACCGGCAGAACCGAAACCGGCAAGAACCGAAATCGGGCGGTTCACGGTTCAGTCTCGATTCCTCCTTTCAGAAAACCGTGAACCGCCGATTTTAGAACCGGAATCGGAACCGGGGAACCAGAACCGGGAAACCGGCGGTTTGGAACCGGAGAACCGGCGATTCTTGCTGAAAATTCAAAAAAAAATCAAAATTTGCCCTTTTTTTTTACAGCTTTTTCATTCAAATTTCCCCCTTTTTTTTACTTTTTACACCTTTTTAAGAGAAAATGACCCAGATAATAGTTCAAGATCTTGAAATAACTGGACAAAGGGGAATCATTAATAAAGGGTGGGGTGGCCTTGGTAACTGTAAGCTGTGGCCATACTTCTGTACATTATGAAGCTTGAAGAAGATATTTGCTAAGTAGTTCTTACTTACAACCTTGAAAGCTTTGTTAGTGGTTGTTTATATTTTTATTTCTCTTTTCAGTGGAAAGACCAAAAGACTTCGTTTACTTGCTGGATAATTGCCCTCATGATTGGCTTTTCTTGCAATGTGCTGCTGTGGTAAAACACAAACGATATTACTGCTAGTTTCATTATTTTTTGTTTTTGCTCGGTGTGCAGAAGTTTTTCAAAAATCTTGAATTTGGTGTTGGGCGGTCGCCCATGTGTGCAGATTTCCTAAGAAAAAAAAAAAAAAAGGACAATAAAAGAACCGGAAAACCGTGGAACCGGAACCGGATTTTGGCGGTTCCATCTCGGTTCCCCCCTTTCCCGGAATCGGAACCGGCGGTTCGAAACCGGAACCGAAACGGGGAACCGGTTGCCCATGCCTAATTCCAGCCCAATGGAGACTGCCCAAAATAGAAGGGAATCTTTACTATTTTTTCCACTCATTCTCTCTCCTATTTTACTTTTACACTCACAACACCAATCAAATCACTATTCATCCCACTCATTCTCTCTTCTATTTAATTTTTCATGCTCACAACATTTTCTTCCACTTTTTATCTCTCTTACTTTTCCTTAATCTGTGTGCCCAAATTTTTGGTACCCACTCGGCTGGAACGGTGGGAGTATAGTATAAGACTTAAAAAATCTTATAAGTTACTTATAAGATTTTTTTTAACTTATAAGAGTTAAGTTATAAGAGTTGTAGTGACCAATATATAATTTTAAAAGTTTCAGTGACTAAAACTATAATTTTCAGTTTTTGAGTTGGTGCGATCGCACCATGTTGTGGGGCGATCGCTCCAACTAGGCGGAGGGGTGTATTTGGAATTTACAAAAAACTTTTCTTTAAGAGGAATATAATTTGGGCAAGGAGAGTCCTAGGGAATTTATCCTAGAATTTATGGTTAATTTCAAGTCTCAACTTTTAAAATTATTCAACAAAATGAATTTTATGGGATGGAAATTAAACTTTTAATTCTAATGTATTGGCTTGTTATTCGATCGTTAAGCATATGTAACAAGTATACTCCCTCCGTCTGTCCCAGCAAAAGTATCACTTTTTACTCAAAATGGCATTCCGTTTGAAGCGTCATCTTTCCTAAAAATGAAATATTTTATTAATATTATATTATCCCACTAACTATTCCCTCCACTAATTCTCTCTCCTCTTTTCAAATTACACTCACAACATTTTTTTTTTCATTTTTTTCTTAATTTGCGTGCCACCCCTAAAAGGGTGACACTCTTGCTGGGACGGAGGAGTATATATATATATATATATATATATATATATATATATATATATATATATATATATATATATATATATATATATATATATATATATATATATATATATATATATATATATATATATTTAAGATAGAATAAACGGTGAAAATATTATTATAGTGTCACCCTCCGTTTATTCTATCTTATATATTTAAGATAGAATAAACTGAGGGAGTATATATTTTCACCGTTTATTCTATCTTAAATATATATATATATATATATATATATATATATATATATATATATATATATATATATATATATATATATATATATATATATATATATATATATATATATATATATATATATATATACTTCCTCCGTTTCAATGGGCTTAAGAAGATTTTATTTGGCACGGAATTAAGGAATATTATTATAGTATTAGGAGAGAGAATGAGTTAAAAAAATGTTGTGAGTGTGAAAAATTAAATAGGAGAGAGAATGAGTGGAGGGAATAAGAAATTATAATGTGTTGTGAGTATTAAAATAACGTAGGAGAGAGAATGAGTGGAGAAAATAGTGATTTAAAGTTTCCATTTTGGGAATTCTTAAGACTTATGAGACGAGACGCCCAAAATGAAAAATTTTCTTAAAATTTATGGGAAGGAGGGAGTATATATATATATATATATATATATATATATATATATATATATATATATATATATATATATATATATATATATATATATATATATATATATATATATACTCTCCTCCGTCCCAAATGAAAGAACCACTAAATTAGCTGGCACGCAAAATAAGAAATGTGATGTAGGAAAGAGAAAAAGTTTAAATGTTGTGAGTATGAAAAATTAAATAGGAGAGAGAATGAGTGGGAGGTGATGTAAGAAAGAGAATGTTGTGAGTGTAAAAGTAAAGTAGGAGAGAGAATGAGTGGAGAGAATAGTGATTTAAGGTTTCCTTTTTGGGAAAGTGGCTTTTTAAATGGGACGCCCAAAAAGGAAATAAATGGCTCTTTCGCTGGGACGGAGGGAGTATGTTTTATAATAAATATCACATTTAATTTGTCAAGCCTTTTAATAGATGCACTATATTTGCTTGTATATTATTAATCTGATTATAAAATAGTGAGTCATTTTGCTTTTTTCCATCATATTCACAAGTCAAAAAATAGTGAGTATTTGCCTCCGTAAAAAATGATGAAAAATCAGCTTATAGCCTTACAAATGGAAAAACATCAGTACTACTCGAGTGGCCAAGCTATAGAGTATTTTTTTAAAAGGTGGGATAAAAATTGTGCTTAGTTTATAAAAATTGGCAGAAAAAGAGTTGAGATAATATCATGATATAAATTTGACCAAAAAATTAAGGGATTTAAATTGAAAAACAAAATAACAAGTGACTTGAAAATGCATTACACCATTCATGGCCATTTCCATTTCATTTCACTAAAATAGAGAGAGAAAACAAAACTATATTCCTAACAAGTGATGTTTCATAAAACCCGTAACTCTACCTCTATATAGAACTATCCGGTAAATCCTGGCCACTTCACGATACCAGTTAGATCATGTCATGGGCATTGTCAGGTGTGTGGTTACTTTCATGTGATGTAAACGCAGCGGAATAGTAACGATAATTAGCCTAAACTAATTATCCTGCAAGGATTAAGAAATCCCAAGATAACAATTCAATGAATTCTACGAAGAAGACAAAGAACCTTTGATGAACTTGCAATTGCAATTCAAGAGAAAAATAATAAGAATCAACGTGTACAAAAACAATGAAAAAGATGTGTTTAAATACTACCTAACGTAGGGTAAAACCTAAATAAAAACGGAATTAAAAACATGCCTTAAACAACTCAAAATAAGAATCCAAATCCAAATAGGAAAGTAACGTGCTGCAAAATCCTCATGGTTTGAGGCGGGCGCATGAGGCCAGGCTTGGCGGGCGCCTCATGTGCCGTAGGTTTGGTGTAATTTGGAGCAGCTCCAGGCGGCCGCATCAACAAGGCGAGGCGGGCGCTTCAGACTCCGTGGGTGTACCTGGCATTGCTCAAAGTCCAGGCGGGCGCCTGGTTTAGTTGAGGCGTGCGCCTCAAGCTGGGATGGTTGTGGTTCGTGTTCTGGCCTAAAATCCGAAACTTGTCCAGCAATCCCAACACATAGGACATCATGCACCCCCGCTTTAAAAGGATTCGTCCCCGAATCCACATCAACATACAGAGGCTCATCGGGATGAAACCCAACCAAATCCGAAACATTAAACGTGGACGATATATTCCACCCGTCCGGCAAGTCCACAACATAAGCATTATCGTTAATCCTCCTCAATATCTTGCACGGACCAATTCTCTTGGGATGAAGCTTGTGATACGTACCTTGCGGAACACGCTCCTTGCGCAAATGCACCATCACCAAGTCACCAACATTAACCACTTTCACACGACGCCTCTTATCCGCACGTGCTTTGTAACAAGCATTTGAAGCCTCGATATTTTGCTTTACCTCCTTCTGAACCTCCTCAACCAATTCCGCCAAATGCTCAGCCGCGATGCTATAACCTGGAATCTTCGGTAAAGGAACTAGATCAAGTGTATGTGTAGGAGGTCTTTGATACACAACCTCAAACGGAGTCTTCTTAGTAGTGCGGTTAGTCATGTTGTTGAAAGCAAACTCTGCCGTGGATAAAGCAATGTCCCACTTCTTCGGAAACTTACCGCATAAACATCGAATCATAGAACCCAACGTCCTATTAACCACCTCCGTTGACCATCCGTCTCGCGGATGAAAAGAACTACTAAAATTCAGCCCAGCCTCAAAAATATACCATAACGTACGCCAAAAGTGACTGAGGAACTTAGTATCACGATCCGAAGTAATGGTTTTTGGAACCCCATGAAGACGAACCACCTCTTTGAAGAAAAGACTTGCAATATGAGAAGCATCATAAGTCTTTCGACACGGAATGAAGTGTGCCATCTTGGAAAACGATCCACCACCACAAAACCGAATCATTGGACTCAAGGCCCTAGGCAACCCAAGAACAAAATCCATAGAAACATCCACCCAAGCGGCCCTCCTAATAGGCAATGGAGTATATAAACCCGTGTTCTGCGAAGTACCTTTGTTGATTTGACATACCATGCACTTCTGAACATAGTTATGAGTATCCTTCCGGAGCCGAGGCCAATAATATTTCTTCGCCACTAACTCCACCGTCTTGTCTTGACCATAATGTCCCGCTTTATGTATTTTCGCAATAAGACTCTCACGAACCGAGCCACGAGGAATGCACAACTTGTCTTTGTAGAATAAGAATCCCTCCTGCAACAAAAACAAACCAACTGGATCTCCGTCCCTACACCTAGCCCAATCTTCAGCAAAATCAACATCATGCTCATATAAGGCTTTCAAACAATCAAACCCCACCACAATATTTTGCATGGTTACCAAGAAAGTAGTTCTACGACTCAGCGCATCCGCCACCTTATTATTTTGTCCACTTTTGTGTTTGATCACAAAAGTAAACTGTTGCAAATAAGCCACCCAACGAGCATGCATCCTATTAAGAGGATTCTTACCATTCATATACTTTAGTGCTTCATGATCGGTGTGAAGAACAAACTCTCTATGCAGCAAATATTGTTCCCAATGCTTGATAGCTTGAACAACCGCGTAAAATTCCAGCTCATAAGTAGTCCACTTTCTCTTCGACTCTTCCAACTTTTGGCTCATAAAAGCCACCGGTTTCTTCCCTTGAAGCAAAACAGCTCCAATTCCAACCACACTAGCATCCGTCTCCAGCTCAAAAGGTTTGGAAAAGTCGGGTAATACAAGTAAAGGAGCACTAGTCAATTTCTCCTTGATTAAAGCAAAACTAGCTGTTGCATCCTCTCCCCAATCAAACTTGCCCTTCTTCATACATTCGGTTATGGGGGCCATAATAGTGCTAAAATTTTTAATAAAACGACGATAGAAAGTAGCAAGACCATGAAAGCTTCGTACTTCACTAACCGTCGTAGGCAATGGCCAATCACGAATAGCACGCACCTTGTCCTCGTCCACTTGAATGCCCTCCGATGAAACCACATAACCCAAGAATAGTAGTTTGTCAAGCATAAAACTACATTTCTTGAGGTTAATGAACAACTCATTATCCTTTAACGCCTGCAACACATCCCGCACATGTTCTAGATGCTCGTCCTCCGTCTTACTATAGATCAAGATGTCATCAAAGTATACCACAAGAAATTTACCATTTAAAAGGTTTCAACACCTGATACATCAATCTCATAAATGTGCTCGGAGCATTAGACAACCCGAAGGGCATCACCAACCACTCATACAATCCCTCCTTCGTCTTGAAAGTCGTCTTCCATTCATCGCCCGGACGAACACGTACTTGATGATATCCGCTTTTCAAATCAATTTTGGAGAATATCTTGGAACCGCGAAGCATGTCCAACATATCATCCAAACGAGGAATTGGGAACCTATATTTAACCGTGATTTTGTTGATGGCCCTACTATCCACGCACATACGCCACATACCATCTTTCTTGGGGACAAGTAATCTGGAACCGCCAAGCAATGAGGCTCATGCTCTCCCGCACATATCCCTTCTTTAACAAGTCTTCCACTTGCTCCCTCAAGATCTCATGCGCCGGGCTCATTCTATAATGAGCAAGATTAGGCAAAGACGCACCTGGAACCAAATCAATATGATGCTGAATATCCCTCAAGGGAGGTAATCCCGGAGGTAAATCTTCGGGCATAATGTCACGGAACTCATCTAGTAACGATTGTAAGGAATTGGGCACCAGACTAACCTTCCCCCCAATGCCTTTACTCACTACTGCAAGTACATAAGGAGCATCCAAAAGATCCCTGGTAAACTCATTAGCAGTACATAACGAAACTAAAGATTTTGCCTTCCCATTACCACTAGGTACAACTTCCTTCAAAGCATCCAAGTGAAAGATCTTTCCATCCTTTTTAAATCGAATGGCATTTTTCTTTCCATCATAAACAACACCAAGGTCAAATTGCCAAGGTCTACCCAACAACACATGGCAAGCTGTCATCTCAACAACATCACATAAAACCTCATCCTTATAACCACCAATGGAAAAAGGGATAGAGCACTGTTCATGTACCTTGATATTGCCGATATTACTAATCCACCCCACGGAATACCTGAGTAGGATGTTTCTTCACCTCAAGCTTCAGCTTATCAACCAAATCACGTGACACCAAATTTTCGCCGCTACCACTATCAACAATAAAAACAGCATTTAAAAGTTATGTACCTTCCCTTTGGTGCGAAAGATATTATGTCGTTGCGGATCCTCATCAACCGTCGGGGTAGTCAACATAAGCTTACGAACTACCAAAGATTCATGATCCCCATTATCCTCCTCCTCGTCACCATTAGGATCAACGTAAATCACTTCACAACCCTCCTCATCTTCCTCGGTAAACTAGCCATCACGTTCTACCACATTAACCCTTCTCCCATCGGGGCACTTACTTGAGATGTGTCCCATTGACCACAACTATAACACTTATCCCCGTAGTTGCGAACATAAGGGTTCGAATTAGCCGCCCGCCGTTGTGGGTGTTGGTGTTACGAGGCGGGTTTGATCTAGTAGCCACCGGCTGCTTACCACCGTCCTTCTTGGTACCTCCTCGCGACCCGGGTTTTCTCACCATTGTCCTCCAAAGCACCCACCGAAGAAGGAACTTTGTTATTTGAAGAGGACGCATCACCGAACTTCTTGTAAGTCGTAGGAGCCCGATATGACGAAGCCAATTGGCTCTCGACCTTTCTAGCCCGTGTAACCACATCATTAACAAAGAAAAGAGGAAAATAATTCAACTTGATTACGAATGTTAGCCCGAAGGCCATTGGTAAAACGCGAAACCCGTTGAAGCTCCGTCTCGTACACATCAACCCTTCGTCAATGTATTAAAGTCATACAAATAATCATCCACCGACCTAGCACCCCGTTTGCAACCCATGAATTTTGCGTACATACTGCTCGTAATCATCCTAGAAGAAGTGATTACGCAATTCCCTCTTCATATCACGCCATTCAACAATAGGGGGTTGTTGATTGCGCACCCTTTGTCTCACCAATTGATCCCACCAAGCATTAGCACCACTACGCAATTTGTAAGCGACATAGGGTACTTTCCTGTCATCTTCAATTTGCATCAACGCAAAGAATTTTTCGACCTCAGAAAGCCAATCCAAAAATTCTTCCATCTTCAACTCACCCGTAAAGAACGGAATATCCGCCCGAATTTTGGGTCGTTGTGCCACCGGAGGAGCTCCCATGTCCCCCTGACCACGAAAAGCCCGATATCTCCCATTAATCGGATCAACGTGATGGAGGTTTTCCTCACGAGGACCATCTCGATTATCGGGGTTGACACCATCTCCACCTACACGCAACCCGACCAAAGCTGCCATGAGTTCCGTATGCCGTCGATCTGGCCGCCCGCGCTCTCTAGCCTCTTGATCCAGACGGTCCATACGTTCCCTAGTTGCTTGATCCTGACGCTCCATACGCTCCAAGATTGCGGTAATAATGGTTTGGTTGTCTCCGTTGTCTCCACCGGAATTGGCCATCGTCCAAGGATCTCGCCTTTTCTGATACCAACTGATGTAAACGCAGCGGAATAGTAACGATAATTAGCCTAAACTAATTATCCTGCAAGGATTAAGAAATCCCAAGATAACAATTCAATGAATTCTACGAAGAAGACAAAGAACCTTTGATGAACTTGCAATTGCAATTCAAGAGAAAAATAATAAGAATCAACGTGTACAAAAACAATGAAAAAGATGTGTTTAAATACTACCTAACGTAGGGTAAAACCTAAATAAAAACGGAATTAAAAACATGCCTTAAACAACTCAAAATAAGAATCCAAATCCAAATAGGAAAGTAACGTGCTGCAAAATCCTCCTGGTTTGAGGCGGGCGCATGAGGCCAGGCTTGGCGGGCGCCTCATGTGCCGTAGGTTTGGTGTAATTTGGAGCAGCTCCAGGCGGCCGCATCAACAAGGCGAGGCGGGCGCTTCAGACTCCGTGGGTGTACCTGGCATTGCTCAAAGTCCAGGCGGGCGCCTGGTTTAGTTGAGGCGTGCGCCTCAAGCTGGGATGGTTGTGGTTCGTGTTCTGGCCTAAAATCCGAAACTTGTCCAGCAACCCCAACACATAGGACATCATCATGGGAGGTGAATTTGTTTCAAGGTAGATGCAAACCCTGAAAGAAATGCACATTGGGCAAACGAGAACGGACAGACATATCGCAAGGACCTTGACTCTGATAATGCTACCAAAAGAAGAAGCCAAAAGTTCGAGAAAGGGAACGAAAATGACATTTCTTCTTTCTCTGAAGGGATGGGGAGAATTGGTGGTACTAAGCATCAAGTCTGTTCAGAATCAGATCAGCCGACAAATCTGTAGGCAACAACCTTCTGCTCCCAAGCGAATATGGTCAAAACGCAGTATGATTTAAATTGTAAAATTACTCCATAGACGTCACTTGCTTTGGATGCTAAGTTCTAGAGAAAGCCTTTCTCTCTTTTGAGATTAAGAACAACCTAGTACTACAGGAGCTTCCGCTATATGTGGTGTTAGGGAAAATGTAGGGCCCACATGAGCTTAATGTAGTCAGACGCCTTTTTCTCCTTGAGATAGGATAATATCATTTGAAGTTTAACCACTACCTTATCCTAACATTAAGGAATCCAATGAATTTTCAACTATTACCTAAAACTTTGGTAGAGTCTCAACATCAGTACTACTATTATTACTTTTTTTTTTCCTTGAAATCATAGGGAAAAAAAACTTGCTTAATGCGACAGAAATAATGTATTTAATCAGAAAAACTTTGGGACATAATATTCAGAAAATAAGTGCTCAAAGTTCTATCAGTATTCTACATGTATCTGAGCCAAGATTAAGCCGGTGGTCGGGCAACATACATACCTGGACTGGATGAGCTCTGTTTTCTGCATTTATGCAGCAAGTATAAGAAGAGAATTTATGGAGTCATCATTCTAACCAATTCCGCTTTTCCTTTTCTACAGTGAGTTGGGACTGTGAATAAGTAAGGCAGCTGATAAATGGATGAGAAGAGTTGTCGTTCTACTTGGTTATCCCTCCAAGAAAAGTCCTGCACTTCTAGTGATAATAAAACATCAATAGTTTACACGACAAAGCACTTGGTGAACCATTAGCTTCACTGTCACTTACAAGGGTTATAACAAGAGCTAAGCAAAATGATATCACCAGGAAAAATATCAGAATCTTAAGATTAAAATGAGATTTTCAGGGTGTATATTATCAGTGCACAAATTAAATAACAGGGAAAGGTTTAATGCTTTAAAGCCACCATGCTAATGAAAAATGGTCTTAGTTCAGCATCAAGTTGTACAAGATACAGTAGACACAAGAATGATTTTTTCAATTTCATACCCCAAACAGGTAAACATACCAACTAATCACTTAAGCAAGATAAGCTTGCCTTCTATCTCAAACTAAAAATACCGAACTAAAGCAAAGGGCAACCTGGTACTACAAGTGCTCCCACAATGCGTGGAGTCCAGAGAATGGTCGGGCCCACATGAATTAAAGCAAAAAATAAAAAATCAAGAGGAGCATATTCAAATTCTTACTCATCACGAGAAGATCAACCATGTTTTGAGTCGCAAATTGGGATTGGGTGGATACTTTTGGGGAATAAACGCAATTTGGCCTTTCATTTACTATGCTATCATTAAGCTCAACTGATCCAGAGTTTCACCTGCATACAGAATGAGTTCCTTCCGGGATACATAACTAGGCGAGGTTCTGGTGGCTTGGGAGTGCTAACAAACGGAAAACACACTGTCTTAACTTGGATTAGTTATGATGAGCAAAAGATAGGTGACATGTATTCTACACATTATTGTTAAGGCTTGATATATATAGTTGGGTCTCTCTCTAACAACTTAGGTTTTAAATGAGTTCGTAACGTAACAGAGTATCAAAGATGTGTTCTGACAAGGCATTAGGTACAAGCCACCCAGCTTGCATTCGTCACACGTGAAATTGTGAGCCTGCATGTCTGGGCACCATGTTTTGTACATGATATATTGTCCCATGATGACTCAATGACTGTTTTGAGCGATAAATATAGCTCAAGGCGATCAGTCATGCAAAGTGCAAAGAGTGATATTTTCATTACGCTGGCATGTAACAGAACAAACAGTATGATTTCTAAAAATTACTCGATTCCAGAGTAAGTTTTGAAGGGATACAACAATATAGAGATGAATTGCCATATGTTCCCAGTAGATATAAGTAAGAATCTTCCCTACTCTTTATCTTCAGCTTTTTTGAGGCCAATGATAATGAGTTTTGTCGAATCAACAAAGAATGCTCATAAGTTCTTAGCGGAGACTTAAGGATAAAATCGATTACTGTTGAATAGCTCGCGATTACTAGTAATTGATCTTAAACCTTTGTTGACACTAAAGAGTACCAAAAATTGGAAATAAAATTCAATATCAAACTGCAAAAACTGCCTTCAAAACCCTAAAAACATAGTATTTATATGTCGCAAACCCTAAAACAAAAATAACCCTAATTAAGAAAAAAATACGAAAATACCCCAAAAACTGATAAAAGTTCAGAAGCCCGTATGATTGACAAGATTCGGGCTTTTCTGACTTAAAACGCTTGTGATAGCCCGATGACTTTTGTCCGGCTCGAAAAGAGCTTCGATTTGATATTTTGTGCGTCCCGTGGTTCATCCGCGCGCACGCTCAAGTGAACATTGACCGGATCCAAAAGTTTCTTGAATAGAATAAGGGCCGATTAGGAAGTCGATTCAAAAGTCTCCAAAAACTCGAAAGCCCTATTTACCACCGCATCATTCTCCCCATGCCGGAGAAAATTCGTCCTCGAATTGCCAACCAACCACTTCATCATCAGAAGAATCACCAGAAAAAGGGATCAATTGTTTGATATTAAAAACGTCGGAAGTGCAATGTGACTTGGCAGCTTCAGCTTATATGCGTTCGGATTGATCGTTTCCAGAATTTCTATGGGCCCAATCTTCTTTGCTGACAGCTTGTTGTAGGTGCTACTCGGAAAACGGTCCTTAGTCAAAACAGCCCCTACAAAATCACCAACCTGGAACTCTACTTGTCGACGCATCAAGTCAGCAGCCTGTTTGTACTTCGTATTTGCTACTTTCAAGTTGTCGCGAACCTGAGTGTGAACCTTCTGCAACCCTGAAATCAGATTGACTGATGTACTATTTAACTTCAATGCGCTTGGCAGTGTGATCAAATCCAGTGGTCCCCTTGGCTAAATAACGTACACTATCTAAAACAGACTGAAACCTGTGTTGCGGTTGATGGCGTGAATATGAGCGAACTTCGCCCGACACAACTTCTGATCCCAGACTTTGACATGCTCTCCAACAAGACACCTCAGCAGATTACCCAACGACCTATTCACCACCTTTGTCTGACCATCTGTCTAGGTAGGAAAAGCACTACTGAAATTGAGTTGTGTATTAGCCATCTTCCACAAGATGTGCCAAAAGTGCCTCAAGAATTGGGTGTCCCTATCTGAAACAATTGAAGACGGAAGTCCATGCAAACGATATACCTCCCGAAAAAATAATTGTGCCACATTAACTATATCTGCCGTCTTCTTACAAGGAATAAAATGAGTCATTTTCTAGAACCTATCGACCACCACGAAGATAGAGTCATTACCTCGCTGAGTTCTAAACAGCCCCAAAACGAAATTCATGCTGATCTCAACCCATGGCTGAGTTGGGATGGGTAGAGGCATACATAACCCGACATTAGTGGCGGCCCCCTTAGCCATATGACATGTTCTGCACCGCTGCACAAACTTCTCCACCTCTTTTCGCATACTCGGCCAAAAATAAGAAGACTGCACCAACTGCAAGGTACGATCCATACCAACATGTTCCTCCCCGTGAAGCTCTTGTATAATCTGTAAACGGAGACTACAATCAAGGATACACAACTGATTACCTCTAAACAAAAAACCCCTTCGTGAAGGAGGAATACAGATTGCCACCCATTTTGAATGTCCTCTATAATAGAAAAAAATAGGGATCTGTAGCTAACATTTCCCGAAAAGAGTCAAAACACGAGCACTGTCACGCGCATGTTGACAAACAACCCACGCACTCAGTGCATCAGATTAGTAACCCCTGCCTTATGATTGACCACAAAAGTGAACTGCTCGAGAAAAGCTACCCAACGGGTATGGCGAGGAAATATCTTGTCTTGACTATGTATATGGCCCAAAGAATCATGGTCCGTAAACAGAATGAACTCCCTCTGAAACAGATAACGTCGCCAATGTTTCACTTCCACATCATATGTATTGTACCTCAATTTGGCCCCCGACAGCTTCTCACTAAAATACGCAACTGGTCTGCCATTCTGGCGAAGGGCAACCCCAATTCCGACCTTCGAAGCATCAGTGTGCAACGCAAATGATAAGGAAAAGTCGGACAAGATCAAGATGGTTGCAGTGGTCAAACGCTCCTTGATCCGCTGAAATACTAACTCTGCTTCATCCGTCCACATAACTCGAGTTCCTTTCATACAATCTGTAATCGGTGCCATAATACTACTGAAGTAGTTTGGAAAAAAATGCCGATAAAAGGAAGCCAACCCATGAAAACTGCGAACCTCTGTTGTTATCGTTGGTCGAGGCCACTGCCGGACTGCTGTAATCTTGGCATCATCAACCTGTAACCCCTCTCCAGAAATAACATACTCTAGGAATAACACACGAGGCACCATAAAAACACACTTCTTTGTTGCTGCATAAAATTCTTCCTTCTGAAGCACCGAAAGAACCTCTCGTAAATGCTGAAGATGATCCTCCTGATTTTTGCTATAAATCAGAATGTCATCGAAATACACTACCATAGAGGTCCCGACTGACATAGCGAAAGAAATAAGGATAGAACCGATTACTGTTGAATCGCTCGCGATTACCAGTAATTGATCATCAACCTTCGTTGACTCTAAAGAGTACCGAAAATTGAAAATAAAATACAATATCAAACGGCAAAAACTGCTTTCAAAACCCTAAAAACATGGTATTTATATGTCTCAAACTCCTAAAACGAAAATAACCCTAATTAAGTAAACTTACGAAAATACCCCAAAAACCGATAAAAGTTCGGAAGCCCGTATGATTGCCAAGATTGGGGCTTAAAACGCTTGTGTCACGGGGCTATGCCCCATGACTTTTGTCCGGCTCGAAAAGAGCTTCGATTTGATATGTTGTGCGTCTCGTGGTTCATCCGCGCGGACGATCAAAAGTCTCCAAAAACTCGTAAGCCCTGTTTTCCACCGTATCAAGTTCTGCTCATCTATACTCTCTCATGAAAATGCGCATTAAATTGAATACCTCGATGATCTGGATTCAGAATCCACCCCTCCCTGATAAAGTTTTGGCAAAATATAGGAAATTGACGATCCCATCAAAAGTTCAGTGTATCATCTGGCAGATTTTGTTGTCAAGAATACCAAACACCATAAATATGTTACATAATAGACTATACAGATTCACACATATAGTCCTAGTAAAGTATTACGAAATGGTTTGTGAGTTCTCTTAAAGGTGCAATGAAATATGAGACATTTACAAGCATTATCATAAACTCATCTTCTCAAAACAATACTCTCTTAGGGCTCCGTTTACTGGATATAGTACAAAGGCGAAAATAGGCAATGAGAGAACCAAACTTCAACAAGGAAAACAAAAATATCCTGCATTCGAGGCTACTCCTCAACTCTCCCAATTTCGGACATTTCCCAATACAGGATAACCATAATAAGGATAATAGTATATTCTTAAGCTACTAACCGCCTGAACTAAAACTTCATTTCAATCTAATTTAAATGCTGAATCCTTTCGAACAACATAATACTCCACTCAACCAAGCTCCTTTACGCTCTTTAAGACATTCCAGCATGGTTTCCAACATTATGTAAGCCTCAAGCCCTCGGATAAACAAGAATTGGAAAAATATGCACCCTGCATTGAATACTAGCCTCTCGACTCCATTTAGCATAAGATGACGTTTACTCTCGTGTAGAGTTCCAGAGAGAGTTGAATGCTGTCACAGAGAAGACCCAATGTTAATCATTTCCTACACTACCCTCTCACGGCCCCTTCCCCCCATCTGGGCTGTGGAACCAGGGTGCATCACAAACCACAAGGAGGGCCTACCTGTGCACTAATAATAGCAGGGCCAGTAGGGGAAAGAAATGCAAGGGGTAACTTGAATCAAGAACCATGACAAATACTCCCTCTACCCCTAAACGAATGTCCATCCGATTCATGTCATGTTAATGTGACAAAATTTTTACGCTGGCTGTCACATGCCTACCTAAACGAATGTCCATATTCAAGAAATTTTTGCCCCAAAATCAATGTCTTTTTTTGTAAAAATTTTTGTCCCTAAACGATTTTTTACCAATATTTTTCGTTATTCATTTTATTATCATAAAACAAAATGTTTAGAAAGTGGCTAACAAGAATATTTATGCATCTTTGCCATTAAAATGTATCAAAAGCACACATATTCAGAGTGTCTCTTAAATGAAATTTGGACATTCATATAGGGACGGAGGGAGTACTATGTTAAGTTACCAACTCACTAAAAAAGCTTTAACATTTAGAAATAAGCAACAATGTACATCAAGCTTCCACTACTAAAAAGCCAATTTAATTCCCACTTCTTAATTTAACATTTTCAATTATTTTCCTGACCCATTTAGCCAATCAAAATTCTTGAGTCGACTAAGCCAAGTAAATAGTAGTGCCTTGAATATAGAGGTTAACCTATATAATCTAATAGGTTATCGAAGTAACAGAATGATTAAAGAACTCCGTATTGTACTTGCTGTTGTAACCAGCAATTGACAAAATCAACATGTCACAACCACTGTTGGCTTTTGCAGCAATGTACTTGTGCCATCATTATTAGCATCTTTAGCGGAATAAATTAAGAAGATACCTTTTCGTTGTTCATGAGTTTCTGACAGTCAGTTAAGCAAAACTAAGAGGTCGTCACAAGGCTTACATCACCAAATAAGCTCATTGGTGTCCTTCGTGTTGTTAAAGGGACCATAAAACTGGTTTTCGACAATCTAATTAGGCCTTCCTCCACTAAAGCGTTTTACACTTTTACACATTCATACACACAGATACTACAGTAGATATAACGACAAGTACAATTGTGTTTTATATTTTCCTGAAAACATCCATGCATCAGTAATGACAGTATCCAACAAAAAATTATAGCACAATGCCAATATACCAGCTAAAGTAGTAATAAAGGAAACTGGAACCAGATAAATAACGATATCAGTTTTTTGATCAGCTAAATCAAATACATGTGAGAGAACATACTAAAATGTGGAACCTTTCTTTCACCAACAGTGATTGTGTTTTATATGCCATCAATTTTGGCTGGTTCCTCGGCTTTGGGGTACGACACAGGTGTAGCATCTTCTGATTCCATAGCTGCTTTTGTTCCTGGTCTCAGAAACTTTTTGCTTTTATCCACGCGGAGTGTTCTCCCCATAAACACCTGCAGGGTAACATTTTCTAACTAAGGATTGTTTATAACAATACATTCTGAAACTTTCAAAGATCAAAGAAGCAGTTCAACAACAACAATTATTAAGATCAAAGATCAATAACTCAGATTGAAGAGATAATAAATCTCCACGAACAAAGCATTACCTTCCCTTGAAAAGCAGTAAGAGCAGCATCAGCCTCCTCCTTTGTATTGAAGGAAACAAATCCATAACCAGCAGACTGTCTAGGATTTTCCTTAAATATAACTTCTGCAGAAACAGCTTTAGCATTTTCAGACTGGAAAAACTCCTTAAGGTCTTTGGACCTTGCCTGAAAGGGCAAGTTAGCCACAAACAAGTTGTGTATTGGTGCTGGCTTAGGTTGCGGTGGAGGAGGTTTCTCCTTCTTTGGCTTTGCCCAAGCAAGCCTCAATGTTCGACCCTCAAGCTCCTAAAATCTCAGACGGATAAACAATGAACCTGTAAGCTCCACAAAGAACAAAATGCTAAACTCCCTCCGTCCCAACATGAATGTACAAAAAATTCTCAAATTTGCTCTTGATCATTTTCTGGACATTCATTTTGGGACAGAGGGAGTATAACGTTACTGGAAATTGTTGAAATTTAGATTTGCTTACATAAGATTCGAGATTATTGAAAGCCGCGAGCTTCCTCTTACGAACTCATTGTTACAAAGGCTAATCCCCTACTTCTATTTTTGTTATACATAGCAAGCTTTCCAAGATAAACAAACAACAAACAAACAAAAAGGACCCAATTCAGGATAGCAAAATTTGAACAAAACCCAGATAAAGAAAGTGTTAAAATCAAACACCAGCTTCAAGAAAAACACCCAAAATCAAAGAAAGCCCAATTACAGAAATGGTCATAAACATCAATTAATGAAATAATCATCACTTAAACAAAGAGAATTGTTATATAGGCCCGTAAATTGTTGAGTAAACACGTAAGTTTAAAATTTTCAAAATTGTCATAGAGTGAAATGACTCTACTACCCCTAAATCCATACACCCATTCATATATACTTCTTCTCTTAAACCCATTGTTAAACTCATTCCTATATACTTCTTCACTTTCTAACCATATAAATGAGTTAAATTGTTGTCTTTAACATTTTGTTTCGTGGCAAAAATTCGGCGAGTTGCATGATTTTGCCAGAATCGGCCACACCCGTCCAGAAAAATAAGGGAGTTCGGCCACACCCGGCCGAAATACAAAAAAAAATTCTGCCACACCCAGGCCGAAAGACAAAAAAGTTTTGCCTTGCACATTTGAAAAACAAAAAAAGTTCGGCCACACCCAGCCGAACTATTAATAAAATTCGGCAGCTACCAGCCGATTTTTGGGAATGGTTCGGCCAGTACCGGCCGAACTTTTGAAATTTAGGAAAAAAAAATTAAAATTATTTTGGCCTAACATTTAGGTACATAACATTGTTTTAACATGAGTTTTATAAAAAAGAAAAAAAAATACCTTTATTAGGAGTTTCGGCAGGTAGTGGCCAAACAGTTTCAAGGTTTTCGGATGAGAATAATTTTGAAAAACATAATACAAACATAATCGAATGAGAATAATTGTTCAAACATAATCGGATGTGAATAATTGTTCAAGAAATATTCTAAAAGTTCAGCCAGAGTGGATGAAATATTCAAGAAATTCGGTCGGGTGTGGATGACATTTTGAGAATTTTCAGCCAATACTAGCCGACCAAATATCAAAATTCAGCCACTACTGGCCGACTAGATCTCGAAATTCGGCCGCTACTGGCCGAACCACCCTAAGTCCAGATTTGAACAACTTAAACCCTAAGAATTCTCAAATTGAAGCTATAACAACAAATATTAAATGAAATAAAATCCCAAAAATCTAATTTCTCTCTTTCTCTATCTCTAGTCAGTCAAAGAGTATTGGTGGGTGTGGGTGAGTGGATGAGAGTTAATGGTTAGTGGGTATGGCTAGGTGGATGAGAGTTAATGGGTAAATGGGTTAAGGGGTATAAAGGGAAAGGGAGAGGTTTGTTATAATTTTTTGGGAGTGGATTTAATGATACGGGTTTACTTAACAATTTTACGTACCTACGTATATAACAATTCTCTTTAAAAAAAAAAAAAAAAAAAACATAATACAGAAACATATACAAAAAAGCAGTAAGACAAACCTCAATGTCGACAACAGTGCCGTATTTTTCAAAAAGGGGACGAAGGTCATCGGCCGTAAGAGACCAGGGGACGTTCTGGGCGAACAATCTCGTTTTAGAATATTCTACTTCTTCTTGAGTGGTATCAGTATCAATGGTTGTCGGAGATTCGGCTTGGGTTGTAGAGGAGAGACTGAAGAGATGAAAATTGGGTGTTTGGATACTGAAGGAGGAGATTGAAATTGGAGATGTAGAGAGAGAAATGAGTTGTGGGGAAGGTGTTGGAGAGAAGAAAAATTGGTGTCGGATTGAGAATTGAGAGGTTGAAGGAAGGCATAAAAGACGAAGTAAAGCCATTGCTAAGCTCGATTGAATACTCACAGCAACGTTAATTAAGTTAGGAAGGAAAGAGAGGGAAGGTTTATCAGTCCTCCATATCCATGGGGAATTATTTTGTTTTTCAAATGGAGGTAGAAGTTTGTATGTTATGGATAAGGCGGTATTTGTAGGCGTGTCCGTTAACCGGAACCGCAAATCGATCGATTTTAAACCTTTAAACCGGTCAAAATTAGTCAAAATCGGTCAACTGATTTAATCGTAATCGGTTTAATCGTAACCGATATTTACAAGGTTCGATTTCGGTTTGTATTTTCAAAAATCGTGAACCGTCGGTTTTGAGCAGATCGATTTTATCTTCGTAGGCCAGTCGAAGGGGTTGCTCGTAAGCGAAGACATTTTCCCGGATAAGTATGTACCATTTAATGGTCATGCTTCAAGGAAATCATATGAGTTGCTTTCGGCCGGGGGGTCATTTTCCGGTGTATTTAGCAGTGCAATGCCTCATGCTCGGCCGAGTCATATGAGTTCTTCAGTAAGACGAGAACTAGATATTAAAAAAAGGGTATGCTCGACCGAGCAACACCAAAGACTCGGTCGAGCAGATCCAAACCGTCAAACCGGAGTTTAACCGGATAACCGTTAAAACCGTGAACCGCCTAAACCGTAACCGGTTTAGCCGGTTAGGCGGTTCGATTCCGATTGGGGATTTGGAGGTTGAAAACCGCCGGTTGAAAACCGGCAAACCGGCGGTTTAACAAACCGGCCACCTCTAGGTATTTGGGACTCTCCCTCTTTGCAATCTGGGACGGAGGGATTATACGAAACTTTAACCATGGCTTTCTTAATATTTAACTATTTTTTATGTAATTTTTTAAAAAATATTATTAATTTATCATTTGGAATAAAATTTTCAAAAATGCATAAGAATAAGCAAAAATCTCGTAAAAAATGCATTTTTTACAAACTTAAGAAAAAACGTCTTTTTGAGCCGCGGTTCATTTAACATACGCAAACACACACTTTTTCGGTCCGGTTCAATTTTCATTTCGTCATTTGCGCTCTTCAATTTGATTTTTCGTACTTATTCTTCAAGGAATCCGAACAGTTTTCGTAGTTTATCATCAATTTTCAACGAATTTGAACATTTCCGTCATTTGCGATCATCAATTTCTACCGATTTACATATTCTTCGAGTTTTTTTCAGTCGTATTTTGAACATTATGACTGATCAAACCAAATAAATCAGGAGCAAGCATCGAAATATGAAGGTATGATACTTGATTGTACTTTTTTTCCGATATGTTTTCAGTTGTAGTTTTCTTCGATATCCACATTGTTACTCGCATTTTGAAAACTCTAACATTGTTACTCGTATTTGAAACCCTAACACTGGAACTTTAGTAACACTAATACTTGCATTTTGAAAACTCTATCATTGTTACTTTCAAACAATGATGCTGACACTTTCAAACACTAAAGCTGGCCCTTTGTAAAACTGATACTGGCATTTGTAATATTGAAGCTGGCACTTTGTAACATTGATGCTGGCACTTTGTAACACTGTCACTGGCACTTTTGAAATCATAACACTGGCACTCTTGAAACACTGATACTGTTAGTTTGAAAATTCTAACACTGGTAATTTCAAACAATGATGCCGGCAATTTTAAACACTAACATTGACAAAACAGGTGCTGGCATATTATATTGGAATTAGATTAGCAATAACATTGACAAAACAGGTGCTGACATATTATATTGGAATTACTGGCACTCAAAACAACACTCACTGGCACTTTAAACAACAAAGTAACACTGATACTCCAAACAACACTCACTGGCACATATAATATCAAACACTGGCACATTCAAAAAGTAATACTGTTGTCCAAGCAACACTAACTGGAATATATCATAAAAAATAATGGCACATTCAAAAATTAATACTGGCACTACAAACATCCCTCACTGGCAATTCAAATAAGATAACACTGGCACTCTAAAACACACTCACTGGCACTTCAAACAATAAAGTAACAATGACAGTCCAAGCAACACTCACTGGAACATATAAAAAAAAACACTGGCACATTCAAAAATTAATACTGGCATTACAAACAACACTCACTGGCACTTCAAACTGTTGGAAATGGATAACGGAAAGTTAAGTTTAACTTAACGTTGATCTAGTTTCTAACGGAAGTTCGTTATGTGTTAACGAAACTAGTTACAAATGGTAATCTACATTTGTTGTAGATTATATATAACTCATTTAATGTCTCAAAACCATTTCCGTGTGAATGAGAAATTAATGACAAATGATTTGTAACTTAAATTTTGGGTCAAAGTGTGTTTTGGGTTGGTCCCAAAATTGGTGTGGACTTGTTGTGGCTAAAGGGCTGACGAGCCGGTGAAGAAGCACGCACGGCCGTGTAAGTGTCTAGGACACGGCCGTGCACCATGCCTTGCCTTGCCGCTCGGCCGTCTTGAGCCGTGAACTCGGCCGTGCATATTGCCTTGCGCGGCCGTGCGGTTCGTGGGCATTGCGGCGGCGTCTGAAGTCTTTGTTATACCCAGAAAAGTTGTGACTTTTCAAGGGAAAAGCCACCAAACCCTTTGACTCTCTTTATATACTTCCCCTCCGAATTTCAATCAATATACGATCATTTGAGTCTCCTACCCTCTAGTAAGATAGATTAACATACCCAAATCATTGCATATTGTTGCATTAAATCCTTGAAAGTCCAAAGTTTCAAACATTGTGTTGTTCGCTAGAGTATTTGATTTGGAGTGCTCCTATCATTTACTTATAAGTCGTTTTATCTTACTAGAAGATTGCCATATAAACCGTAAGCACTTTGTGCGGGGCAATAACTTCTTACGGAGATTGTATTAAATACTGAGACTCGACTTGAATTCCTTTGTTTCCAATCTCCGTTATCTTTTCTGTTAAGTTTCTAGTTAAGTTCTTGAGAAGCCTACACAATTGTTCAACAATCGTAAGAAGTTATTTACGCTTCTTCAAGATCTTGAAGATGGCAAACGATAAAGACTCCACGAGAATCAAGTCGAGGAATGTGACGCCTCCTTCTCGAGGTGACGCTACGTTCAACAATGTTACACCGTCTCACCCGGTTCATGGTAAGAAACCTCCTTCCCGTACAACCTCAAGGGTTGCACCTCTTAATGCTCTCCCTCCGTCTCATGTGTTCGTACATGCGGAAAGACCGGGTATTCTTACCGGGATGAACTTTAAAAGGTGGCAACGAGAAAATGTTGGTCTATTTGACAACATTAAAATTGGTGCACTTTCTTTGGGAATATCCACCATTGATATCCGATGATGATGAATCTAAAGCAAAGAATGACTTGGATACATGGAATCACGGTGATTTCTTGTGTCGCAATTACATTCTTAGTGGCTTGGATTATGCACAATACAAGGTGTGTTGTGGCATAAAGACCGCGAGAGAATTTTGGGATTTTCTCGAGATGCACAATACTATGTGTATTGTGACTAAAAGACCGAAAGTGAACTTGGTGGAAACAAGTGCCGGAAACAAGAGAAAGAACAGGGAAAGTGAAGAGGACCACCAAGAAGGATAAAGGTAGTTGTTTTAATTGCGGCAAACCCGGGCATATGGCTAGGGAATGTCGACATCCTAGAATCAACAACCAAGATGGAAACCCTCTTCAAGCCAATGTGAATGAAGATAGAAATGTTCCATTGGACTTTGATCAACTTAGCCTAGGGGCATAAGATTGAATTGACCAAAAGTGGTTGTTTGTGTTAGTAAAGGGTACCTTGTTGAAGGACTCCTTAAATTGTAATTGTTTATCCGCCTAAGTGCGAAGAATAAAATTTCGTATTTTATTTACTTGGTTTGAAGTGTTCCAATTGTTATGGCGTGTTCATTTAGGTCGTGTAAATTTAAATTCACTAAGTCGACGAGTTAATTTAAAATTACTACCTAAGATGAAGTTGATTCGCAAATCAATTGTGATTTCTTTTGTAGAAATCGGTTCAAACCGAGAGATAGTAAATAGATAGTTCTTTACTTCTATTTATGATTGCATTTGATAATGCAAAGTTCGTCTTTTGGAATAGTAAAACCTTAAAGTTTTAAGTAAACAATAAGGTTTGTGATTCATCTTAATTAGAAATTAAGAGTTTCGAAGTGATAGAGGTGGTTAGTATGTAGTACCGTTTGAAAAATAATTGTTGGGACGCTGACACTTATTTATCAAGCGAATGCTTCTTACACACTCAAATCAATTGAAAAAGGAAGATAGATCTTTTAAGGAGATGGTGAACTCCTTATTGATAAAGTTCCGTCTTATGTGGGTATACCTAGCAAAGGTAGAAATATCTAAACCTAAAGAGGTTAAGATAGGACCCAAAACCATGGATTACGTTTCCATTGGATATGCAAACTAACAATATTGCATATAGATTTGTGACAAACAAGAAAAATGCAGTATTCTTCAAACGAGTTTCCTTACGGGGAAAAATGGTTGAAGAGACCTCACTTAAACATAGATATGACTATGTCGTCGGTTCATCTCAAGGAGATGAAAGACATTGTAGATAACTTGGTTATTACAATTAAATGACTCCACATTAAAGAAAATATTAAATATGAATTAGGACATTCATAAAATATTTAATATGTGGAGAGTACACCTCAAGTGTGGGGGTACAAGCTAAATACATAAGTTCTATTGATATGAACTTCTAGTATTAACAGAAGCTGTTAAGCATTATGAGTTAAAAGAATGGATCATCATATATGTGGAAGTTATTTGATGATAAAAACTCCTAACGAATTTGAAGTATTCGTAAGCTGTTTTATAAATACCTAAACTGTGGGGGCATTCGGCTAAAGTAGAAATACTTAAGCAAGACATGTTATATTCTTTGAGAATATACTTCCTTGAAATGATGGGAAATGCATAGAAACGGTGGTGGTCTTCTTAATAAGAAGAAAAACCAAGATACAGTTGAAGGACAAATGCATCCTATTCTATTTTGGAAGATGGTTGATCTTCCTATGCGAACCGTTGGGTTGCAAAACTAGATGTACCAAGGATGAAACCTTCAAATATTAGACTACAAACGGTCCATCTCAAGTGGAAGATAAAGGACCTAGACGTAGTAAAAGGGCAAGAGTGGAAAAGTCTTTTGGTCTGATTTTCTATCATTTATGTTGGAAAACGAATCGGCAAGCTGTTAAGGAAGCGTTATACGTCCGGATAGTTCGTTACGGAAAGAGGCTATTAACAGTGAGATAAAAATTCATAATGCTTAATAATACTTGGGAATTGGTAGATCTCCTCCAAGTTGCAAACCATTAGGTTGCAATTGGATTCTTAAAAAAAAGTATAAAGCCTATGGATGCATTTGATAAGTAGAAAGCCGGGATAGTTGTCGAAAAGGACATTATGATTCATGCAAGATTATCCAAAATGACACAACGGGCGTTCTATGTCGCACAACCGTGTTGGATCTACTTGTGTATTCATATGGACTAAACAAGCAACTAAACGGTGGCATAAGAAGTTCGATAGAACTATGTTATCAAATGGATTCAAGATTAATGAATGTGACAAATGTGTCTACATACATTAAAAGAACATACGAATCATTTGCTAATAGTACGTCCTTACGTGGATAACAATGGTAGTCATGAATTGATCATGAATACCAAAGACATGTTAAAGAAGAACTTTGACATGAAAGATATGGGATTAGCCGATGTTATATTAGAGATAAAGATCTCTAGATCATCGAAGGATTAGTTCCTTCACAATCCCATTATCTTGAAAAGTACTTCGAAAGTTCGAATAAATTCTTGAGAGGTGTACTCTAGTAAGGTAGATTCTTGAGAGGTAATCTCTGTAAAGTAGATCTACGAAAGGTAGACTCTAAGGAGGTCAAACCACTTAGAGATGCGAATACTTGGGAAGTACGAGGCAGTGCGTAGATAATAACCACTTGAAGAAAGCGGCCAGATAGAAGAATTTGATCACTCGAAGGGGTGATCATTCTAGATAGACTAAAGGTCTAATTGTAATTGTAATCAATCACTGGAATATTATAATCATAAGTACTTGGTGTACTTAAGGATATAATTATGATTAAAGGATTACAATTCCTATGTAAGTTGAATGGTCTTGAAAGATATTCCTTCGTGGAATAAGCTTGTGTCTACATGACCTAAGGCATTGTGACGACAATGAAAAATAGGAAAAGGTGTAGAACGTCATGGTAAGTCTAGACATAATGGTCTTAGACACACTACCATAGTACAATTGATCTCAATATGCGACTGTCACAACTAGCCATGTGAAGTCAAAATCGGATCCGTCTACCTAAGGATAGTAATAGAGATCAACTGTATAAACTATTAAGGGGAATGGGTTTAAAAACCCACAACAAAAGAACTTATAGCGGACACTCAACCTTGAGAAATGGAGATCCCAGGCCCTTGGTTCAATGAGACAACCAAGTTATAAGTTCTAGTAGAGTTACTTGGAAACAACAACTCGGTTTATTAACCTAGAGATGTTGAATACTCATTCCCAGAACGTCCAAGTACTAGCACATGCGTACGGCGGTGGTGAGGATAAGTTGAGAAAACTTTTAATGATTTCTATACCTACGGGTGGAGTAGTGCATGATACTCCTTATAGTGAGAATCACCTATATAAAGCGAGAGGTAATAAGGCCGCCTCTAAATGAACGCTTATGAATGAGATACGGTCCAGGGCCAAAATGGACAAAACGTGAGAACAACAATTGTTAGAGCTATTATTATGTGAGTATTATTGTCTTAGTATACATCCGACAGTCACTGGTTCAAAGCGACTCGCTACCAAATGGCTAGTATATCCGATAATATTTCACTAGGGAAGATTCAAGGCCACAAGCTATCTATCCCGATGTAATAATAGTTCGCCGGAACTTTGGACGAAATTGCATACATGCATTAATTGTCATTCATGTGGGGGATTGTTGGAAATGGATAACGGAAAGTTAAGTTTAACTTAACGTTGATCTAGTTTCTAACGGAAGTTCGTTATGTGTTAACGAAACTAGTTACAAATGGTAATCTACATTTGTTGTAGATTATATATAACTCATTTAATGTCTCAAAACCATTTCCGTGTGAATGAGAAATTAATGACAAATGATTTGTAACTTAAATTTTGGGTCAAAGTGTGTTTTGGGTTGGTCCCAAAATTGGTGTGGACTTGTTGTGGCTAAAGGGCTGACGAGCAGGCTGAAGAAGCTTCTGCACGGCCGTGTAAGTGTCTAGGACACGGCCGTGCACCATGCCTTGCCTTGCCACTCGGCCGTCTTGAGCCATGAACTCGGCCGTGCATATTGCCTTGCACGGCCGTGCGGTTCATTGGACACGGCCGTGCAAAGTCTTTGTTATACAGAAAAGTTGTGACTTTTCAAGGGAAAAGCCACCAAACCCTTTGACTCTCTTTATATACTTCCCCTCCGAATTTCAATCAATATACACAGTCATTTGAGTCTCCCTACCCTCTAGTAAGATAGATTAACATACCCAAATCATTGCATATTGTTGCATTAAATCCTTCAAAGTCCAAAGTTTCAAACATTGTGTTGTTCGCTAGAGTATTTGATTTGGAGTGCTCCTATCATTTACTTATAAGTCGTTTTATCTTACTAGAAGATTGCCATATAAACCGTAAGCACCTGTGCGGGGCAATAACTTCTTACGGAGATTGTATTAAATACAAGACTCGACTTGAATTCCTTTGTTTCCAATCTCCGTTATCTTTTTCTGTTAAGTTTCTAGTTAAGTTCTTGAGAAGCCTACACAATTGTTCAACACAAACAACAAAGTAAAACTGACAGCCCAAGCAACACTCACTGGCACATATTATAAAAAACACTAGCACTTCAAATAAGTAAAACTGGCATATATGAAAACAAATACTGGCACACTTACTGGTACATATTATAAATAAAATTGGGACTGGAAAGACAAACAAAACAAATGTTCTGACATTATATAAAAAAAACACTGGCATTATGAAATTAGCTTACGCTTACCTGTATCGTGATTATCATCAACTGTGTGAGAAATTTGATCAATTAAAATAGCATTATCTGCAAAATCACCAGTTTCATCTTCGAAATCGCCAGTTTCATCTTCAAAATCGCGTAAGCTCATCATAACCTAATAAAAATCGCCAGTTTTGAAAATAATTAGGAATGATTGTAAATATATTGATTGATAGTCTATAATTGTGCCAGTGAATCATATATTACCTCAATCGGCTGAAACGGATTGATTTTCAATTGAATTATGCTTTTGCTCGACGAATGTCTCTGTCGCGGCGGTTTAACTGTGTGTTTTCGTTTGGATTTGATTTGATAAATGACAGATCAATTTTTTTAGTGAACCAGTATCCGGTTCAATACGTGTTCATTGGGTTAAAAAGGGCCCAAAAACTAATTTTTTTCATAATCTTATGAAAAATTAATTTTTCATAAGAGCAACTCTAAAAATAATTAGATTTTGTAAAATTATAATTAAAATAAGATTGATTAAAATTTCAAGAACGGAGAGAGTATATAGAAGTCAGAAGAGGGTAATCAGTAGTTTTATTTTCTCACCTGCAAAAATACAGCCTCCATCCCATTTTTATCCCGCAATAAATTTTCATTTTTTTAAAAATAATTTTAATTAAACTTTTGACGAATAAGTTATTAATTTATTTATCATATTAAAATTCTAAATTTTGTCAATGGTACATATTGTTAATTGTGTATCAATAACAATAATTTCATTTTGATAATTATATAAATATTAATGGTCGATCAAAATATGACCACTAAAAAGTTGACTATCTTTAGGTTTAGGGGACGAAGAGAATAGTTTCTTTTGGACCTAAGGCAAAATCTACAGTAATGCTAAAGCCACGACCGAAATTCTCCCACGGCCCCAAGACAGGGGTCAGTCATGTTCATTTTCATAAATGTGGGATCCACAACAAGTTAAATTAATCTCAATCATTAATTCAAAAAGTTGAATAACGTGTCAATATCCTTGCCACCGCTGCAGGACTTTAGCAAATTCTCCGCTTCAACATTTTCGCTTCCCGCTTCCGCCCATTTTGTCTATTGCTTTTGATCTTGACAATTCATATATTGCAGGGTTATTTTAGATTTTATGTTGCCCCCACACACCCCTTAAATTGCTCGTCTATTGGTTGTTGATTTTGATCTCGACGATCCTCATCTCATGAATTTGGGTTAGCTGGGGAATCTTTTCTGCCCGCACTCACCCCAAGTCTGTTGATTTCTATCTCAATCCATACCCCGGGGGTTAGTTGGGAAAATTTTGCTGCCCGCCCCACTCTACACAGGAAGCCACCCATTTCTTGGGGATTAGATCTTTGCTGTTGATTGAAATGCTATGCTCGCCCCCATCCTTTCACCATGCAAGTGATATTTATGTATCCAAAGGCTTGCAAATAGTACTCAAATGATACAATAGAGAGTCTAAAAGGAGAGCTGTACTATCACATCGCAGACTTCATATAAGCATTTGTACACAAATGTTTTCAATTTTCTGCTCTTTCGTTCAAAAAATTCCCACAAATCAAGAAAAAATGATAAAACTACAATTGTCGTTGAAGAAACTTTGCGGTAGACTTGCTATGAACTGATGTTAAACTGAAGAAAAGACTACCAATAACAGGTTACTTGGGGTGTAACATCCTGTTTTCCGCAAGCTTTAGCAAGAAAGAGAACAATTAAAGCAGCTTTACAATAGTCATTTCTTGTGCATTCTAGCCTCTGGAGAGTTTTGTAGCAAGGGAGAGAAGGGTTGCCTCGGTGTATCATAATCAGTGAAGTCAATTTTCTCAATTGGGCTACTTGTCTTGGGGCTGGATTTCCTTTTATTGCTCTGCACGACAAACATAACAACGCATACCAATTAGATGATGCTAGCAACAGAAAACACACACTGTCCCAAATTCCAATAAATTGTCATCCCTTAAAAAAAAAAAAAAAAAAAAGGGTTCCAAAATGAGTATTTATCTATTCATGCTACTAAAAAGAGCTTACAAGTCAACTTTAGAAACTGAAATACTCATTTTGGGACAGAGGGAGTAGTGAAAAAAACAAATCAACTTTCTTATATTGCTCACCTTTGTTGATGTACTGTTCGAATGTTTTCCACCAGAATCAGAGGAATTCCTTTCTCTGCGGCGTTGCCTCATTAACCTTTTGTTCTCCTTATCCAGAATGTTGTTCTCTTGAAACAAGACTTTAACCTAAGTACATCAAATGGTTCAGTTATTACATGAATAGCCGAATCTTAAAAGCAGATCTGGCCAAAGCAATTGTCTCACCTCCTCCTCAGCTGTGGTAAGGTTAATTCTCAGATGGTCCTTATCTTTCTGAAGAATCTTCACCTCAGAAGCCAATGCCAGAACTTTCTGCGTTGAAGGCTGCAAGCTACATTACGATCACAGAAAAAGCATCAGCATATGTTGCAAAATATTTATCAGACACTTTATATTAGTTTTTCTGCTGAGACATTCATTTGTACTCCAGAATTATACCAGAAAAAACATGTGTACAAAGTTAGTATGACATGCTCACCTATTCCACATTTTAAGCATCTTTTGGCACACTTCAACGCCACTATTGGCTTCCAAAAATGAATGTGCTGTGGATGCAAAATCTTCTTTGCTTACCAACGTAGACAGCAGAGAATCAAGCAGAAAGTGCTCCATGGACATGCTTTCGGACGAAGTACCCACCTACCATTAACGAAAATTGTGAGATTTTCAGTCTTTAATGTAGCTGCATGTTCTAGCCTACACTATACAGATATGGAGTACAGAATAGGAGTAGATGAAAAATGAAAAAGAAGAAAACAAAAAAAATATATCAACAAAGGAAAGCAACATCAGATTGGTTTTAACTTTCCAAAATATATTAGACAACCTCTGTTTTGCTATTGAGTTTCTTTCCACAAAACTTGAAATTCACAACTTCCATGGTGTTTAGCTTCAAAATTTAGTTTTAGCAGATAATGTTATTTTTTTCTTGTTAGCAAATGAAAATGAACACTGAAGTGACATAATACAGTAAAATTAGATCAAACTCAATGTAACCCAAATATCAAAGTTCTTTTATGCGCAACCATAGTACAAATTCAGCCACTAAAAATGTGCAGTATATGTTGACCAAGGGTAATTTGAAGTTTCAGTTTAACAAGAATGATGGGTAAACGTAACTCACTCATCGAAATGCATCCACGTGATTATTCAGAAAAAAATCACAAGTGGTGGTGCAATTGACAAACTACTAAATTGGTGGAAATTTGGCCAGCAACACCTTCCAATCAAGTAGAAGCTAGGGCTATTGAACAAAATTTCCCATGAAATCTTGCTTGTAGCCACCAATGAAACCAAATATAAATGTTGCAAATAACATGTAAAGATGACACACAAAATATCACTCAACTAGCTTTCGATTGTATGACTATCCTCAAGCTACTTATGATTGTTGAAGATTCACGCATACACCATATACATACAACTATCATTATTCCCTTTATCCCAATAGGAGATAAGGGGCTCTTTCTTTTTTGTTCATCTCAAAAGGAGAATTTATTTCCTTTTAAGAAAGTAACCAGAATGACTCTAACACCCTACTAATATGTAAATGAGCTTTTCAAGTCAAATTAAGTGATGCGTGTGAGTGTATGTGTGCATCTTCAGCAATCATAGTAGCTAGAAGATATCCATACAATGGATATCCAGTTGACTGATAATTTGCAAATAGGGATGGTCGGTCTTATATGGCTAATGTGCCCTCACTTTATTTATTAGTATTTCATAATCATCGAAAAAAATTACCACAAGTTAGTTTTGCTTCAAAAAGATATGCAAACATACTAGAACAACTCATGTAAGTGTAGCATTAAATGAAACCAAAAGTCTCTATCATATATAAGAACCAGCTCAAAATTACTCTAGATAGAAAAACAAATTTTTCTTTTATTCCACTTGATCTCAACTCAGTCATTCCCTTAGTTGCATAAAAACTGCTACCTTCAGTCATATCCTAGGTATGTATACTATTAGTCAGAGAACAAGTTATCTGTCAAAGGAAACAACCACTCTAAAGCATCTATTTGTAAAAAATAAATTAATCACTCCCAAATGTTCATAAAGATTTTAAATTTGTAAGAAAAAACTTCTAGTGCAGAAAACCGACAGTAAAAGGAGAAGAATGAATACCGGGTGGATCTCTGATTGTTGTTTATAGAACTGTAATTCTCCAGATACTCTACTAAGCTCCTCTTCCAACTCATGAACACGAACCTCTGCTTCTTTTGCACGCTCATCAGCCTCATTTCCAAAGTCCATCAATGCTTCTCGATCGTGGTCATATAACGAACACTCCCGCTCCCATTTCGTACACTGACCCAAAAGATTAGTACATTCGGCAGCCAGTTTCTGATTTTCTTCAATAAACCTCTTCAGAGCTTGGGCATTCAAACTTGATTCAGCCTACATAAAAAGTTGGTTTGAGCCATAATCATCAACACAACTTAAGCTGCCATTGTCAAGTCTAAAGTGTATTTTATGTTGACCTTTCACAGAAATTGTAGATGTGCCGAATTACTTCCCATAGTTGTTTTTATTTGTCTTGGAGTAATTTAGAAATTAAATTCTGCATCCATTACCCTTCCTTTTTTTTTTTTTTGAAGAACACTAGAACCATAGATTAGGCACAAAAGCAAGGCAAATGGGGAAGGCATTCCACAAACATTGGAAGCTCATCCCAAAAGTATAGATTGCCATTTGAGATAGCAACCTGAGATACAATGTCGGCCATAGCATTAGCCTCTCGCCTAACTAGAGATAAGGTGAAATTATCGCTTCCATATAGGAGCGTTTTACAACAAGAAATTAAACACCCAAATTCCGAATAATCTAAAGATGATGACTTGGATGCATTGTACACCTTGGCACTATCAATCTCAAATATGACGTTTGATAGCCCTAAAGACCTAGCCCATTGCAAACTATGAAGGAGGCTTGCAGCCTCGCATTCATCAACCGCATAAGTCCTTATATATGTGGAACTTTCACCGTCCCAAGATAAGTAGCTACAACCAAGAAATACAGGGAACGCATACAAGACCACTAGACGAAGAGGATAGATATTAATCATCCAGAATGCAAAAAGAACGTTAAGGTGTTGGTGAGACAGCCCAAAACTCTATCAGTTAGGCTAGGTGATTATGAGCAAACCAACTAAGGAAGAATGAAGCATCTAACTGCTCCATTATAACCCTAAAGTAATCAAAAATTATTTTGTTTTCAAAGAAAAATTTCCAAAGCTTTAGTGCAAATCTATTGATAATTAACAATTAATGCCACGCTATTTAGGACAATGTGCATGCAACTAAGCACATTTATAAAAGCCATTAATTTCGGATCGTATAAGGTCGGTCTAATCAAGCCACTTTGTCATTTTCATTAAAGGTCAATCATGGAGCCTGTTAAAATGACAGATTGCTGATCAAAAGAGCAAGAAACAAGTATGGGGTAACAAAATACTGCTTATTATGAGGGTGATTTAAAGGAGTCATAACACGTCGATGATAGCATACGGGCAAGTTATAATGACAGTGAAAACGAGCGAGCGTCTAACACCTGTCAATATGAAACTAATCTCATCCCTCTTATGTCAAGGCCATGGTTAAAGTTGAATATGGGGAGATTGTACAAAGATAGTTCTCTAGCGGGTTATATATATATATATATATATATATATATACACACACAAAGAGAGCAATGATGTGAGAACTACTACGGCAAATGTAACCAAAAGAGTTGAAAGTGATAATAATACTACTGTAATATTGGCATGTTTTAGGGAAGAATCATCACCCAATTTCCTAGGTCCAATTGTGCATTCTTTGTGTTTTTATTTCTATTTTTTACTCTAAAAAATGTCCAAATTTACTCTTGATCAAGAGTACATTTGAATTTTTTTTGGACATTCATTTTGGCAAGGAAAGAGTTATAAATAAATTGTCATACATAACAAAGTGATGTACTTATTTGAACTAAAATTGATGGATAAGCAAATTGACATATGAACAAGCCAAAAACTAAGTCAAGTGTGTCTTCCCTAGTTCAGTTGTCGTCGGACAGTGATCAGAGCACCGTACATCATTGATTCTATTCGAGATTAATTCCTAGATATACAGGCAAGGCTAGGATTTATTGACCTACTGAAGTCAATTCATAAGTTATAAGGAAAAGTAAGTATACTGAAGTAAAAAATTGGGATTTGACCCTTGGCCAAACTCAACGACCTTATATTGATAAGTTTAAGTTTAAAATTGATAAGTTTAAGTTTAATATTGACAAGTCTAAGTTTGATAATTACCTACAGGAATTGTCTTTTTCCCCAGCATCATGCAAGAGTGTGTGGATTTAAGATAGAAGGCAAATATTTGATGGGATTCATTCAAAGCAAATGAGGTAGTAAAATAAAAGATAAAACCTAATTATTAACAGTAGAATCTGAAAATTCAAATTTTGAAAATGAAAACGACAAATGTTTCTAGACATGTAAGCCTTAAGGGTTTTTGTTTTCCTCATAATTTGAACCCTTCCCCTCAACAGGTTATCTTACATTCTTGATAAAAATGGTCAAAGGGAAATTTAAAACAGAAAAGGTGTGTTTGGCAACTTCTTAGCCTTAAATTTGGCCTATGGTCAAAATAACGAATTCAATTTTTTTTTTTTTTAAATTGTTCCCCAAAATCCATATCTAAAATCCAATTATAGGAATAGCCAAAATGGAATCAACGTACGGAAAGCACAAACCATGTCTAACAAAACCCTAATTAGTATTCCAAGAATAGAGAATAAATGAGAAGTAATGTGGTAGAAATAGGATGAAGAGAACGAACCCTAACACGCTCAATAACAGCATCCTTGTCCTTGAGTTTGGATTGAAGATACACGCACTGTTCCCGGAGACGGCTTTGGGCTTCATCGGCGGCTAGAAGCTTTAACTCAAGAGTACGCGAAGAAACAGGAAGCCCCAGAGTGAACTCAATCGATTCTCGAATGTAATCGTCTGTTTCTTGAGGGAGATCCATTCCTCGCAGTTGAAAACAAAACCGATTGCAGATTTGTGTTCTTCAGTAGCAATCAAAATCA
>JAFEMH010001613.1:0-175000 GCA_022495995.1 Adenophora triphylla var. japonica | reverse complement strand
ATGCACATTCACCGCTTATAGGTCTCATACCCTAGAGATCCATATAAGAAAACAGGATACATATATGACCCCTATATTTAGAGTATCATATACTATCATCGCCACTGCAGAGAGCCGTTGGCTTCATACAGAGCATTCCCCCGGTTTCTCCTAATCGCAGCAGTATGTAAAGGCTACTTATCGCTCAGTACAGTAGCTTGCACAGCCCCCACCCCGTGGCCACAGAGTGGGGAAGGGTCACCGATATGATGAACCTTCAATCACTTATTGAACAAATCAATAATTGATTGACTTCCATCATACCCACCCGAACATATACACATTCAAGCACATAATAGATACTTGAATTATAATCCACAAAATGGGATAATCATATAACAACATGGTAATGTATACTCATGCCAATCAATACCATAGTGCAACAATTTATGTAATGCACAACGCATAATATCATCCATGCATATGAACTCAATTAAGGTAACAATATAACCACATAATCCACACCGGGATACAATATAATCATGTACCAATTAATCCACATCGGGATACAACACAACAACTTGCCAAATAATCCATACTTAGGATATTAAGGTATACACCAAATTCAACAATTCCACAAGTTGGGATAATAATGCCACAAGGCGATACATGCTCATTACCAATTAGTTCAATAGTGAAACCTATGGCTTCTACACCATTGCAACTATTCACTAAAGATAGGGAGTGAGGCTACTATATATCATAAACCACTCTTACATAGTCATTATACGACCTTGAATAACATTAATTAAAGTTCAAGTTCTATTTCCCAAATTGGAACTATTTTGGTGAAGTCACAAATCAAACCTATCAACCATTTTCGGGCAATATTTAAACTACTTTCACAATTCCATTTTGATCACTTAAGATGTCATTGAGTAGCCAAAGTATTCTACTTTAATCTAGGTTAAAGAGATTTCATTTTGGTTCGAGTTTGATTAGGTTTGAGCAGCTCTAAAATTGATACTTTGAAACCAGGCCAGGGCACGACTCGTCCCCCAGGGCACGACTCGTGCCCCCGACCTTCCCCGAATCCGGCGTCCCCGGTAAGGCACGACTTCCCTTTAATCCCGGTCACGACTCGTCCCCATCCAAGGCACGACTCGTGCCGCGTGGCACGACTCGTGCCCCGAACCTGCACTCGAACAAGGCTGGAAATACCTATGTAGCTATACCAATTTATCCCAACCCAAGTTTCCTCTATTTTATGAACATAAAAAGGTGTACTAACTTCATCCATATCATTATAGATCATTTAAATCTCCAAAATAACATCAACCTAGGTTACTCACGCTTGGATTTACTACTCATTCAACCATCACAATATCACATTTCACACTTAGTTTCTAAATCTAGTTCAATCCACTTTCTTACATTTTTAATCAACCTTTATGAACCATACTATCATTCTAAGGCATTAAACAATCATTTAATAACAATAACAACATCAAATCATTGATGAGCATACAAAGAAAGGAAGTCATAATAACTCACCTTTGGATTTTATAAGGAAATGTTGATCTTTCTAGCTAGATGACTTCCTCTAGGTGATCCAACTCCAATGGTGCTCCTAGACTTGATTTTTGGTGAAGAAATGCTTGACTTCAAGGCTTGGGCAAAGAGGACTTCAATGGAGGTTCTCTCTATTTTCTCTAGGTTGAAGAAGAAGGATGAATGAAGGAGAAGGAGGGGAAGGGGAGTAAGAGGAGGTGATGGAGAGGGGGGGCCGGTCAAGGGAGAAGTAAGAGGAGGGGAGAGGGGACACTTGGCATGCATAGGAGGGAGTAATAGAATTGGCCCCCCTACAAAAATAAACCAAGGCTTTCACCCTAACTCACTTTTAAAAATAAATCCTTATCTTAAATAATTCATCCTACCCAATTACCTCCTTGTACTATTTAGCATATTCCCATTTTTTATTATTTCTCCAAGTTTCTTTATTTAATGTCTAATAGTTTCATAAAAGATTCTAAATTTACTTCTCACCCAATTTATCTTAATTTAAGAATTTAAAGACATAATTGAACACATAAGTCAACATAAATATTTGAAGCATATAACATAATATTTAAAATTAGTGCCTAGGGTTGGGGTCGTTACACTCACTCCCCCTTAAAGAAAATTCGTCCCGAATTTGACTGTCACTTACCCTAAGGTTCAAATAGCAAGGGTTAACCTTCACACATTCTAACTTAACAATTTCCATTAGACTTCTCAAAGGCATGATTCTACTATACATTTTCACAACTTAAATACTCTAAGACTTCAATTCCCAATCAGTCTCATCAATGCTATGATTCTTTCCAAGATTCAAATTTCATTAATAATGTGATATAACAACTCAATACGCCAAGAATACCATACCATTATCGCTAACCCGAACTTTCACGACCTCAAAGAAGTATATTAAATGAAAAGTATTACACCTTATTCTACCCAATACATTACGATATTACATTTAAAACTTCAATTACTCTATAGGCTGCTCCAAGTCAGTCTATAAGCAAAATCACCAACCCTTTCTAAAACTTCAAATGGATTAACAAATTTTGGCGCCAATCTACCTTAGGCCTTGCTTCTCTAATCTCAACCCAACAAATTAGAGATCGATATTTTCTTCCCTAACAACGCCTCATACGGTTTTATCTCAAAGTTAGAATAGTAACTGCTATCATACGCATCCAACCACTTGTAATCATACGACCTATCGACTACTAAAGTCCATTGTACATGCCCGTAGCATATCCTCAACAATACGTAATGATTCCTCAATTTTCACAAGGTTAAACTCAATAACATTCCTACATTCCAAAAGGACTTTCCCAAATGAGGTCTATCCAATCCATTTAATACTAGGGGTTTATACAACTAAACGATCCCCTAACATATATGAGAACTTCATCAATAACCTCTCATCAGGCTATATATATAACGAGGAGAAAATACAATTCAACTTTCTATTATCACCATTCAATATTACAATTATATTCATGCCTAGTGACAATCAATATTCAAATTGAAGGGTTGGCCGCCCACAACGGAGCCGATACAACTCCAAAACAAAATCGAGTCTATTGTGATCGACACAATCATAACCCCACATTTATCAAATCATTTCTCGGATCACAACTTTAATATACTTAATCAATATAGGGAAACTAGGTTGCCTTTTTAACTTGCTTTTGTACGAACTATATCTTTAAAATAACCAATCTTTCGAAAATTTACAACATCTTTCAAAATTCCAAGGATAGATAAAATGAGATTAAATGAGACTCGAATGGTTTATTTATTTAAAACTGTCCCATACCAGTTTTAATTAACTAAACCACTCACACTCTTAAGAAATTTTCAAAAGATTGATAAGCTACCAAAAATAACTCGAGTGATTTAATTATCTACAACCGTCCCATACCAGTTGTAGATAGTTAAATTACTCACAGATTTTAATGTACACAAAAACGGTTCACCGACCTTATTAAATCAATTATCCCCGAAGGGTACAAATGCTCACACCGAAGTTCAACACACACTTCCAATTGTTAAACACAATTAAACAATACCAACAAATTATTCTTGTTTGACCTCTATTTATATTATAGCCACCACTTATAATATTTATACTTAGTTAATTTCTCTATAAAAAAACACAATCTTGCCATACTATTACTATTTCCGATAAATAACACTAAACAATCATTAAGCTTATAAACTAGGTAAATCATCCTCCATTCGATAATTCCTCAAGTTGTATATTCAACACTTTTACTTAATTTGAATCATCTATTCCCTACCTTTAATATTGGTATTGTACTTAGCAACAACATATTGTAAAACATCTAGTTCCCAATCAAATACCATAATTCTAAATCAGAGAATATAATTGGAACTCACATAGATCAATCATTCCCGAATTTCAATTAAACATTACAGTATAATCTAACTTAACTCTCAATAACCATCAACAAACTCAAAATCCGTACAACGTTAATATCTTTCAAGCATCACACAAATCCCTCATATGATTCACGTAACTAAGTCGAACTATAGTATATAACCATCCTAAGGTATCCTGTCTCCCAATAAGATTCATCCTCATTTTCTCAACTAATGATAATCAATTCTCAAAACGAACCCTATACCTATTTCACCAATTTCTGAAGTTGACCCTATAAGTCACCAATAACTACGTCTATTATACTTCTTCACATTTACCCTATTTACCTCTCCATAGCTAGTACACAATCCATAAATCAAAACGGTCATACTAGATATAAATGTTGTCTTAGGTATATCCTTAAAGCAATTTTTTTCCACTGAAATTGTAACACTCCGAAAATTCAACTAATAACCATTGAGTATCCTACTAGTTTCTAAAATCATTCATACAAATCGTCAACAAGTGCTAACGAATACTTATTCTTCCCAGTTACCTATTTAAGATCTCTATAATCTTTTGATTAACCACCAAGTATCATCTTTTCTAATATAGTACTAATTTATCCTTACGGAGAGTCGCTAAGCTAATTATCTGCTTTATCAAATACTTTCCCAAGATGAATCATCAAGTCCATCATCCTAATTAGTGTCCTCTATCTAGGAATCCGAATACCAAATTAGTACCTTATAGCCACTCAAAATCTCAACATCCGGGTATGATACTTGATGAAAATCTATTTGGAAACTCACATAGAAAACACCACTTAGATTATCATTTGCAACACTAGTCTCATATCTCTAGTCTTCACTACGAGACACCAATGAATAACTAATCATGCAACTATACAACCATAAACTACTCTTAATTAGGCCATACACCTAACCTCAACTAAGAGTTTACCAATTCATTTACTATCGGTATACGAGATAACTCAAGGTTCTTCTAAATCAATTATAACACACAATCCAAATAACCTTCACATTCCTTAGGCCATACTTTCGACATTTACGCATATATGACATAACATCAATTTATAATTTACCCGCCTCAATCATACACGGAGGCAAATCAAACATAGATAAGGAGACTCGCTTCTTGCGACAGTCCTCCTTAAACACAACAACTACTCAAATAATTCAGATTAATATAACGATGATTCATGGATTGGTACTCGACCAAATCCACCGGCAATACATGCCCACTAAACCACAACTACCAAGATAATTAAGGATGATTCGAGGTACGACCCCATCGGAGTAGAACCTCCAGCACATAAGGCAACTCTTAGGTCATATGCAAATAACAACGAAAGGTAATGCCACATGAGAACGAACGAACGAGGATTTATAAAAGTATGAACCCTAACTCCTGAGACAGGTAAAATACCTCAATTGATGGTAGAGGAATCTATCTTTCCATAACTCACCTTTCCTTGATTCCTTGGTTGGCTAATATCATTTTCTGTCCTTGAACAAATTCCTGCATTAAACTCTCGACGTAAGTTATCGTACACTCTCACTCAGCTAGACTCTACCCGAGAATTCTAACCGAGCTCTGATACCAACTGTGAGGACCCCGACCCGGAACCTACACGTATCCCGAGCTGGAGCGTCCTCAAACTAACCCAATTTTTCCTAATCTTTTAAAACTTTTATTTAACTTCCAATTTTAAATACAATTATTATAACCATTTAAAAATAAGTCTACACCTTTTCACAATGGAGAAATAGTTGACTAACTTAGAAAGTACGAAACTGTTTAGTTACAAAAAGACATCGGTTATAACAATAAATGAAGATTTAATAATACAATTCCTGTAAATAATTTATACTAAAGTACACTTCCTATACCAATCTAATCAAACCCGACAATTCCCAAAGTATAACCTCCAAACTCCTCACCGCCCTTACTTGGCCGGTCCACCTGTCTCGAAATCTAAAACAGTAAAGGGAGAGGGGTGAGAATAAATCTCAATGAGCTATTATGGATGCAGCAAGATGCCATACAAGATGCAACACGTAGCATGGCAACACTTAACACATTATGAAAGCGGTAAACACCTTACGTTACCTCATTTTACCTTTTCCCGTCTGAACAATAAGTCGTACAACGTGGGAGTAAAACTCCACTCTTTGGTGAACTGCCCCCATGCACATTCACCGCTTATAGGTCTCATACCCCAGAGATCCATATAAGAAAACAGGATACATATATGACCCCTATATTTAGAGTATCATATACTATCATCGCCACTGCAGAGAGCCGTTGGCTTCATACAGAGCATTCCCCCGGTTTCTCCTAATCGCAGCAGTATGTAAAGGCTACTTATCGCTCGCACGAGCTTGCACAGCCCCCACCCTGTGGCCACAGAGTGGGGAAGGGTCACCGATATGATGAACCTTCAATCACTTATTGAACAAATCAATAATTGATTGACTTCCATCATACCCACCCGAACATATACACATTCAAGCACATAATAGATACTTGAATTATAATCCACAAAATGGGATAATCATATAACAACATGGTAATGTATACTCATGCCAATCAATACCATAGTGCAACAATTTATGTAATGCACAACGCATAATATCATCCATGCATATGAACTCAATTAAGGTAACAATATAACCACATAATCCACACCGGGATACAATATAATCATGTACCAATTAATCCACATCGGGATACAACACAACAACTTGCCAAATAATCCATACTTAGGATATTAAGGTATACACCAAATTCAACAATTCCACAAGTTGGGATAATAATGCCACAAGGCGATACATGCTCATTACCAATTAGTTCAATAGTGAAACCTATGGCTTCTACACCATTGCAACTATTCACTAAAGATAGGGAGTGAGGCTACTATATATCATAAACCACTCTTACATAGTCATTATACGACCTTGAATAACATTAATTAAAGTTCAAGTTCTATTTCCCAAATTGGAACTATTTTGGTGAAGTCACAAATCAAACCTATCAACCATTTTCGGGGCAATATTTAAACTACTTCCACAATTCCATTTTGATCACTTAAGATGTCATTGAGTAGCCAAAGTATTCTACTTTAATCTAGGTTAAAGAGATTTCATTTTGGTTCGAGTTTGATTAGGTTTGAGCAGCTCTAAAATTGATACTTTGAAACCAGGCCAGGGCACGACTCGTCCCCCAGGGCACGACTCGTGCCCCCTTGACCTTCCCCTGAATCTGGCGTCCCCAGTAAGGCACGACTTCCCTTTAATCCTGGTCACGACTCGTCCCCATCCAAGGCACGACTCGTGCCACAGGGCACGACTCGTGCCCTGAACCCAGAATTCTGAACAAGGCTGGAAATACCTATGTAGCTATACCAATTTATCCCAACCCAAGTTTCCTCTATTTTATGAACATAAAAAGGTGTACTAACTTCATCCATATCATTATAGATCATTTAAATCTCCAAAATAACATCAACCTAGGTTACTCACTCTTGGATTTACTACTCATTCAACCATCACAATATCACATTTCACACTTAGTTTCTAAATCTAGTTCAATCCACTTTCTTACATTTTTAATCAACCTTTATGAACCATACTATCATTCTAAGGCATTAAACAATCATTTAATAACAATAACAACATCAAATCATTGATGAGCATACAAAGAAAGGAAGTCATAATAACTCACCTTTGGATTTTATAAGGAAATGTTGATCTTTCTAGCTAGATGACTTCCTCTAGGTGATCCAACTCCAATGGTGCTCCTAGACTTGATTTTTGGTGAAGAAATGCTTGACTTCAAGGCTTGGGCAAAGAGGACTTCAATGGAGGTTCTCTCTATTTTCTCTAGGTTGAAGAAGAAGGATGAATGAAGGAGAAGGAGGGGAAGGGGAGTAAGAGGAGGTGATGGAGAGGGGGGGGGGGCCGGTCAAGGGAGAAGTAAGAGGAGGGGAGAGGGGACACTTGGCATGCATAGGAGGGAGTAATAGAATTGGCCCCCCTACAAAAATAAACCAAGGCTTTCACCCTAACTCACTTTTAAAAATAAATCCTTATCTTAAATAATTCATCCTACCCAATTACCTCCTTGCACTATTTAGCATATTCCCATTTTTTTTTATTATTTCTCCAAGTTTCTTTATTTAATGTCTAATAGTTTCATAAAAGATTCTAAATTTACTTCTCACCCAATTTATCTTAATTTAAGAATTTTAAAGACATAATTGAACACATAAGTCAACATAAATATTTGAAGCATATAACATAATATTTAAAATTAATGCCTAGGGTTGGGGTCGTTACACCTAGTGTTGATTAATTAATGAAAAAGAAAAAAAATTGCACATTTCCAAAAGTTTTCAAAGAGTGTGAGTAGTATAGATCATTTTTTCACTTTCTCTCCATCCATGTTTCAAAACCATTTGCCAAAACCATTTGCTAAAACCATGTGTTGAATCAATTTTCATTTTTAGCCCCTTGATAGCGACATTTTTGGGCTCCAACTTGCCAAATTTAGGAACAACTTTTCTTTAATATATTTATAGATTTTGTTGATGTAACTAGTTATAACTAGTATGCCACCCGTGCGTTAAAACGCACGACAAAACGCTTTTTTCATAAATAGGAACCCAACCAAAAAAGTTCATATTTTAATGAACTTACATGTAATTAAGAAACATGACATTAAAGAAAGAGTTACTTATATAAGTATTTCAAATACTAAATAATATTACAAATTCTGAAAAATTTCATTATAGACAATATTTGTCATTTCCATGGAGAGAGACTTGGCACGGGTCATTCACGTGCAATTTGGGTTGACTTCTTCGTTATAAACCTTAACTTCATCTTCCCTGAACAATGGTACCTGTGGTTCAAAAATCCATAGTGACCAAAATATTTGAAGCCTTGATGTCCCGATGAATTATTCTTCTTGGGCATACTTTATGCAAGTAATGAAGGCCTCGGGCAGTTCCAACTGCAATCTTATATCTTGTTTCCCAATCCATTACGAGTAAATTCTCATCTAAACAAACATTTTCCAGAAAAAATTGTCCAAAATCAATCAAGCGGACACGATCAAAATATGATTAACATATGCAATATTGGTCATTCATTTTGGGACGGAGAGAGTATATTAATTTAAGTGAAATAGACAAAAATGATATTTTTAGTGTGTTTTTCCCAAAATGTCATTACCTCATTTCCAAAGAAGCAGTGTTGATGCCTTTGCTTTGACATGGCAACTGAAGCATCAATTATGGGCTGCTCATAAGATTGGGGTAAGGACAGTTGGGAGTTGAAGCTATGCTAGATCAAGTAAAAACAGAAACAACAACATATTCCTTATTTCCACAGACAGATGCAATGCATAGTAATTATTACTCTCTCCGTCCCAAAATGAATGTCCATTTTTTTTTCAAGTTTGCTCTTGATCAAGAGTAAATTTGAAAAGTTCTTGGACATTCATTTTGGACAGAGGGAGTATTCCCTGTGTCCCAAAAAAAGAGAGGGGCATCTTCTACTTCTGCCTGTCCCCAAAAAAGATTCAAATTTCTAAAAATGTTATAATTTTAGGGCAGTTTCATGAAGGGTAAGCAAGTGAATCCACATACTTGAAAGGTTTGACTTGTCAACTGTGACTCTTTTTTCAGACATGTGGAGTAGTAACTATTTGATTCATAGAGTAATCACCTCCAACAAAATCAGGATTAAGCATAAGGGTCGATTGTCTAGGGAGTTTCCCTTTAGCCACTTCTATATTTCTTTCTTAACCATATTCCCTGAAACCAATTACACAAAAACACATACTACTTAAGAACTTAATATCAAAAAATCACAAACCCACAATGTCAAATGCACACTATCTCATAAACACACACGCACACACAATGTCAAATGCATACCCTCCTTTGTCACTCCCTCCGTTCCAAAATGAATGACAAAAAAAAAATTGAAATTTGCTCTTGATCAAGAGCAAAGAAAAAAAAATAAAAAAATTGGTCATTCATTTTGGGACGAAGAGAGTATATTAATTTAAGTGAAATAGACAAATTGAATTGTACATATAGAAATATTACACATATAACTAACAAATTGAATTGTACAAATAATGAGCTATAATAAATATGCCATAAGAGTGCAATGCCTTAGAGAGACCAAATGATGGAAGAACAAACACTTTCAGGAGTTGATAATTTTGACAAGAAATGACATAACCCATTAATAAGCAAAAATAAATGTACCAATGTTAAGGATAATTCAGATTATCATAAGTAGACTAACCTAATTGCCAGCTCTCCTTGTTGAGAAACCATGGTTGTCAATGGTGTAAAGATGCTGCTTAACTCATGAATGGTTGACTCGACGTTATGAAGAGCCTCTGCTTTGCATGTAACTGTCTTGTAAGGGGAACATCTGCTGCTGTTGTTGCTGATTTTGTTCTTTGTTGTAGTAAAAAGGCTGAGATTCGCCATCTGCTGACTTCCTGAGAAGTAAAATAGAGTAATTTTATAACTTTAACGGAAACAAATCACATTAAATCTCATACCTATCATACAAAGCTCCATTTGCAAATACCTTTACAGAGAAAAGTTTTTCTCAGAAATGATCCCACATCAAGCCCACAGAAACTACCAAAATTAGATGGTGTATAGTGTGATGGCGAGCTCCATGGGCTGGTGGATAGGCAAGGCCGGAGATTGACCAAGCATTTTACAAGAGAAATGACAGTACTGATGCACCAGAGGTGATGATGCTCTAAAGGATAACAGCCAAGAAGGAGAGAGAAAGAGAAGCATGGGCTATCCATAAAGAAGAAAGTTTGGAATGAAATGAATAAAGCTTTTACACTCCTTAGTTTTATGTTATTACACCATATCCCTCTAAAAACATTTTGATTTGTATTTGAAATGATCAACATGTGAAAATGCAAATACAAAAAAAATCAGCTTACCGCAACATTTAACAATCCAATGTATGGATACGTAGAGAAAGTCGAAACCACTTTTTTTGTTATCTTTGGTTCATAAAAGCTGCACATCCTGTAAAAAACCTACAAATACAAAAATGAGCATTTAATATCAAATACCCCCAAAGAGATACAGATTATAACTATGAAGTGAAAATGCCAATTCAAATCAGTTACAAACATATATACTATGGGAAGGACATCGGTGGAAAGAGAGGAAAGTTCCCATCAGATCTTGAGCTGGAAGAATATCATAAGAAACTCACTCTGGAGACACATTCAGAAACTGGCTAATAAAGCACAGAGTTAACCAACACTACACAAAAACATCTTACGCTGCATCCCCTAAAGAATAAATAATAACAGCAGGCAACTGAAGTGTGCCCAAGGGTTATCTTCCAATCTATTAAATGCATTCATAGTCTATTCAACGAAAGATGAACATTTGATAAGTGCGAGGACTTGGTAAACAAAGAAAAAAGAGTGCAAAAGCTGGAGAGAGCACGTAAAATCCTTCAAATATCCAGATACCAATACTACTACAAGAGAAAGAAAAACCAACCAATGAAAATCAAATTATCACTCATCAAAAGTGATGAATGTAATTTTGTAAAAACATACAAGTAATCAATCACAAAAGAGAAGAGAGATAAAAAAACACCTTAGTTTGAACCCTATTTCCATCGTTCTCTTTGCTGGAGCCGCTTTGCGGATCGTAAACCCTAGTTTGAACCCTATTTCGTTTCTACTCACCGAAAAAAAATCATAATTAGGTCTGAACACATCAATGGATAGTCCAAAGTGAGTTATATGTATGTGTGTGCCGGAAATTTGAAGAAATTAGACTTACCGATCGGCGAATTTCTAATTCGGTCTTTGTGGGATCTTCCTCCATAGCTCCGCTTCCGTCGCAGGTACAGCGCAAGCCTGGTGCCCTAAATCTTTTGTGACTGTGTGAGAGAGAATGAGAACGAAGAGAGCGACTGGCGACGGTAATGGATGAAGAGAGAGAGGGGGGCGGCAGCCATGGCTAAAGATAGAGAGAGGAGAGAGGAGAGAGAGAGTGACAGAGAGGAGGCGCTGAAGATGGAGGGACGCCCGGAGCCCTAGATAGAGAGAGATCGAAAATACCCCCTATCTCATTGTAATTACAAATATGTTTAAACATCAAATTACTTATCTGCCCTTATTTTGAGCGGGAAAACGAAATTTCTTATTCACTTCAGCTTTTATATATATATTGATATTGATATTTATTTGAATTTTTGTTTTTGTTATTGCAAAAAATTATATTATATTGTAATTTGTAAAACGGCATAATCGGATCATTAGAATCGGACCGATGGGACTGGTCCTATATAATGTAATGGTCTGTTCCTGGTTCTAAATTTTTACAGGACTGAAGTATTGGTCCGATCCTGATTTTCTAAAACTTTGATAAAAATCGGATCAATCCGGACCGTGAACACTCCTAGTGGGTCCTAATCAAAACAATTTTAGATAAATTGCATTTTAATTACTTGAATTTTAATTTTACAAGATGTTTCAATTGATTAACAATTTTACATTTGTTACAAATTGATTACTGAGTTTGTGTTTTTGTTTCAATCATGTATAATTTCAGATGGCTCATTAAAATACTTACGAAAGCATGTTATGTACCACTCACATAACATATTTAGACATACTTAAGGGTCATTTTTGTCTTTTTCATTCAATTGAACATGCACGGGAATTTCACGTGAAGATTCTGTCTTCTTCATTATAATCTCAACAACCAAATTGATGACAGTTATGAATGCAATCAAATTGGGGGATATAAATCCCTCGTAAATACACCAAATTTATTATCTTTCCTTCTCCCCAATTTCGTTTTTCCCCAATTTAGTTAAAACTAGTATGCCACCCGTGCGTTAAACGCGCGAGAAGAATACTTTTTAAAATTTAAGTTAATCAACCAAAAAAATTCAATTTCTTTATTAACATAAAAGTGAAACAGTTATGATCTTAATTAAAGAAAGAAATACTTATTTAAATATTCCAAACATCTATGAATATTACAAATTTTGAAAAATTTCCTTATAGACAACATTTGTAGTTTCATTGGTGAGGTTTCTTTCGTCATCGCACATTAATATCTTCGATCCATGGCGGTTTGTGACCCATAATCCCAAGTTAACAATGTTCCCATCCACAGCCACATTAGCACTAAAATTGTCAAACACAGTTGGTATGTAATCCTGCCCACAAAAAAAAAATCACACATCAAGTCTGTTGAGCTAACTGCAGCAGAATTTGTCATTTAAGTGGTTGTATTGCATCATGAAATTATATGAACTAATTCCATGGATCTTCAACCGGGTTTAGTTTAGGCTCCAAGCGACAGTCGGTGCCACCAATCAGCACTGTTGGATAAAGTAATGAACACCAAAAGCTGATGATTCAGTGTAAGAAAAAAAAAGTAAAAAATTTTAAATTAGAGAAACTAAACCTCAGAAAAGTTACGAGACAAGGTAACCTTGTCTGTGTCAACATCATGCATTATAGCGTTAATCACCTCTTCGCTATTGCCATCGTCTTCATCACTTAAGGCCTGCCTCAGCTCTTCGATTTCTATAAAACCACTCTTGTTTTGATCAAAGAATGCAAAGGCTTTGTGTAGATGCTCATCATTTGCCATTTTCTTCATAAGATCCATTGCATTTTCAGAAACTTTGGGCCATGGATCTCTTTTAATATCAATGATGGAGCGGATAATCGCTTGTTCTACTCCTTGCTCAGTTTCTTCAAGAAAACAGAATGATTTTAAGAGAGGAAACAAAACTTATAATTGAACTTATAATATTCTCAATAAATAATACTCTCTATATCAAAAAGTTACAAACGTAACTGCTATGACTGGAAGTACATGAAGATATATGGGCTAAAATTTAGAACATTGAAAAAACTCGAACAATAACAACTACTCGACTCGACTGAATGAATGAATGAAGACCTACAGACACAAACATAACTTTTCTCAATCGAATCCTTAAACTCGGTGAGTTTCATTTTAGTCACTCTAATCTCCATAAATTCCATTCAAAAGGGATTTACCTTTGATGTAAGCCCTTGCTTCTGCACTCATCTTCCTCAAATGAACAGTTAACCTACAAATTATCAATGGTAGAGACATTAGGCGTAGTTCAATAGTGAAACAACAACAATTTAATAATCTTGGAGAACTGAGTGAAGCAGAAGGGTTGAGAATGAAATAGCTAAATTTGGTTTCAGAAGTCAGAGTAAGTTTGGGGTAGGATTCTTAGGAGTTCGGGTCGATTAACACTATTCTATGAACAGACTATATGGGTAGACAAAATTACACAGTTTAAATTAACAGATAAAGCAAAATATAGTCACAACTGAACCTTTTGATCTTCGCCGGTTCTGGTGTTCGGAGAGATGAGAGGGTGTTTAGGGATTCCACTAATGGCAGCTTTCAAGAATAAGAACACAAAAAGAAATAGCAATCAGAAATCATAAATAACAAATCAATGGGAGAAATTAAAATAAAAATTAAAAGCAATTACCCAAATCAATGGGGTAAATCAAAATCAAACGTGAAATCAAATCAACTCGTTGGCTGCTTGCAAGAATAAGAACACAAAAATAAATAGAAATCAGAAATCGTAAACAACAAATCAATGGGGGAAATCAAAATAAAAATTACCCAAATCAATGGGGAAAATCAAAATCAAACTTGAAATCAAATCAACTCGTTGGCTGCTTGCAGAAGAGAGATGAGAGACAGTGGCGCATCGACCATGGTAGAATAGAGAGGGACGCATCAACCAAGGCAGAAGAGAGGCAAGAGGGAGACGACGATTGTTCGAGATGAGTTTGCATCAGAGGACGATGTCTGAGCAATGGTTTTTAAAGCAATCACCTTGTTGGCTGCTTGCAGAAGAGAGAGAGAGCGGCGACGGCGAGCATGAAAAAAGCAGAGGGGCTACTGATGTAAGAGTGGGCTGAGAGAGAGGTGGAGGGGCTGAGAGAGAAAGGGGATTGTGTGTGTGTGAGAGAGAGAAGAGAGAAGAGAGAAGAGAGAGAAAGGGTGTTTTGGGAAGAAGGGTTGCAATAATGACGATTGGGGAGGAGAGTTTAGTAATAATTAGACAGATTAGGAATATGAAGCATTTTTGTTTCTATATTTAGATGATAGTTTCCCGCTCATTTTGCTGTTTTAGGAAAGAGGGCTTATTCACTTCAGCCATTATATAGTTATTGATACCTAACCATTTCTAGCCATTCAATTTTCAGTTGTTTGATTTTCAGCAATTTAATTTTTAGTGATGAACTATCATTGAGAATTAACTAGCAGCAAACTTATTGTACAAATTTGAACCCAAAAAGGAGGTGGCTGTGAATCTTTTACCCATAACTAGGGGTGTAAGCGGTTTAGCTCAAACCGCGGTTTGAGACCGAGCCGAGCTAAACCGTGGGGTTTAGCTCGGTTTTTTTATTTGAGTGGTTTAGCTCGGTTTGAAAAAATGCCAAACCGAGCGGTTCGGTTTAGCTTGCGGTTTGAGGGTGCCGAGCCGAGCCGAACCGAGCCGAGCTAAACCGTTTAGCTTTCAAACCGAGCTACGAGACCGAGCTACGAAACCGAGCTACGAAATCGAGCTACGAGACCGAGCTACGAGAACGACCTACGAAACCGAGCTATGAAGTCAAACCAAACCACCATAAACCATAATCCTAACCATTCATTCCAACAGGTGCAATAAGCGGTCTATGATGTACATATCGTCCCAAAGCTAAGTGCAAAAACTGCTCCTTAATCTACTCTGACACTATCAAATAATTTCATTTATTAAAACTTGAAAAGATTACCAAAGCTTACATTTTTCAAAGCTTAGCCCAAGTAAGCCTGCATAAGGCCAACTTCTCTAAGATTACCAAAGTTTACATTTTTGAAAGCAAATGTGATCTTCAAAACCCTAACACACAGTGGAAATTTGAGAATTTATAATCCAAAAAGTACATCACAGTAAATAGTGGTATAAACGTATGATTTTGTAGATGGTGTCGAGAATTAATTTAACGTATAATTATATGAGCTCCCTACTTCTCCTAAGCGGTCTGATCAGTACTTTGCTAGTTTTGATTTTTTTATCCTAATTTTCGTCTTTAATTTTTTGTGGCACATATTCTTTTTTTGTTGTAAATTTGTTTGGTTGATTCAAACCGCGGTTCAAACCGAGCTAAACCGAGCTAAACCGATTTAGCTCAGCTCGGTTCGATTTTTTTTTTAGCTCAGCTCGGTTTGGAATTTTTCCAAACCGATACTAGCGGTTTGGCTCCTAAATTTGTCCAAACCGAGCTAAACCGAACCATTTACACCCCTACCCATAACCATCAATTGATGAATTTAGTAAGCAATAAAAAATATATAAATTTTATACATTTGTTTTATTCTACTTAAACATACTGACATTTATGTCTTAGTTGTGAAGACTTATCACAAGTTCAAGTGGTGGTGAAACTGAAGTGAGTTGTGTAACATGTGGTGTCAAAATTCCTAATTGAAAACGGATTAGGAAGATATTATTTATGGAATGACCCAAATGTCCTTGAATTTGCGGTAAAAATCCCGCCTCACAATCACTCGATCCCATTCCAATTTATGGACAAAAATGCCCCTTTAAGTATATCATGTGAGTGTCAAATGACATACTTTTCATTAGGTTTTTAATGGGCCGTCCAAAATAACACCATATTACAACAAAAACACAAACTCAACAATCAACAATCAACTTGTAACAAATGCAAATTTGATAATCAATTGAAATATTTTATAAAAACTCAAGTAACTAAATTGCAATTTTACCCCACAATTTTTATCAAATAATATGTTTTAGGGATGACTTATCAATGTTTCTAATTTATATTATATTTATTTATTAGAGTACTTTTTGTATTCAATTATTTCAATAAAATATGATATTTGTTATTTATTTATTTTCATTCATGATAACTATCACAAGAGTTGGTCTTATAAAAAATTAGTTTTTTCTTAAGATAAGAAAAAACGTGTTTTCAAAATAAACGGTGGCAATTTTGTAATTACTGGCAACCATGTTCAAAATAAACGGTGACATTTTTGTAATTACTGGCAACCATGATAAATGCCAGTGTTAATATTACAAATGACCAGTGATTTCATACTGGCATTTTATAAACATGAAACTGACACTTTTTACACGGACACTTTTAAATACATGAACTGGCACTCTTCACACTGGCACTCTGTTACACTAACACTGACACTTTGTTACACTAATATTTTTGCTGGCTCTCAAAAATACAAGCACTGGCATTCAAAAATACATGGACTGGCATTTGAAAACACATTTACTGGCACTCAAAAATGCATATACTGGCACTCAAAAACACTGATAATTATTTTTGCTGATATTCAAAAAAACATGAACTGGCATTCAAAAAAACATGGACTGGCATTCAAAATTACAAGAACTGGCATTCAAAAAATACATTGACACTCAGTTACACACTTACTGGCACTCTATTATACACTAACTGGCACTCCAAAATACATGGACTGGCACTCCAAAACACATACACTGGCATCTAATTATCCAGTCCACCAATGCATCAAATTCTCAAACTGGTACTCAAATACTTATAAACTGACATTCAACAACATATAATCTGGTACATTTATATGGAAAACTGGTACATTTTATACTCAAATCAAACTCTCACTCTAATCGTTAATCTCGGTTGAACGGCGACCTGGAACAGAGGAAGACGGAGGAAGACGGCGATCTGGAACAGAGGAAGACGGAGGAAGACGGCAATTGCAATTTTAACCCCTTCGTCCTTCTTCTTCCACGACGACGCACCATTGACGAGTCGAGATGTGGGTGTTTTGGAAGTAAGGAATTCGTCGAGATTGAATGAAATTGAAGAGCGATTGTTGTTGAGTTTAGCCGGAGAGGCTAGGTTGAGGAAGAAGGAGGTAGAACGGTGTTTCTGGGTGGAGAGGGAGATGGCGCGGTGATGGAGATTGAAGGGTGATTGGAGGTCGCCGGTTGATTGGGTATTGAGATTGGGTTTGATTTCCGGTGGAAGAGCTTGGTTAGGGAGGAGATTGGGGCCGACAATGGCGGTTGGGCTTGGTCGGAGAAGAAGGTGGGGAGCTTTTGGCAATGGAATTACGCTTCTGCGTATATGCGTATAGAATTACGCTTCTGCGTATAGAGAGAGAGAGGAGAGAGAGAGCCGGGAAAACACGTTTTTTTGTTAACTTAAAAAAAAACGCGTTTTTTATAAGTTTTTGGCCTATCACAAATGCATCTTTTTTTATCGTTAAATTGTCATGTGGAAGCATGTATTTTTTTTTTTTAAAAAAATAATAAAATAAAAACATTGTCGATGTGTAAAATCAAAAAGTGAAAGATTAATATTTAACAAAAAATAATGTACCATTCTTTTCAATTTCATTTTAATCTTAGAAGTTAGAACATACCCCAAAAGTCAGTATTGAGATCAAAATTCCATTAGAGTAATTTCTACATCATCATTTATCAATGGAACAACCTGGTTTATATAAATGATTAATTTAGTCACTATTCTAGTAACAAAATTCAGAACTACAAATCGAATGCATCACAAATTTTTTTCCGCTTAATATAGGAGTACTTCCTCCTCTGTCCCAAAATTATCTTTCCACATTTTTATTATTGTTATGAAAGTAATTTAAGCAATAATTTTAGGTTAATATACTTATCTTAATGAAAATCTAAAAATTGTTATTGATATTATTTACAGTAGTGTATCAATAACAAATTTTAACTTTTCATAAAGATTATTAAAAATCAATACTTTCATAATGACAAAAAAAGTGGAAATATCATTTTGAATTCTGAAACGAAGGGAGTATTATGGTGTGTTTGATAACCAAATTAAGCTGTTAATTCTAAATATTTTAAAAGATTAGAAAATTAAGCTTGTTTATTTAGTAAAGAAATATCAAATCAATTAAAAATTAAGAATGTATTAAATAGCTATTAATTTTAAGCCACTATATGAGTATTAAAAATAGATTTTAACAAGGTAAGAGAGGGAAAGTGAAGAAAAAAGGAATGAGTTCGAATACATCTATCAATAATCAATATATTTGATTTATTTATATTTTGTTATACCTAAAACATCTTTTGTCGAAATACTTCTTTATAAATGATAATTTATTTATTTTATAATTTTCAAGCTATTAAAATATCATATTTGTTATTTTTAAGAAATAGGACTATTTATTTTAGAAAATATGAAAAACAAATACAAGTGAGAAGAAAATAATTCAAGCAATTTTTTGAGTGTTAGTAGAAATTTTAATTAAATTAAGATATATAATGACTTGTCATTATCAAACAAATTTAAACTCTTATAATTCAACAACTTAACGATTTCAGCTCTACTTTTTCAGAGATAAATTTTAAGTTTTACCAAACAGGCCAAAACTTAAACAATTATAATTCAATAAATTAACGATTTCAGCTCTAATTTTTCATAACTTAATTTTAAGTTTTACCACAGCCCTTAGTTTTTGGCCAAAATCTAGGGAGAAACGAGTTATGGAGAAACGGGTCCCGACTTGTCGCGCGACAATGAACTGGATATCCAGAACCTTATGAAAGTGATATCCAGAAACCTTCAAATGAATATCCAGAAACCTTCAAAATATTTCTGGATATTCATTTGATGGTTTCTGGATATACATTTGAAGGTTTCTGGATATTCAGAAACCTTCAATAGCAATTTCTGGATATGCCCTAACACATTTCTGGATATGCACCTGGTTTACGGATATGCACCTAACGCTTTACGGATATACATTTCACATACTTACGGATATGCACCTAACAGGTTCTGGATATCAAACCCAAAGCTACGGATATCAGAAGCTTTGTCTGGCTTGGTTTTTTTTTCTGGATATCAAATGCAAAGCTTCTGACTATTAAAAACACTTTTTTTCATAGTTATGGAGAAACACATTTCTCAGCAGACCTACTCTAATTTTTGTCTACTTGGTGAGCCTTAGAATTGGGTGTTCCTATTTTGGCAGCCGTGGTATGTTGATGATCAGCCTCCTTCTCAATAAAGGATTCCACCACCTCTTCAACTTCTTCCACCTACATTTTCATTTAAATCATTGTTATTACAAAATAATCAATTTGTTAATTGACTACTCCCCTAAATAAATGTCAATTTTTTTTAAAAATTATTTCAAAATGAATGTCATTTTTAAAAATAACTTTGTCCCTTAATGTTTTTTTACCAAATTTTTTTCACTATTCACTTTATATTTTCAAAATTAAATGTTCGGAAAGTAGAAAACAAGAATATTTATAAATCTTTGTCATTAAAATTATCTAAAAATATACATTTTCATAATATTCCTTAGGGTGTTGCATTGTGATTGGTTCTTTTTGAACAAATTAAGATCTCTATGCATACATACATATGTTCATGTATTTATAGATGTCAGTCTGTCACATGAGTAAGTTGGTCCATGTGCTATGTCAAATTGAGATTAATTTATTATGTAACAAAAATAAAATTAAAACTTAAAATTAGCTAGTGAATAAGAAATTAAAGAGGGTATTAAGTTAACCTTATTGATGATATCTCCGACAAAATGAGCATCCTTGGCTATTCTTTCAGCTACATCTTCAACAAAATCAGCTGCTTTTCTAAGTCTTCCTCCTTCGGGTAGACTACCGGAGATGTCTTCCACCACCCTATCCACTTTATTTGCCACCTCTTCGATAGCATCCGATATTTCTTCCGCTGTATCCACCGCATTCTCTACACTCTCTAATCGTGATTTAATTGAAGTCGCATTAATCATTGATTATAAATTAATGTTCATGTTACAAGTTTCAGAGTAGATATAATTTTTCTTAATATTGTTACAATTATATAAGTACCTTTCAATCTGGCAAATGGTCCCCATTTATTGGCAAAGAAAGGTAAAATGATTGTTATTAGTATTCCTGGAAGCCAGATTGTCCTGCAAATATTTAAAATGACAGCAAAATAAAATTCAAGAACAAAGAAAATAAAAGGACCAATCTATATAGTATAAACGAGGGATTGTACTTGCTACAGTGGCGTGAACAGTTTCAAGCGGCGAATTTCCCATTTTACCCTTAAAAAAAAAGTTTTTTTTTTTTTTTTTAAATTAACAAAAAAAAAAAAAAAACCGTGTTCTTGGACACGGACATGTACTAGTGTTTTATGTGTGACACAATGAACAAATATATAATATGAAATATTTGAAGTTATACCAAGAATCATAAAGGCTTGTTCCAAGAGGAATCAAATCTCCTCCAGCCTGAATATCATTGTTGTGCACAACAAAGTCCCTGCAAAAACCAATATAGCTCTATTGCTAGTCAATATTAAAAATAATATTGGAGGTGTAAAATAAGAAAAGTTGTGCAAATAGCAATATGAAGAAACTAGTACATCTTTGATCTGTTACTGCCCCTTTGTGTTCGGAGATAACTCAAACGACTCGAGTTAGCTTGAAGCGAAGATAGATGGCTATGGCGGTCCTTATGATTCGAGACATGGGGAGGGCATATCGGATTGATGTAGAATTTAGAATGAGATTTTTGAGTTGCAGTATGAATTAATAGGGTACAAGTGCTACTCATACTAGATGTTGTCATAAACATCATGGATGGATTTGTATGTATATATCTAGGCTTTGTAATGAGCAATCTCTGCTTCTATGGAGATCTCAGCCAATTTGTGTATACATATATATATATATATATATATATATATATATATATATATATAGAGAGAGAGAGAGAGAGAGAGAGAGAGAGAAGTCAAGGGACATGTAGGGAGCTGAAAGTCAAATGTAAATGTTTGATAGCATCCATATCTGGCCAAACTCCAAAGAGAGAAGTAAAGAAACGAAAAGAAAACGTGAGAAAAAGAAGAGGAAGAAATTCCTTTTGGTGGTTGGCAAATTTATGTTGAAAATTCTCGTAAAAACTTGTAGTGTAGAATTTGTCTATGCATTTCTAATTAGAAAAAAAAAAAAAAAACCCTATTTTTAACAAATAAAAGAAAATCTTAAATTGATGGCATTTTGGAAGTTTGGACTCTAATCGGACAAAATTAAAATTTGAAATCAAACCCCCAATGTGAAAATATTCCAATATTTTGGAGAGTTGATTTTGGGAGAAACTAGTTTCTCCCAAATATTATAAAAAGTCTTGTTTTATTTTAAAAATCGGTTCAATGACCGGTTCAAAAAGCCGGATTAGTTTGGTTTAAAATTCATGTATCGATTTTTTTAAGTTAAAAACAAGACTTTTTATAATATTTGAAAATTTTTCTGTATTTTGGATCCCAAATTGCCATTTACAGTTTGTAAAATTAACATAACAATCCCCATACTCTTGTATGTGAAAAACACTTGTGACATTACTGAGTTGTTGTTATTGTCGTATGGGTTTTGGCCCAATGTTTATGACCCAAGTTGAGGCCGGTCCTGCAAAATGTGAGGCCCAACATGAGTTTTTTCATAATTATTTGAGTTTTTCTATTGTATACTTACTGTTGGGATTTTGGTTCAAATTCTATTCCAAATTGGATTGTGAAAATTATGTGGAGGATCATATTTCCTTATTAAATTAGGAGAAGAAAATTGTATCCTAATGCAAGTAGGAGTGGAAATTATGAGTCATTATTGGTGAAGGAAAAGCTGATATTCCTAAAAGTATTAGGAAAAAGTTTTTGATATGCCTATATAAAGGGTATATGGTTTGTAATTGAGGGTGTGCCTTGGTGGTACCAAGAGGGGCTCCCCTTAGGGGAGAGAGTGAGGAAGAGGGGAAAAGTGGGTGTGCCTTTCCTATATAAATAGGTTTCACTAGTTAGGGTTTTGATAGAATTGGAGAGAAATTGAGAGAGTTAGCATATGTTTACAATTTAGAGAGAGAAATTGTACGCTTGTATGCGATTGGTGAGGATATTCAAGAGTGTTGAGAGAGAGGGTGTCTCCATTCTTGTAATATCAAGAAATTTATAGAAGTTATATTTTGGGTGGAATAGGCTTTTAGCCGAACCACGGAATATTGTGTGTTTTGTCTTTATTTCGTATTGTGTGTTGTTGATTTTTCTTGTTGCGGATTTCTTGTATGGGTGAGCGATCCTAACAAGTGGTATCAGAGCTTTGGTTGAAGAGAAGAATTCGCATCAAGAAAAGAGAGCAAAAAATTGAAGAAAGAAATTGCAGTTTTTGGTTCGTTTTTTTCAGCGCAGCGGTGGGAAAATTGACGTAAAGCGTTCGTTTACCGTTGGATCGGGCTGATTTTTGGTGAGTAGCTTCGGGACTAATAGATATTAAATCTGAACGGTGGAGATTGGATTTTAAGGTCCCAAGCATTGGTAATTGTATCCGGACAGCAGCAGCAGTTTGAAGAATTTCATATATTGAGAAATATGAGTAGCGGAGGGTCGAGCAATCAAGTCGTGGTCTTTGATGGAAGATGATTTCACAGTCTGGCAGATGATAATCCAAGGTACGTGAATGGGATATATCCTTGTGTGATCTCGCGAATGAAGTCTTGTGTCGAAAGTCTTTCTGATATGGTGATTAGGCGGCGTGTCCTGCTAGTAGAGAGCGGCGGTACAAGTTTTGCTAGAGGAGAGAACACAAATGGTGTGGTCCTTGGTATTTTGAAGACGATCAATAGGGAGGTGGTGGAATGTGAAGATCATGGAAGATGCAATGATGTGGTAGAATTTGAGTCAAGGGAAGATTTGTTGGGATTTTGGCTCAAATTCTATTCCAAATTGGATTGTGAAAATTATGTGGAGGATCATATTTCCTTATTGAATTAGGAGAAGAAAATTGTATCCTAATGCAAGTAGGAGTGAAAATTATGAGTCATTATTGGTGAAGGAAAAGCTGATATTTCTAAAAGTATTAGAAAAAGGTTTTTGATATGCCTATATAAAGGGTATATGGTTTGTAATTGAGGGTGTGCCTTGGTGGTATCAAGAGGGGCTCCCCTTAGGGGAGAGAGTGAGGAAGAGGGGAAAAGTGGGTGTGCCTCCCCTATATAAATAGGCTTCACTAGTTAGGATTTTGATAGAATTGGAGAGAAATTGAGAGAGTTAGCATATGTTTACAATTTAGAGAGAGAAATTGTACGCTTGTATGCGATTGGTGAGGATATTCAAGAGTGTTGAGAGAGAGGGTGTCTCCATTCTTGTAATATCAAGAAATTTATAGAAGTTATATTTTGGGTGGAATAGGCTTTTAGCCGAACCACGAAATATTGTGTGTTTTGTCTTTATTTCGTATTGTATGTTGTTGATTTCTCTTGTTGCGGATTTCTTGTATGGGTGAGCGATCCTAACACTTACTAGTTTTCATAATTTTTTTTTTTTTTTTTGATTACCCAGTTCCCGCGTAGGTTAATCTGGACCACAGTGCGGCCCCTCGGTATCTTGGCGGAGGTAAATCGCGGGATGTGCCCTATGCAACGGGTGGCGGCAAAGACTTATACTCCGGAGGCAGGAGCCCTCCTACAAGGCAATAACTTGGTCGCTCCACAACACCAATGAATTGGGCCGCTCCACATCACCAAACGTGCTCCACAACACCAATAGATTGGCTGCTCCACATCACCGTGAAACCTGCCAAGATTTGAACTCACATGAGGGTCTGGCCAAGAATGGTGACCTCCCCTACGGAAAGTCACCCAAGATACCATTAGGCCAGGATACCATTGGTAGTTTTCATAATTATTTGATTTTATAGATTCAGACACCAAACTGGTGAAATTGAAATATTTGAACTTATGTATGAATGGAATGTTAACCTTAGATCATATTTTGTCTTTTACCTTTATTAGTATATTGTTAGTATTGGAAGCGCAAAAACAAACATCATCTCTTTTCAGTTTGAGATTTTACTTAATTAATAACTAAATTTATTGCAAAAATAACAATTTGTAAATAAAATTTATTGTTGGTGAGTATTGAATCTTGACCTTTCTTATCTTATGAAAAGGTATATTGGTATGATTCTCATCTTTCTTATTTTTTCAATGAAGGTGATTTTTTATGATTTACCTTTGTTTTTGAATATATGTCACTACCATATTAGTTATATTTATTGATTTTCTTGAAGTGATTCTTAATTAATACTCCCTCCGTCCCACCTCAATTGGTCAATTGAGGTGGGACACGGTTTTTAAGAAAAATTATTAAAGTGGGTAGAAATTAGAGGAGAGAGAATGTAAAAGTTAAATGTGTGGTAGGGAATAGGAGAGAGAATGTAAAAGTTAAAAATATTTAATAGGAGAGAGAATGAGTGGGAGGAATAGTAAGTTAAAGTGGGTATAATGAATGGTTTTTTTGTAAATATATGGAGATGATAAGGGTATAAATATATGGAAAACTTTCCATTTAAGGAATGAATCAATTGAGGTGGGACGTCCCAAAAAGGAAAGTGAATCAATTGAGGTGGAATGGAGGAAGTATAACATTTTTTCGTTTAAAAGATAATCTTATTTTCATTTTCCTTTGTAAAATTTTCTGATTTCACCCCGTATTATTGGGAGTGACACATGAATTAATAAAAGTGATGAGTGAAAAATGGGTTGTGAGAGATAAGAACCGAGTGGATATGACAAGTGAGATCCACAATTTAAATGTGGGAGGGAAAAATGTTAGTGGATATGACAAATGAGTCACACAATTTAACTACGTAAGAGGAAAAAGTGAGTGAGGTTGACAAATGAAGCTCACACTTGTAACAATTTTAGAAATTGTGAAATTTCTAACGGGACACCATTTTTATTATAAGGTGAAGCTTTTTTAGCGGGACGGAGAAATTAATTGACAATTAGAATCATGTATTTTTTTTTTTTTTAAGAAATACATTCATTTAGAACAAACGAAATCATTATTGCTTCTAAACACGAGACTTTGTAACTTTGTACAAATGAATTCAATATCTATTCTAGAAAAAAAAAATCAGAACTAAAAATCCCTTATAAATAATTTAGGGTTGGTCTACTCGCTGATCATTAGAATTTGCTAATTTGGGAGCCTTGGTGGCTTGCTGATCAGCCCCTTGCTCGATTAAGGACTCCACCTTCTCTTCCAGTTCTTCCACCTACAATTTCATTCCATGCATTGTTACTCATTTCAAATCGAATGCACTCCCGGCCAAAATAAAAGTCAAAAACAAAAGGTCTGCTTGCTTGGCAGTTGCGTCTGAATTGTGATTGGTCATTTTTGAACAAATAAAGAACCGGGGTTGTCTTCATTCTATTTTACACATTTCACGCAATCAAGTTGGCCCATTTGCAATGTCAAATTGGATTAATTTATTTCCCTTTGTCGATTACCTTAAATTTAAAAACAAAATAAAACCTAGCTGCATGCATACGCCAAATATTGATAACCTTAAAAAAAATGTCTACTTTTTAATAAAAAACATTTAGAAATTGTGTAGTTTGTAATGTGACGTCTAATTAATGAGAAAAATGTGTAGTTTGTAGTGGAGCGGAGTGAGTATATGTTATGTCATTTAGTGAAGTCATTGAAGGTGTTTATATACTTATACTTACAAAAATTTCTTAAAATTCACCAAAAATTAAAAATTGAATATTCAGTTAAAGGCTGGGGACTAAAGCTAACCTTGTCCAAGAGGTCTCCGACGAAATGAGCATCCTTAGCTATTGTTTCAGCTGCATCTTCAATGAAATCAGCTGCCTTTCTAAGCTTTCCGCCTTCGGGAAGATCATCGGATATTTCTTCCGCCACCTTATCCACTTTCTCTGCCACCGCTTCTATAACATCCGCTACTTCTTCTGCTCTTTCCACCGCGTTGTCTATTCTCCCTGTCATTAATAATTCAATCATAGTTATAATAGTTAATTTTTAATTAGCTTATAGAGCACTTATTACATATCGGGAATAAATAAGCCTTATGATTAAAATATATAGATCTTGGTGAAACCTTGAATATAGTTTACTACCTAACGACCCAATATCGTCTACTATCAATATGGGATAAGTAATTCTAAATAGCTGAATAAGCTCATTAATTGTTAATAATAATAAATTTTGAGATCTCACTCACTTAGAATTGTTTGTATGGGTCCCCATTTGTGCGTGAAGAAGGGTAGAATCAATGTTATCACCATTCCCAAAATCCAGTTTCTCCTACAAGAAAAACACCAATTTCATCGAGTTTTACTATTTTTCCATACTAATTGATATTTTGAAACTCACCAAAAATAAAAATAAAAATACACACACACACACACACCTATCAACAAGCACCTATCAACAGAAATAAGATTAAGTTCCATTCGTTCCAAAAAAAAAAATATTCCATTTTTTAGCAAGTCAAACTTTTTTTTTTTTTTGAAATAAATGAATCTTGAGATTACCAAGAATTGGAAGGGGGACCAGGAGGAACAGCCGGTGGAACGCTGGCATACACGGCCAAGTTTCTAAGGCCTCTCCGGCTTGTGCCAAACATAGAAAAGTTCAGTTTACCCGGAAAATCAACTCCATTCCGAGAGCGAATCGGACCTAAGAACAAAACTTGAGGTCTCCGCGATAATAGGCTTTTATTTTCCAGGCCAAGAACTAAACCGTAAGAAGAAATCAACGTCGCCATGGACATAACTTGAGAAATGAAAATGTTATTCAAGATATATTTTCTTGATCAAGGAGGAAATGGATGTATATATACCTAAACCATTGTTATGGTGTTGATTAGATAAATTAATCAGTAGTTGAATATTATACGGATTATTAATTAAAAAAGTGGGATATATTTTAAGTTAGCGTCGGTCCAAGGAATTAGGTGATGAGGATTGAAGACTATAGACTTTATTTTTCAAGTCAATTTAATAAGGTAAGGTTTCATTTCTACGTATTAATTCATTACTTTTCAACTCATTTTATTTCTTCACGGTTTTCTTAATTTCATCTCTGCATTTCGTACATTCCAAGTAACTTCTGAATTAGGACAATTAACATGGATACGATAATATTAATAACTGTTAGAGATATTATCCCACATTGGAAATTAACAAACCTTGCCTATAATATATAAAGATCCTGGGTCACTCCCCTTATCACCAATTGATTTTAAGGTGGAACCTCAGACTTTAAGAATAACAACATTTACCTGAATTATGGCTAAGTCAAAATGATAAAGAGAGAATACCATAAAATGAAAGACAAACAATCTGGATTTTCACGACGCCCCGTTAGATGATAACGTTAACGTATGTAGCCAACTGCTTTGACCCCAAATATGTGCAAAGTGATTGAATTTTTTTATTTAACCTGTTAAATATCATTAATTAATTAATGAGATTATTGGCGTTGACCAATTTTTTAATTTTTTTTTAGCATGCATGAAACCGGAAAAAATATTTTTGGACATGAAAGATCATTTAGTACAAAGATTATTTCTTGACAGCCTGACACAGGTTTGTAATGCGCAAATAGTGTGCCTTTTTTTCCTTGGCAAATATAGTGTGCATTAATTAATAATTCAGTTTTGAATTACAGTTTTTAAATTTACTTTTATAAACTATTATTTCCGTCACAAATAATTGTCTATTTTGAGTTTAGTAGACATTTTGAAAAGTATAAATAATTTTAGTGACAAATATAAGCAATTTTTATTAGTCAAAATACGTTTACCTCTCCAAAGTATACATGTAGTTTCACTTTGCACCCTGACGTCGAATTTCTCCCAATGTGACCTATTAATTAACTCACGATCCCACTTTGTACCATATCACCTAACGAAGTTAAAATTTAACGAAAATTTGTGATTGCATTTGTGATTTAATTAATTAAATAAATAAAATTAAAAAATCCTTTACGCGACGGAAAAAATCAATCACGGAAAATAAGTCTTCTAAGGCGACTACTTATCCCGTCGCTTTAAGCTATTGTGACAAGGGTTTACGAGACTGCCACGACGATTGATTTCCCAGTCGCGTTACCTTTTCGTGACTGCTTTTCGTACATATGTGACGGCTTTTAGCATTCACAAAAAACCTTTTTTCTTGTAGTGACATAAGTGTATCTATGCAGAGTTGCCCGAATTATCGAAGCCCTAGCGAAGATGAAAAATACATCTATATAGGAGCTGAGAATCCAGTTGAAGTAATAGGCATAGGGACCTTTAGATTATTATTAAGTACTGAATATTATTTTGTATTAAATAATACATTCATTATACCGTCCTTTAGGCGGAATTTGATCTCAATCACAGTTTTGGACAGGAAAGGTTATTCCTGTTCGTTTGGTAATAATAAATGTGATATTTATTTCAATTTCAAAGTTGTTGGTACTAGTACTTTATCGTATAGTGATAATCTTTATTTACTTGACACAGTCAAGTCATTTAATGTGTCTCATATTAATGAAACCAAAACTAATGGCACTAAACGAAAGTTATCAAGTGAAAATTCTTATACCTTATGGCATAGGCGTTTGGGTCATATCTCCAAAAGGAGAATTGATAAGCTTGTGTCGGAGGGAATCTTAAACAAACTTGATATTTCAGATAAAAACTTTTGTATTAAATGCCTTAAAGGAAAATTTACAAACACCAAAGGGAAAGAATCCTTGAGAGCATCAAACGTCTTAGAACTGATTCATACGGATATTTGTGGACCATTCACTACCCTTTTATGGAATGATCAATAATATTTCATTACGTTCATAGATGATTACTCTCGTTATGGATACATTTATTTGCTTCATGAAAAGTCTTAATCATTGAACGTTTTCAAGTCTTTTAAAGCAGAAGTTGAAAATCAACTTGGAAAGACTATTAAGAACGTTAGATCCGATCGTGGTGGTGAATACTACGGTCGGAATGACGGTTCGGGTGAACAACGTCCGGGTCCTTTTGCTCGCTATCTAGAAGAGTGTGGGATTGTCCCTCACTACACCATGCCGGACAAACCTAGCATGAATGGTGTAGCGGAGAGACGTAATAGAACCCTTAAGGATATGGTAAGAAGTATGATTTCTTGTACTTTTTTACCTCACTCATTATGGGGCGACGCATTAAAAATAGCTGGTTATATTCTCAATAGAGCTCCTTCAAAGGCTACCGACAAAACTCCTTATGAATTATGGACATATAAGAAACCGTCCCTAAATCATTTTCATGTATGGGGTTGTCCAGCAGAAGCAAGGCCTTATAGGCCTAATAAGGGCAAACTAGACGCTAAGACCGTCATTAGTTATTTTGTGGGGTATGCTGAGAGATCTAGGGGATATAAATTTTATGACCCGAAAACTAGAACCTTTTTTGAGACGGAAAATGCTAGGTTCTTTGAGGATGTTGAATTTAGCAGTGTTCTAAAAGACCCCGCCTAAGGGCGCCTAGGCCCCGCCTAGGCGCTAGGCCCCTCTCCAACGCCTAGTTCTAAGCCCCGCCTAGGTCCCGACTAATCCCGATTAATCCCGACTAGTCCCCGCCTAGGCGCTAGGCCCGGCTCCGCCGCCTAGCATCCGCCTAGCATCCGCCTAGAGCTTTTTAGAACCTTGGAATTTAGAGAAGAAAATATGAATAGTTTTGAATTTGAAGAGGAAGAGAAATTCATTTCTATACCTCTTCACATAGTTCCTATTGGAAATCAAGTACTTGTACCTGATATTCAACAAGAACATATAATTCAAAACTATATAGAACCTCCTATAAATATCGAACAACATGAAAATGTTGTTAATGAGGATCAAATTCAACAACCTCAAAATCAAGAAGAACTGGTGCCCTTAAGAAGATATAATAAGAGTAAGAAGGAGTGCGATTCCGACAAATTATGATGTGTATCTTGCCGAGAATGAGGAACACTTAGACTTAGTGGGAGATGAACAAATCACCTTTCATGAAGCCATTAATAGTCCAAATTCTCATAAATGGATCGATGCCATAAATGAAGAGTTAAAGTCCATGAAAGACAACGACGTTTGGGATCTTATTCCATTACCTAAAAATGTGAAACCCATAGAATATAAATGGATCTTTAAGACCAAAAGGAATTCACAAGGTAATGTGGAAAGATATAAAACTCGTATTGTTTTTAAAGGATTCACTAAAAAAGAAGACATTGATTATAAATAAACATTTTCTCCAGTATCGTCTAAAAACTCTTTTAGGATCATTATGGCACATGTAGCACATTTTGATCTTGAGCTTCATCAAATGGATGTAAAGACAACTTTTCTCAATGAAGACATTGAGAAAACTATCTATATGAAGAAATCAGAAATGGTGACTGATTTAGATCAAACTAATCAATTAGTTTGTAAACTTAAGAAATCCATTTATGGGCTCAAGCAAGCTTCTCTTCAATGGTACCTAAAATTCAACTAAGCAATTCTTTCATTTGGCTTTGAAACGAATCTTGCTGAAAATTGTGTGTACCATTAGTTTAGTGGGAGTAGATTTATATTTTTGTTTTTATATGTGGATGATATTTTACTTGCTAGTAATGATAAAGACCTTCTTAAGGAAACTAAGAAATTTCTTTCAAACAAATTTGAAATGAAAGATCTTAGTGAGGCATCATTTGTATTGGAAATCCAAATTCATCGTGATCGATCACGAGGTATTTTAGGATTATCACAAAATGACTATATAGAGAAGGTATTACAAAGGTTTGACATGAAAAATTGTAAACCACATGACACCCCTGTTTCTAAAGGAGATAAATTCAGTTTAAAGCAATGTCCTAAAAATAATATAGAATCCAAGTTTATGGAAAATATCCCTTATGCATCAACAGTAGAAAGCTTAATGTATGCGCAAGTCTGTACTCGTCCAGACCTTGCATTTATTGTTAGGATGCTTGGTCGATACCAAAGCAATTCGAGAAAAGAACATTGGGTTGCAGCCAAAAGAGTGATGAGATACCTACAAAACACTAAGGACTACATGCTTACATATACAAAGTCGGATCATCTTGAGATCGTTGGGTATTCCAATTCCGATTTTACTGGATGTCAAGATAGTCGAAAATCGACGTCCGGTTATGTCTTCACATTAGCCGATTGAGCAATATATTGGAGAAGTGCCAAGCAAACACTTGTAACTTCCTCTACCATGGAAGCCGAGTTTGTTGCTTGTTACGAAGCATCCAAACAAGCTATATGGCTGCGTAAATTCATTGAGGAACTGCGAATTGTCAATGGTATTGAAAAATCGCTCAAGTTATATTGTGACAATCGGACTGCAGTATTCTAACAACAACAAGAGTTCATCTAGATCTAAGCATATAGATATCAAGTTTCTTGTTTTTAGAGAAAGAGTACAAAATGGATAAATATAAATACAACTTATAGGAACAAACTCCATGTTACCGGATCCGTTTACTAAAGCGTTATCTCCTTTAGCGTTTCACGAACATACCGCTCATATGGGTGTAACAACTTTTAATAACATTTAATATAGTAGGAGTTTATATTGTACTTTCATTTGATTTTTTTATATCTATTAATGATTGATCTCATTTGGTTAAGTAGGACTAGTTAGAGGAATATATATAGATACTTCAATATATTCATCAATTTTTCATGCTACATATCTATATTTAATCTATGTCATTTAGTTGAATATATATATGTGATTATTGTGGATTTAGTTGTGAATCAATTACAACGACTGACCTTTAGTCCTTATACTTATAAAACTAATTGACGAAATTGTTGAATGACAATAATGTATACATAAGGATTGTCATTTAACATTATAAATATGATTTTATAAGGATAATCCAAGTAGGAGATTGTTAAAACATGGATTGAAAAATGTGTATACTTAGTGAATATACGTAAACATGTAGACGTACATGTATAAATCATAAATATAATGTTGTATAAAGTATAGAAAATTAATCAATGTGTAGAATTTCCGAAGTGAAGATTACCTATTTATGATGGACAAAAGGTAAGCTTTCACTACTTAATAATGAAAGGGTGTGGTTCCTAAATGAAATGCCCTTATGTTTCCTATTTATAGAGGCTTTCCGTCAGCCTAGAAACATACATAATATTCATATACTCTTTCTCCATAATCTGAAATTAAAGTGTGAATGCATTAATCATTTAGAAGAACTACTTCTCCCTCCTTATTTCTTCTTCTTGTCTTCAACATCAAGGCATACGTGAATTCGTCACGTATTACACTTTCGCTTCCTTTTCTTTTCTCATTCTTATTCCAGATATGAGTACGACTTTGTTTAAACGGAATATAAATGTTTCAACAGTTAACTTCATTACACCACTCCTGAGGTTTGGACAAATACTATATCACTCACAGTACTTTGAGGTTTAATTTCATCTCATTTTTCACTCACCAAGAGATATTTGGGGGGGGTTCAGATGGGCTGGAGGAGGAGACCCGTGCTGTTGCAAACTGAACTTCTGTGCGAACCCCCTTCGCGTATTGAAATTATTAGGCAAACTTCGTGCACCTTGAAAATCAAAGCCATTTTTGGTTAATTTTCTTTTGAAACCAATTACCAATAATACTCTGCAAGACAGAAATATTATTACCTCTTGTCATCGACCAAATATTAGCTTTTCAATCTCAAAAAAAATATTGTGCACAAAATAATCAAGTTGGAGGGTTTGCATGGAGATATATACTATACATGTAGATATATACTCCCTCCTTCCCATATTACCTTTTCCAGTTGCTATAGTAGCAAATCAACAGAGATGAACCTTGACCAAATATTAATATCAATCTATTCATTCTAATGAAATTTTAATAATTGCTATTGATAAATCATTTGATTATTTTATGGATAACAATTTTTAGATTTTTATTATGATAAGTAAATTGATATTAAAGTTTGGTCAAAGTTTTACCCAGTTGACTGAGTTCAGAACAACTGAATAAGCTTTTTCTGGAACGGAGGAGGAAGTAGGTATTATTTGGAGTAGAAGTTGAGAGGAAGAAATGAAGACTTTTAGTATTTGAAATACTTGTAATTAATTGGATGCTATAAGATTATTCCACGAATTGAATCACATGGTCATAATTTGAAAGTTAATACTTTGTTGTCCCCACGTTACATAGATTTTCTTAACCTATGATTTTATTCCTTTATAGTCCTAACTTTTATTTTTAGATCGGCTGCAAATTCTAAAGGGAGCAAAAAAAAGGTCAATTAAGGAGATCCAAGAAAAGCTTGGGTTGGGTTGGCTTGTCTACTAGTAATACTCCGTCCGTCTAAAAAGATTGTCCAATTTTTAAATTTTGACCATAAATATATGACATTAATTATGTTCATAAAATTTTAATTTTTTTTATTAATTCACTATTAATAATATTATCAACAACAACTTTTAAAATTTAATGATGATAATTAATTTCTTATAAATTTGTGGTCAAAGTTAAAAAAAAAAGTCAAATGAAACAAACTTTCCGGGACAATAGGAGTATATCTCATTATAAATGTTGTATTTTTTTATCCGTTTCAATCTAAGTTTTGCATGTTTAACTAAAGAAATAGTATTAATATAGCCTTATTATTGTACAAGCAATATACAAATAAATAAAACACATTTCTATAAAATTAACAAGTATATATATAGTTTGCGACTTAGTGGAGCAACTAATTTGTGTACACGGCAAGCGTGAGAAGAGATAAGGAGAACCTTATTTTACTCCATAATAAATATTTGCTTGGATTACTGAAAGAGTTGCAAGGAAAAAAGGTGTTGGGTAATTACAAGAAAAATAAGTGTTGATCATGAGAAGAATTGTCTTTTTTATTTACTTTGAAAAATAAGTGTTGATCATGAGAAGAATTGTCTTTTTTATTTACTTTGAAAAAAGTTAAATTCCTTTTTACATCTGCTTTAGCATAAGTAAATATTTTTGTAGTTTTCTACTTACATTAAAATTATATGTTCGAAATCGAGCCCATCCCGAGGCCTCCATAGCTAAGGCAATTGTGGCTGAAGAATGCATGACTTTTTGTACGCAATATTTGGATGACATTGAGACAAAGTCCAATCGTCCTAGAAGAAATGATGATGAAGGTGATGAGTTAGGCCGCTTTGTAGGAAAAGAAGAGGTAATTACCCTTGATTACATCACACGAGTACAAGCGCATAGATATGTGCTTTTCAATACTGAAGATGTTGAACAATACCTAGAGTAAGTGATTCCTTACATGAGGCTTACATTCCTTATATCTTTTATATTTCAAATTAATACTTAATTCATATTTTCAATCTGCTCAGAATGCATCGTGTACATTTGAGGAAGACACTACCTCGTAATCAACGACATCTTATAGAGAAAGAACATAATGATAAGTTTGTTAGCTGGTTTAAGGATTATGTAAGTATGAAACAACCTTCATATAATAGTTTCAATTTATCGTTTTAAATATTTTCTTATTAAATTTTGTTTTTTATAAAAGGTATGCACGACGAAAGATGTAGTGCCCGAAAGAATTACGAGTCTTGCATTGGGTCCTCATATGGATGCGAGGCGGTATAAGTCTTACATAATAAATGGTTTTCGATTTCGAGCGAAGGATGTCGATAGACGGAGGAAAACTCAAAATAGTGGAGTCATGCTGAATGCAAGTGTGACAAGTTTTGCAAGCCGAAAGGATAATAATCCCATTGTTGGGGATGTTAACTTCTACGGGGAGTTGATTGAGATCCTTGAAATTCGTTATAGCAACTCAATAAGATTTGTATTGTTTAAATGTGATTGGGTTGATAACCGGACAGGCAAGATGGAAGATGAGCAAAAATTTACTCTTGTAAACTTCAATCACAAGTTGTATAAGGATAATCGAGTTGGTGATGAACCATTCATATTAGCATCTCAAGCTGAGCAAGTTTGGTTTGTTAAAGATCCTATAGAAAATGATTGGAAAGTTGTGATGAGGATTACACCAAGAGATAGTTTTGACATATATTCAAATGATGATAAACAAGTTTCAGATTCGATTCCACAATTGGTACCATTTTGCTCACAAAATCTGGATGAAAATGTTGCTAACGAAGAAGCATCGTGGGTGCGAGAGGGAGTTGATGGGGTCGAGATTGAAACTACTAATATCAATGACCTAGATGTTGATATGATCGATAATGATGATGTTGATATGGACGATAATGATGATGATTAGTTTGAGTAGTATTTGTTTAGATCTTATTTGCTTACTATTTACTAAGACAATGTTATTACTTAAGTTTCATGTTTCAATCAAATTTGTTATTTTTGTATGGTTGAATATTAATATTGTTACTTCTATATAATATGTATTTGTTTAGGTCTTATGTGCTTACTATTTACTAAGACAATGTTATTACTAAAATTTGTGTCTCTCCGTCTTATATATAGGTGGTTTTTGTGTTGAAAATATGCCTCCTAAGGAGAGAGACGGTAGAGGGGGTAGCAACAAGAGGGGTAGACAAAACCCGCCGCCCGTAGTCCCAAATGATTCCACTTCCCCTAATGCATCATTGACGCCGTTTATGGGATTGACCCAATTGACCGCCGCTCAAAAGAAAAAATGGCGGAATTTGGAGGGTAGGAAATTTCAAGTCACCACTTTCCTTCATTTGCCGGTGTTGAGGGATTTGGGTTTAGAGACGTTAGTAACAGAATTGATGACGCAAGCCGGGTTAGGTAATTTCCTAGGGAAGACTCCAGCTACGTATTTGAGATATTCACTTGAGTTCCTTTCAACTTTGGAGGTAGGCAAGGGGTCACAAGAAAATTCTATTTGGTTTCATATGAATGATGAAGCCTATCGAGTGACTTATGATCAGTTGAGGGAAATCTTTGGGGTTGATCGGTAGAGAGGAAGCTGGGTCGAGGGCGATGGGGGACTTGTTTTTTCTTTTCGGAGCTCACAGGATTGCCCTGCAAAAAAAAAATACCTTAGGGCTTCCTCTCTTTCTCACCCGGCTTGGAAATTATTTTACAGAGGTATATCTATGTCTTGGTTGGCAAACGGAGAGCCCGCTCAATTGAATGTGGCTATGGTAAACCTTTTGCGAACAGGGTTGAGGAGTTTTCAGGTGATTCCTGATTGGGTTGATATTTTTGTTCGGAGATGTGAGGCATTTGCCCTTACCAAAAAGGGAAACATATCAATTGGGGGGATGATCACATTGATTGCTCAAGCTTGTGTGGGTGAACCAAAACCCGAGGCGATGAGATTGATGGGGGGCACGAGTTTTTATTCTGAGGCGCTAGTGCAGTATGACAAGTTTGTGAGGGACCGGAGGGCGACAGATAACAGGTCTTTATTGTTTGAATATGGTACTCCCAGGAGGACGGTCCGTTGCAGGGTAGGGGCCACGTTTCCGAGTGGTGAACAGGCCAGGCATTGGCGTATGCCCGGTGTTGATGATCAAATGGATCCCGTTGATGAGGAGGATGATGAGGAGCAGGAAGAGGAGGATCAGGAGAGACAGGGTGGTCAGGGAGGAGAGCAGAACCAGAACCAGCAGGGTTCTTTTGATCAGTGGGATACCATGAGGGCATTTTTGGAGGAGCAGGAGCGATCGAGGATCGCTCGGGAGCAGAGCCGACATGCTTTGGAGGATGCTAGATGGGGGGAGGTTATCGCTCGGGAACAGAGTCGACAGACTTTAGAGGATGCTAGATGGGGGGAGGTGCAGGATCGTTTTGAGGGGTTGGAAGATGAAACTGCCATTTTGGGAGCCCGATATACGCAGCTGGAGGCTTGGGCGATGCAGACAGAGCCCCGGAGTTACGAGCCAGTTTCAGAGGATTATTTGACTACGATGCATTCGAGAGCCACTGCTCGTGCACAGAGGCGTTCTTCCCGTCAGACCTACTATCAGGGACAAACCTCCGGCTCTCATCAGTGATGTTATTATTGTGATGTTATTATTAATGTTTCATGTTTCAATTAAACTTGTTATTTTGTATGGTTGAATATTAATATTGTTAATTGTAATATGTATTTGTTTAGATCTTATTTGCTTACTATTACTAAGACAATGTTATTACTTATGTTTCATATTTCAATCAAACTTGTTATTTTGTTTGGTTAAATTGAATATTAATATTGTTAATTGTAATATGTATTTGTTCTGCTTCTTTTGATCAAACTCTTATTTCCTACAGGATCTTGTTGCAGCAGCTCTTACTTTCTACCTCCGTCATCTGCTTTTCCAGGTACTCCTTTGATGCCTGTAGAAATTTGAATATATTAAATGAATATCCAATTTTTACTTTGGGATGTCCCCGCCTCGCTTCCCCACCGATTTGGTACCCGCGGGAGCCCCAGCCCCTCCCCCCCCCGTACTATTTTATACTTTTTCTGTATCAAGCAAGGCTTGCCCTATAGTGTTGTTGTTGTTCCTTGTGGTTGTTGTTGTTGTTTCCCCTGCCCCGCTTCCCCACCGATTTGGTATTTGTTTTTTCGTTAAATGTGACATATTACAAATGTGTCCACAACCCGCGGGAGCCCCCCCTCCCCCCCCCCCGGTAATGTCATGTTTGTTGTTCCCCCTGCCCGCTTCCCCACCAATTTTTTGTTTTTGGTTGATTCGTTGGAAATGTTAGTGTAATGTCATGGTTTATGGTATTTGTTGTTATTTGATCACATTTAACATTTTTTGTTCGAAAAGTATTATTTATAGAGCAAAAGAAATGTAGATTTGGTTCTGTACATGTGCTCGTGAATGCAAGTTCTATATTCTTGGTGGTGATTGCATTATGGATGTTTTATCTCTTTATCATATTCATTTGTATTTAGGCCAACCCCAAGTGACCAAGACTAAGGTTAAGTTGAATTCTATCATACTCCCTCAGTTCCAAAAAGTAGTTCCTCCTCCCTCTTTGATTTGCCCCCAAGTGACCAAGACTAAGGTTAAGTTGAATTATATGTGATTGATTGTATGATGTTGTGAGAATTGCTCAGGAGATTGTTTATCCTGGCTGTGGAGTGACATTTAAGATGCTGAGAACCATATTTATGCTGTTATTATTGTTGCTGCTGTTGTTATTATTGTTGTTGTTGTTGTTATTATTGTTGAGCCATAGAAACCTAGGTTGTTGTTGTTGTTTTTACATTCTTTATTCTTCATTATTGTTGTTGTTGTTGTTTCTTTATTCTTTGTTGTTGTTTATTCTTCTTTGTTGTTTCTGTTGCTGTTGTTGTTGTTGTTGCTGTTGTTGTTTCTGTTGCTTTGTTTGGTATACATGTGAGGTGGTTTCGGAGGTATTCTTGATTTGTTTGTCCAGTATACAAGGAAGGGAATTGGTTCTGCAACATTTATGTACTGATGTTAATAGTTGGTACCAAGTTTGGGTAAATGGGACTTAATTTGTAGATCATTTTGTTTCAAAAAATAGATAATACCTATAAATGATTTGAGGTCATCTAAGGAACTTTTCTTTGTGTAGTAAAGTCATTTATTGTTGTGAAAAAAATGGTGAAAGATATAAATGGATCATTAGGTCTAATAGATACACAATATGACATTTTTATGTGCTTGGTAATTTTTATTTAAATGGTAAGCTATAGATATAGGTCTTATATCTCATATATAAGACCTATACATGATTTTAAAGATTAACATAACATATATTCATATTTAAAAGTCTTATCTTCTTTATACGACTTATATATTGTCTTTTAATATAAGTATATGACTTATAAATAGTTGGTACTTTGACTAAAATTGTAAATCGGTAGTGCATGTATCAGCTAAGACGGCGAAAATTGGTTCAATCTGGATATTTGATTGCCTTACAGATCTTTTATTGGAAAATTTTTGAATTTTTGCCCTCTAGATATGTATCTTTTGTGACATGTTAGAATTCTTGCTGCCTTGCTTGCTTAGATTTCCCAGTTATCTTGACAGAAGTTTGTTTCATGGCTCGACATAGAGTAAGAAATAATAGGTAGACACATTTTTTATCCTTGTCTTTATTCTTTGTTGTTGTTGTTTTTCTTGTTTCTGTTATTGTTCTTTGTTGTTGTTGTTCACATTCTTTGTTGTTCTTTGTTTCTAATACTCCCTTCTCTCCATGTTGATAGTGTTAGTTTGACTTTCTTGGTCAACATGATTGAACTTTGACTAAAATTGTAAATCCAAAATAGTTATTGATAGTATTTTAAATGGTATATCAATAACAATTTTAGATTTTCATGAGGATAATTAAATTTTCGTAAGTTTTTTGTCAAAGTTGTATTGAATTGATCAAGAAAATCAAATGAGGACTATTAGCGTGGAACGGAGGGAGTAAAGTCTCGTCTGATGGTAAATGAAACAATATCCTAGTTGGTGAATGAAAGAATAGAAGACGGTGAATGAAAAAAGAACGAAGTGAAATAAAGATGACATCAATGCATCATGACTGCCATTAGCTAGCAGTCATCTTTTTCTTCTAACTTGCTAGAGATTGTGACATATAGGCTGATATGCTTTTGTTGTTTACTCATTCCTCTATTCTCAAGAATGTCCATGTAAGTAATTGCTAAATGTCGTTACCATTATTGGACATGCTTCATTTGCATCATGTAGATCAACTGAAACTGTACCTAATTATGTGATCATAAAGCATGTTTCTCCACTCCTGTGTACTTGTGTAGTTTGTAAATACTTTTTGGGTGTTGTTGTTGCTATTTATAGGTCTTATACATGATACATAAGACCTATAATAAATTTATAGGTCTTATACATATATTATAAGACTGTTTTTTTGGGTCCTTTACTTGGTTTATCCAATCTTTGTGCTATAATTGAATTGTCATATGACAGATATGCCGCCAAAGAAAAATTTATTACCAGGTCAGGGCTCGAACCCTAAAGGAAGAGGGCTGGCAAAACCAACCCCCAAATGGGGTAAAGAGAGATTGAACATAATATGGAATAATTATGGTCAACCAGTTGGTGGGGAAATGGCAAAATTAGCTACTCAGATAGGAATTTTTGCTAAAAATGGGGAACATTTCCCATTAACTAGAGAGTGGTCTCAGATGGACCATGAGTGCATAAATAACGTATGGAATGACGTTCTGGTAAGTTGTAATCCATATTTCTTACATAAATCTCTAGTACGTAGTCAAAAGTCTTATGATTCTCTAACAATTGTTTTTTTTTTCTTTGTTGAATTGTGTATATAGGAAAATACAAATGCTCCTCGGAGTATTACCGGTTATGGTTCTTTCTCTCGGTAAAGCGTGGCGTATTTGGAAATACCAGGTGAGACAAGCATATAATAAGTATTACTCGGTTATGAATATTACTCGGTTATGACTTTGTTATGAATATTGACTCGATTATGAATATTACTCGGTTGAAATCTCATTATAAGATGTATGAATCCGACCAAGACGCATTGGCTAACCCACCCCGTGGGTGCATTGCGGATCAATGGGCAGCACTTGTTGCGATGTGGGGTACGAACAAGGCTCGGGTATATTTCAAATTAATCTCAATCTATTATCGTGAATGTCTTATATATGTAGTCAAATTAATACTAATATTATCTTTTTTTCCAGGAAATATCGAAACAAATAAATTGAATCGAGAAAAGCAATCGTACTGAATAGGACCGGAAAAACGTCCCATCCCAAAGTCATCAAAGAGGTTTGTCATCGTTCAATTTAGTTCTCAGTTGTCAATTCAATTAATGTTTCTTTTTGTATCGTATATAAATATATTTTTTTTGGTCAAATAATTCTATTATAAATTGTAGAGAGACGACAAGGGTTTACCAACTGATCGCGTAAGCATTTTCATACATACGCGCACGGGCAAAACACCCGCAGATCAAGAAACCACTCAAATGATTGTAAGTTAAAGTTTCAACCTTTTCGGTTTCAGTTTTGTTATTCTATAGAATACTTTTTTCATTTCTAACTTCATTTTCATAATATTAATTAAAGTTAAAACATTTATATTGAACATGTTGTTTTGTTCTGACAAACGCTTAATGATGCAATTGAGGAGCTGCCAGAGGAGCAACAAAACTCTCCCACGGCGCGTGAAAATATTTTTGTTGGTATGATGGGCCCTGATGACCACGGGAGAGTGCGATGTATGGGAGGCGGTCTTAACAAAACCAAGGTGTTTGGTAAATCCCCAACTTCTCAGACAGCTGTATTGGAGGCGATGGCGGGGGTCAGAGCAGATTTTGAAAGGCAACTTCGGGAGGAACGCCGACAAAATGAGGAGGAACGCCGACAGTTACAACAACAACTTCAGGAGCAGTTACAACAACAACTTCAGGAGGAACGTCGACAGTTACAACAACAAATTGATGAATTGAAACGTTGTTGGATGGAACGACGTGGAAATGACGGTAATGAATAGGTGTTGTGGATTTTAGACATTGTGTATTTTGGATACATTCAACAACTAATAACTTTTTTGTATAATGGTTATTATGTCTGGATACATTCAACATTAATTGTGTTAATATGTAGATTATAAATATTGATTGCATTTGTGTATTTTTGGTTATATACAGGTTTTATTTGTGTGTGTACAGGTTGAATTTGGTTTTTGTGAACGTATTTTTGGGGAAAATGAATTATACAAAGCTGGGAAAAAAAATAGGCTTATTTACGTCGGTGACTAAATCCGCCGTATAAAACTAGGGACGACTCGTGCCCAAAGGGGGGACGAGGGAACCAGTAGGGGGTGTAAATGGTACGACTCATGCCAAGGTGGACGAGTCGTCCCTATTAAGTTATTTACGGCGGATATAGTCACCGCCGTATAAAATGGCCTTGGACGACTCGTCTGGACGAGGGAACACAGTGGGGTGCAAGCCCAGGACGACTCGTTAAAGAGCGAACGACTCGTCTCTTATTTACGGCGGTTACACATACCGCCGTATAAAGATCACTCAAATACGCCATAATATACGTATGTATTTCATTAATATACGGCGGTGGTATATCCGCCGTATATAGTATTTACGGCGGTTATCCCGCCGTAAATAGTATTTACGGCGATGATTTATACGGGGGTCTATTTACGGCGGCTAGTCCGCCGTAAATACTATATACGGCGGGGCGCGTGGTATTTACGGCGGATTTTAACCGCCGTAAATAAGCCTGTTTCTTGTAGTGAAAGTTCTGAAAATTAAGTTTATAGGGCTATGCTAGATTAATTCATTGTTTATGCATGCTTAGTTAATTAAAATATGATTTTATTAATTTTTGCGATGCATGAATTATGTGTTCTTACGTGTTAAGAATTTTGTTAGATGTTTAGTTGAAACATTGTATTGTAATTTCCTGAATGTTTAAATTGAAACATTGAAATTTTGGTTTTCTGATTGTTTATGAGAAACAAGTCATTTTACGCAAAATTTAAAAGGAAACTGACTGTTTATACAAAATATTGATTATGTTACAAATCAGAGCTGATTTCTGATTATGCATGTCTAGGAGAGTTATGTCGAAGGAGAGATTTGATACTTAAGTAGTCCTTGTGGATCACCTATCTTCCTGGGAACTTACCTGGTGCACGATTATGACTATCTTTGCTGATGTGCTTATAATCTACTTTAAAGAACCTTCATTTAACTTTTAAGTTCTTTATGCCAATTCATGATTAAAACACTTGAGACCATTCGGATAGTTTTGGGTGGGCTTGCCATAGCAAGGTACTTTGATTCTATTCGTCTGCGAGCAAGATGAGGAAATGGTGGTTCCTATACGTTTAAAGTGAATGAACTTAATTGGGCTATCAAAATGGTTTTGGACCCAAGGCATAAGATGAGATTAAAATATGCTTAGACATATGATGTCTTGAATAAATCTCATAAAAGATCTAAGAGTCATATATGTGATATGATTGATGTTTCTACCTAATTAATTTAGTTTTAAGCGGTTTGCCATAGCAAACTTGAAATTAAATTAAAGTTGGATCTTAGCCCATTAAATGTATATTATGCTTATTTGCATTGGAAGGTGTATAATTTAGTGGGAGCATTTATTTTCATGTAAATGCATTATACTTCTCATATAATATGTTTACTTATATGTGTTCATATTTTATATATATCTTTTTGTAGAATAAATGGCATCAAACAATAATCATCATTTGTCACTGCGATCTGTCCTTGAGAAGGAAAAGTTGGAAGAGAATGGTACAAACTATATGGATTGGATCCGTAGCGTGAGAATCGTTCTCAGGCAAGAGGAGAAATTGTACGTTCTCGAGGAACCTATTCCACCTCAACCTGCTGCCAATGCTACTAGAGCAGTGAGGGATCAATATCTGAAGCACAAGCGTGATTCTACTTTGCCTCATGCTCTCCGCCATGTGCAAGAGCCTTCAAAAGGATCTTGAGCACTTGGGGACATTTGATCTAAACAATCGACTGATGGAAATGTTCCAAGTTCAAGCAAGGCAAGAAAGGTATAACACAGTTAAGGCCCTAACCTCATGCAAGATAAGTGAAGGACAAGCTGTTGGTCGTCATGCTCTAAAGATGAAGGGCCACATCGAGCATCTTGAAAGGCTCGGTTTTCCAATTAGCCAAGAGTTGGCTACTGACATGATATTGAATTCATTGCCCGAAGGTTTTAGTAATTTCATAATGAACTATAACATGGGGGGCATTGTGAATGTGGTGCCCAAATTTTGTTGGATTCACGCGAGTTTGAAGACATCCGAGTTATTTGAAAAACGGAGTCGCCACGCCATTTTGATTACCTCAAAACTTTGAAAAAAAGGTTTTTACTTGGGTTCGGAGGTTAAGTTACCCCTTGGGAAGAACGTTTGGCGTTCACCCAAAGTGCCTTGCCGGAGCAAGTCTCCCAAGATTTCAGTAATCGTGCTTGCTTGCGTGCTTTCTTGTGTGCATGTGTTTGAGAAAAAGGGGGGAATGTCCCAAGTTGTCTTACGGACGTACAAACCATTTGTTGGTTGTCGCTCGGGATTCCTTGGAATTTTATGTATTTGGGATTATGATCCCGTCCTCATCTTATGACTTGTGATCATCGCACTTTAACCTCGGGACCCTCGGGACTTGCGTGATCGAGAGAATGACTCTCTTTTGATCAAAGATGAGGTTCTTTAGAAAAGGAGGGTCCTTAGCCCATCAATCCTACGCTTTAAGACGGTCGAGCTCGTATAGAGGCTTCATACTCTTTCTTAAGCGATAATCGGAGATATAGGGTTCAAGGTTATCCCTTTCCAAAGAAATCGTGAACCTTTAATGGAAGGAACGATGTAAAGATAGGATCTTTTACACCGGTCCGTTCCAAGGTTGGGGGAAAGGGGAAATGCATGATGAAAAATGACTCTTTAATGAAAAGATGACATTTTTGGTTTTAGCAAATGATGCTTTTTGATTGAAAGAAATGATCTTTATGCAAGTGATGCGTAAAGATAGGATTTTTATGCAAATGATGCATTGGAAAAGGTTTTTGAATGCAAAGGATGCATTTTTATTGAAAAGATTGGATTTTTATGTGCAAATGATGCATAAAAATGACATTTTTATTTGAAAATGGGGGTTTTAGGTGCAAAGGATGCACCTTTATGGATAAAGACTACATTTTTAATGACAAAGGATGTCTAATGCATGCAAAGGGGAAGGGGGTATAAAGATATGATCTTTAATCTACCAAGTCCCAAGCAAGATAATATGCAATATATGAAATGCAATGAGTAATTAGAATCACATAGAGCAATTAGGATGCAAGGTTAGGGTGTGCGAGGTTACCAATGGCTTCCTCTTCTTCTTTGGATGGAGCTAGGAGGAGGAGTTGATCTTGGGATCTTCAAGGAGGAGGGAGGTGGCTTCTTGGCCTTCTTCTTCACCTTCTTGGACTTCCAGCAGCTCTTGGGAGTGTATTTTACGTATTATGTGTGATGGTGGATGATTTTTGTGTGTGTTGAAATGGGTAGAGGAGGCCTCTATTTATAGGTAATCTGGATAAGGTGAATGAAGCCGTGCGGCTAAGAGCAGCGAGCTAATGCAGCCGTGCGGGCTTATCCTGAATGACTCAGCATTCTAGAACCATGCAAGGTGGCAAATTCTAGAACCCTCCTTCCTAATTAAGAAAAACGTGTTTCTTAATTAGGAAGGATCCTCTTCAGCCCTTATTTAATAAAAAACAGTTAGGAATGTTTCCGGACGCCGGGAAGATGCAGGGAATTACCGGAAAACTTACCGAAATTGCCGGGAAATTTAACCGGAAGGCATGAGCGATTTGGGTACTTACGAAGCCCCTCGGCAACGTCACTTACAAGGCGAGTGGGGTTGTCGATAGAAAAGGATCCGATCGCGAATGCCGAGACGGATTAGATGACCGAGACGGTCGAGTGGTGAACCTTTTGGAAGGCTACCTACGTATCCGGAGGAATCAAGCCAGCCGTAGTTCGGAATAAGATCCGGCGAGGAAGGGAGAAGAGAAAAGCGGGTCTCTTCTTTGGGGAAAATAGAAAATGACCTAGGAGGTCAAGCAATTGATCCTACCGGGGACATGCTAGAAATGACCAAGGTGGTCTCTATGAGGGATTACTTCATCACTGAGGAGTGACGAAGGAACAGGGTGACCAAAGTGGTCGGATGGCTGGACCTTTTATGAAAGGCTACCTACGTATCCCGGAGGAATCAAGCCTTGATCGTAGTTCAAGCTTTGACTAGATCGAAATGTTATTCCTTCAACTTGGAATAACGGAGATCGAAAGAGAGAGCGAAATGTCATTCTTCCTCCTTGGAATGACGGAGATCGCGAGAGAGATCGAAATGTTATTCTTCCACCTTGGAATAACGGAGATCGAAAGAGAGAGCGAAATGTCATTCTTCCACCTTGGAATGACGGAGATCACGAGAGAGATCGAAATGTTATTCTTCCACCTTGGAATAACGGAGATCGAAAGAGAGAGCGAAATGTCATTCTTCCACCTTGGAATGACGGAGATCGCGAGAGAGATCGAAATGTTATTCTTCCACCTTGGAATAACGGAGATCGAAGGAGAGAGAGCGAAATGTCATTCTTCCACCTTGGAATGACGGAGATCGCGAGAGAGATCGAAATGTCATTCTTCCACCTTGGAATGACGGAGATCGAAAGAGAGAGCGAAATGTCATTCTTCCACCTTGGAATGACGGAGATCGCGAGAGAGATCGAAATGTTATTCTTCCACCTTGGAATAACGGAGATCGAAGGAGAGAGCGAAATGTCATTCTTCCACCTTGGAATGACGGAGATCGCGAGAGAGATCGAAATGTCATTCTTCCACCTTGGAATGACGGAGATCGAAAGAGTGTCATTCTTCCACCTTGGAATGACGGAGATCGCGAGAGAGATCGAAATGTTATTCTTCCACCTTGGAATAACGGAGATCGAAGGAGAGAGAGCGAAATGTCATTCTTCCACCTTGGAATGACGGAGATCGCGAGAGAGATCGAAATGTTATTCTTCCACCTTGGAATAACGGAGATCGAAAGAGAGAGCGAAATGTCATTCTTCCACCTTGGAATGACGGAGATCGCGAGAGAGATCGAAATGTCATTCTTCCACCTTGGAATGACGGAGATCGAAAGAGAGAGCGAAATGTCATTCTTCCACCTTGGAATGACGGAGATCGCGAGAGAATGCATTTTGTAAAGAAGTAAGAAGGACTCAATGATTTTTGTAAAGAAAGTGGGATGTACCCGATAATTTTGTAAAAGAAGTGAATTAAAAATGCCAAAGGCAAATAAAATGATCCACAGGGGATAAATTTGTAAAATAAGCCTCGGGGGCACTGGAGGGAAAAATTTGATTGATATGATTGGAAATGCCGGGGGCATAAAGGGTAAAACAGGCCTACGGGGACAAAATTGTAAAATTGAGCCTCAGGGGTAAAATTGCAAAGAGATGCTGGTCCCTTACTATAAGGATGGAAATGGGGTGACCTAGGAGGTTAAACGGCCGATCCTATTAGGAATGTGCCAAATAAAAGGGGGGTGACCAATGTGGTCAGATAGTTGGACTTTTATGAAAAGCTTACGCATCATTGAGGAATGGGGAAAGAAAAAAGGTGACCAATGTGGTCGGATGGCTGGACCTTTTATGAAAGGCTACCTACGTATCCCGGAGGAATCAAGCCTTGGTCGTAGTTCAAGCTTCATCTAGACAGTTAGGAACGATGTCTAGGATCCTTGAGGTTTTGACAATTAATGGAGGTTGTCACCTGAGGAAGCTAAAGCTTACGTCACTATCGAGTAGATAGAGGTAGCTATAGCTGGACAAACTTGAGCATACTTCTCAATCTGTGATAGAGGTAGCTAGAGTTGGATTTTTTTTTTTTGACAATTAGGAAACTGTCGCCTGGTGTTATCTCGTTATAACGGAAGTAACGGAGGCGCTTTTTAGGAGAAAATGTTATCATTAGCAATTGGCACATTACTTGAGCCTAGGGGTGATTTTTTCTTGGAAATATGGTAGGAACTGGGTCTGGATGTACATATGGAATTGTGTTTGGGAATCGTTTAAGACGGGTTTCAAACAGGTGGGGTTGTATCCCTTGGGCGCGGACTGAACTGTTGTTGTTGCTGAGATGTTGTCAACGTGGACTAGGATTCCCTCTTGGGCTGAGTCTGGGTTTAAAACTCGGGTCTCGATGAATGTTCCTTTCTCACATTCTGGCATTTGAAGCTGATGCTGATAGGCTTTCACAACCAAAGCAGATGTTGAAGTGACCAAACCTCTCTTCTAGGGATGGATGCAACTTATCGAAGCCCCGGTCTAAGGAAATACTCTCTGCAAAAGCCCTATATCTTATTGAAGTAAGGAAAGATCCTTTCACTGGCAAAGCCCCGGTTGGATGAACTGAGTAGGCAAAGTCTTAGGTTTTGAAGAAGTGACTTAATGAAGCCCCAATCTGATGACCTAGCGAAAATCCCAATATGATTGGTACTGCGGAAGTGATCCTGAGGTTGATCTGAACAAAACTGAATTCATCTAGGGACCTAGTGAAGAACCCGATGCGAACCCCGAAAATGGCTAAAGAAGCCCCAGTTTAAAGGAATGCTTGGACAAAGTCCCAACCTTGAAGAGTTTCGAGGCAGCCCTAATGCGAATTGTAGCAGAAAAGGGAAAACCTATCCTTTTTTTTTAGTCAATCAGTCAACCTTAAGATGATGTGAAAGAAAAGATTCTTAGAAATTTATACATGCAGGGGCATATTTTTCGAAAGATGGGAATAGATCCCGATTTTGTGTTATTTTGATGGCCTTATTTCGACGTAGGCACGGAACTCGCTCTGGGTTTGACTCTTTTGAGAGAGTATAAGCGTAGAAGGGTTTGTAAAAGTGTATGGAAGCCCCTGCTGACAGAAAATCAGTGTTTAGCACTATTTTTCCTAAGATGTAGAAAAGGAAGACTTGTCAAGACATCTGAAAACTTGTTTTATTTACAATGATCACAAGATTGCTTAAAACCCTTGATTGATGTTCGGGTTATTCAACCACTAATCTCGATATGAACAAACATTCTGATTAATCATGAGGAGAAAGTCAACCAGTGTCACGGATCAAGGTTGGTTGGTGTGAAAGAAAGGTTTGTGTATAGAGAGGTCATTGATGAGACCGGGTTTTCTGGAATCTGACTGTGTCTATGGGAGAGGTCATTTGATGAGACCGGGTTTTCAGGAATTTGGATATGTTTATGATCGGACCATTGCTGGTTGCCTACGTTCCCCTCCCCTCATTGTGAGGAGCTCAGGTCGCCGTAGTTCGGCCTTGGCCGGACTGTGTTTGGGAAATGGGATTTGTGATTCCTTTAGTGAAAAGGCTAGGATGAGCTGATGATGAGGCGTGGGCCTTGAGATGATTCCTTGACCAAGTCATTCTTGGACGGCTGCTTCTGATTGCTTCTTCTTTCATTGGGGGAGAAAGGATTTGCACGTGCCTATGGGCTTATGAAATGCTTCTGGTTTTGCTTCGACCACCCCATTGTTATCGACAACTTTCATTCTCTGAGCTTTGGTCTTGCCTGTCCGTCAAGCTTTTGATTAGTGACGCTGGGTCCTTGGCCTCATTTTTTTATTTTTATTTTTTGGTTTTTTTTTTTTATGTGCAACCCTGTTTTTTGCCTGACTGCCCTTTTTTGGGATTTTCGGCTAGTGGGCATTACTCTTTTTGCACTAAGATTTTTTTTTATATATATATGTGCAACCCTGTTTTTTGCCTAGACTGCCCTTTTCTGGGATTTTCAGCCTAGCTGGGTATTACTCTTTTTGCACTACACATTTTTTTTATTTTCTAAAGCACCCGAGGACCAAGGCGAGCCCCTGCTTGAACATTCTTGATACCCTTGAGGTTGTTGCCGACACGGGGTCAATCTTTTGAAGCTGAGTGTCCTTTTGCTGTCCCTTGATGCCGCCGTTGTTGACTTGGTCAAGGTGATGGGGAGGACATGGTTTGGGAAAGTGTATGGCTTTAATGAAGGCCTTTTGCGGGGTGAGAAAAGTGTATGGCTTGATGGCATTAGTTGACTTTCTCACACCGATTAATCAGAATGTTAATTATTTCGAGAGATTATTTGTTGAGCAATGCAAGTGATCATATAAAATAAAACCATTTCATTAAATGTAATGTAGGTGTGCAAATAATGTCTTAAGTCTAGCAAGAAAAGAAGAAGACTCTTTTATAGAAAATTGAAGATTAAATACAATGTCCGTGGAGGACTTGATTGAAAGGAAAAAATACTAGGACCTACGAAAGTTGACTGAGAGACTATTTTCTTTTTCTCTTTTTTTTTTTTTATACTTAAGGATAGGTAGACCCTAGTCTAGCTACTCTTCGCGGGTTGGACTACCAGGTAACTTGAGCTTTCCTTCGTAGATCGCCTACCGAATTTCCTTCTTCAGATCTACACACTTGTCTGTCGCATGACCATAATGCTTGTGGTACTCACAGAACTTGGTCCTGTCAACTCTACTTGGATTTCTTGGCTTATAATTCTCGAGAGGTGTGAGAAGGCTTCGTTTCACCAAATCATCGAAAACTTTGCTCATAGGCATCCCAAAATCATCAGTGACGTTTCGATCTTGCTCTTCTTGAACCGACCTCTTACCGTAACTTTCTGTTTTTGGCCCATGGAGGTTCTCAAACTTCCCATCTTCTATCAACTTACGGATCTCATACTTCAAAGAGGTGCAATTGTCGGTGTTGTGCCCATGGTATTGATGGAAAAGACAATACTTGGACTCATCCAACCGAACACCTTTGGGGTTCCCGGGCTTCCAATTTTCCGGTGGCTTTATGAATTTTTCTTTCATTAGCTCTTCCAGTAATCTTGCTTAAAGGCATCTCTGCATCGTCAAAGTGAAAGGAGCGAGGTTTTGGGAGACCTTGTTGTTCTCAAAACTCGGATTCCCATCGTCCAATTGGTTCCACTTTGTTGGATTTGGTGAAGGAAGCTACGACATTCTTTCCTTTGTGAGGGTGAGTCTTGAGCCAGTACGGTTCTTTGCTTAATCTTGGTGGCATTGGGTCATGCTTGGTGGAGTCATTTCCTTGCCTGGTCCGACATCTTGGGTCAAGGGAGTATTGATACTCATCATGAGGTCAAGCTTCTCTTGCATCTGTTTCACTTGTTCCATCAATATTACCACATGGGGGTCAACGGGGACTCTCGGGTTACTGGGCAATCGGCAATGGACTTGTAGTAGCAACCGACGGCTGAATTCATTAAGTCCGGTAGGTGACAGCGAAAACTCGGATCATCCTTTGGCAACTCATGATCGCATTCAGGCGAGTATAGGGGCTTCAGAACATAGCCACATATCTCAAACTGATTTTGTGAGGTTGGAGCATAAACTGGCAGGTATTGCTGAAAATGAGAGACAGGTGGGGTGAAGCCCAATCCGTTCTGAGGAGCTGAGGACGATGGAGCCCGGATGAGCTGGGATGTTGGAAAGGACTGAGGAGGAGTGGTCCTTGGCAAGGGATCGTATGCGGATGGAGGAAGGTATTGGTTATAGGATGAAGGGACTGAAATCACTGTTTCCAAAGTCTCATCTTCGACTACCACCAGAGAACCGTTCGACTCAACTGTAACCTGAACTCCATGACGACGGAGTGCGTCAATAAGCATGGCTTGCTGTTCCTCATGAATCTTATGGGCATTTTCCAAAGCCAGGATTAATTCTTCCTTCCTAACCATCTGATTTCCTGCACCCTCACTGTTTTCTGTCAAATCTGCCATTCCGACTTTTTGACGATTCTGCCTAAGGTTTTCTGCACTGAAAAGCTGCTAACCCGGTATTCTCGCACACTTCTTTCTCGCTGCGGGAAAGGGATAGGCAAAGTTTAGGCTCGGGGATAGGTAAGGTAGGTAAGATTTAGACTTGGAGGTAAGTGTTTAGGCTAAAGGCTCAAGTAACATGCACTTATCGCTTAAGTTTTTACTCAAAACACATTTTCTCCTAATCCTAATTGATCGGGAAAGATGAGACCTTGAAAGGTCAAGATTGGAAATTGGAGATCGGACCGAGGAGGTCTCGATTAGGGATATGGCCATGAAAGGTCAAGATAGAAAATCGGAAATCGGACCGAGGAGGTCTTGATTAGGGACATGATCATGAAAGGTCAGGACAGGGAATCGGAAATCGAACCGAGGAGGTCTCGATTAGGGATATGACCATGAAAGGTCGGGACAGGAAAATCAGAAATCGGACCGAGGAGGTCCCGATTAAGATTTGACCATGAAAGGTCGAGACAGGAAAATCAGAAATCGGACCGAGGAGGTCCCGATTAAGATTTGACCATGAAAGGTCGAGATGGAAAATCTGAGATCGGACCGAGGAGGTCTCGATTAGGGTTTGACCATGAAAGGTCGGAATAGAAAATCGGAAATCGGACCGAGGAGGTCTCGATTAGGATTTGACCATGAAAGGTCGGAATAGAAAATCGGAAATCGGACCGAGGAGGTCTCGATTAGGGTTTGACCATGAAAGGTCGGAATAGAAAATCGGAAATCGGACCGAGGAGGTCTCGATTAGGGTTTGACCATGAAAGGTCGAAATAGAAAATCGGAAATCGGACCGAGGAGGTCTCGATTAGGGTTTGACCATGAAAGGTCGGAATAGAAAATCAGAAATCGGACCGAGGAGGTCTCGATTAGGGTTATCAGAGATAGGAAAATGCAATTATGATTACATTAATTGTTCAAATTTACTTAAAACAATGTCTTTTATTAATTTCTATTTGGTTGGAAAAGGGGGTTTGCCCTTCTTTTTCGCAACTACTCTAGATCCTGGATCAGTGGGTTCCGTCACTACGTCTATAAGCCCCTCGTATTCCACCTGTATTTCGACCTCCCAGGGTGGACGGCCCGGGCGAGGGTCCTATAGGGCACGCGGATCCCACCGACCGAGAGTAAAGAACGCTCCTAACGGGTCTAGCGGGTCATAGGAACTTTCAACGCACGAGCGATGCGGATTATAGTCAAGGCAATACCGGGAAAGTCTCGTCTTTCTGCCTTGATAGGATTTTGGCAGAATTTCGCTTGAGCGAATGACGTTTTGACTTTCGGTAATGTCCGAGAAGATAATAGGCATGGGTCGGGCGGCAAAAGCCGGATGACACAGTGTCACATTGAACTTCGTTGCATACGCCGGGCGTGAGTCAGAATCGAAGTCAATGCCGGGTCAAGATCTTGCCAATTTTTCCTTGTCGGAATTTTGGCAGAGCTTCGCTTGAGCGAAAGATCTTTTGATTTGTTGGCAAAGACTCGGTCTTGACTCTTACGCATTCCGTGCAGGTCAAGGTCAAAGTCAATGTCGGAGTCAAGATCTCGCCAATTTTTCCTTGGCGGAATTTTGGCGGAGTTCCGCTTGAGCGAAAATCTTGGCTTCCGTTATGAACTAAGGCTTGACCTTCACGAGGGTATGCAACTGGGCTATATGACACGGACTAGACCAAAAACCAACCAAAAGTCACGGTTTTTTGAAACGTGTGACACGGACTGTGCATTGGTCGACACTGGCTGCCATGGGGAGGTTGGGATGATTCCGTGCGCGCCCGGGAGCATCGTAAGGCTGTCCGTGACTGCAGCTGGAACCACCCTCGGGTTTGAAGGACGTGCGTGCAAAGTGTACAGGATATATCAGGTGCGCGTAGTGTGCGGTCTCCTAAAAATGTTCCTTTTTGAGTTAAAACAGAGATTTTCATAAATGTATTTTAAAGGAATGATTTTCGGGACGGGGAAAATGCAACACGTAAGCACGTAAATTTTCTGGGAGCCCCAGTCAGTCATGAAGCTGAGTAGCCCCAAGCTGCTAGGACTGCCAGATTAACCATGATTTTTCCTGGTGGAATTGCCACTGAGGTCGCCCGGTCAGAATCCAAGGAGGATTGAGCCGTACGACTGCATGGATCAATTTTCCAGGTTCCACTCCTTTTGCTATTTTTCGGATTGTTTCCCGTTTCAAAGTATGCACAAATTCCAAGATGCAAATGATGCAATGCATGGTAAAGAAAGCAAGCACGATTAAAGAAATCGGCGATGGGAGTCTAACCCGCTCAAAGGGAAAAGCTTTCTTTTATTTTTTTTTCAAAATTGTTTTTTACGAAAAGGGATACTGGTACGTGAATTGTTAAACCACCGGTTATCCCAACTCCTACGTCAGGGAGTGTACAGGAAGGGTAAGTGGTTTCCACCTATATACCGAGTATCAATTTTTTTTGTTTTGAAAATAGAAGCTTTTCTCCTTTGGGTATTCCCCAGCGGAGTCGCCAAACTGTGAATGTGGTGCCCAAATTTTGTTGGATTCACGCGAGTTTGAAGACATCCGAGTTATTTGAAAAACGGAGTCGCCACGCCATTTTGATTACCTCAAAACTTTGAAAAAAAGGTTTTTACTTGGGTTCGGAGGTTAAGTTACCCCTTGGGAAGAACGTTTGGCGTTCACCCAAAGTGCCTTGCCGGAGCAAGTCTCCCAAGATTTCAGTAATCGTGCTTGCTTGCGTGCTTTCTTGTGTGCATGTGTTTGAGAAAAAGGGGGGAATGTCCCAAGTTGTCTTACGGACGTACAAACCATTTGTTGGTTGTCGCTCGGGATTCCTTGGAATTTTATGTATTTGGGATTATGATCCCGTCCTCATCTTATGACTTGTGATCATCGCATTTTAACCTCGGGACCCTCGGGACTTGCGTGATCGAGAGAATGACTCTCTTTTGGTCAAAGATGAGGTTCTTTAGAAAAGGAGGGTCCTTAGCCCATCAATCCTACGCTTTAAGACGGTCGAGCTCGTATAGAGGCTTCATACTCTTTCTTAAGCGATAATCGGAGATATAGGGTTCAAGGTTATCCCTTTCCAAAGAAATCGTGAACCTTTAATGGAAGGAACGATGTAAAGATAGGATCTTTTACACCGGTCCGTTCCAAGGTTGGGGGAAAGGGGAAATGCATGATGAAAAATGACTCTTTAATGAAAAGATGACATTTTTGGTTTTAGCAAATGATGCTTTTTGATTGAAAGAAATGATCTTTATGCAAGTGATGCGTAAAGATAGGATTTTTATGCAAATGATGCATTGGAAAAGGTTTTTGAATGCAAAGGATGCATTTTTATTGAAAAAATTGGATTTTTATGTGCAAATGATGCATAAAAATGACATTTTTATTTGAAAATGGGGGTTTTAGGTGCAAAGGATGCACCTTTATGGATAAAGACTACATTTTTAATGACAAAGGATGTCTAATGCATGCAAAGGGGAAGGGGGGTATAAAGATATGATCTTTAATCTACCAAGTCCCAAGCAAGATAATATGCAATATATGAAATGCAATGATTAATTAGAATCACATAGAGCAATTAGGATGCAAGGTTAGGGTGTGCGAGGTTACCAATGGCTTCCTCTTCTTCTTTGGATGGAGCTAGGAGGAGGAGTTGATCTTGGGATCTTCAAGGAGGAGGGAGGTGGCTTCTTGGCCTTCTTCTTCACCTTCTTGGACTTCCAGCAGCTCTTGGGAGTGTATTTTACGTATTATGTGTGATGGTGGATGATTTTTGTGTGTGTTGAAATGGGTAGAGGAGGCCTCTATTTATAGGTAATCTGGATAAGGTGAATGAAGCCGTGCGGCTAAGAGCAGCGAGCTAATGCAGCCGTGCGGGCTTATCCTGAATGACTCAGCATTCTAGAACCATGCAAGGTGGCAAATTCTAGAACCCTCCTTCCTAATTAAGAAAAACGTGTTTCTTAATTAGGAAGGATCCTCTTCAGCCCTTATTTAATAAAAACACAGTTCCGGAATGTTTCCGGAACGCTGGGAAGGTCTGGGGAATTACCGGGAAACTTACCGAAATTGCCGGAAAATTTAACCGGAAGGCATGAGCCAGATTTGGGTACTTACAGGCATGAATAAGAACCTTTCCGAGTTAGTTCAAATGTTGAACACTACGAAAACCAATATTGTCAAGAAGAAAACCGATCAAGTGTTGATGGTTAACAAGGGGAAGGGTTTCAAGGGTAAGGGAAAAGGCAAATGTTGCCAAACCCAAAGAGGGTGCCAAACCCAAAGAGGCTAAGCCCAAGTCTCAAGAGGACGCAGTCTGCTTCCATTTCAATGAGATTGGACATTGGAGGAGAAACTGCACAAAATATAAGGAAGCACTGAAGAAAAGCAAAGGAGTTGCTTCGACTTCAGGTATCTTTGTTATAGATATATTCCTATCTACTTCTAGTTCTTGGGTATTAGAAATCGGATATGGAACTCACATTTGTTTAAATGTACAGGGTCTAAAGAACAGAAGGATGCTTGAAGAGGGTGAAGTGGACCTACGTGTGGGGAATGGAGCAAGAGTTGCTGCATTAGCCATAAGAACTTATGAAGTTACTTTACCTAGTGGACTAATACTTGTTTTGAACAATTGTTATTACGTTCCAGCTTTAAGTAGGAATATTATTTCGATTTCATGTTTGGATAATGAAGGTTTTAATTTTCTTATATGTGATAAGAAGTTTTCTATTTATAAGAGTGATATGCATTATTGTACTGCTATTTCATTCAATGGCCTTTATATCATTGATGTTGAAAATCGTGATAATGATGTCTATAACATTAACAAGAAATCTAAACCCATTGATGTAAACCACACTTACTTATGGCATTGTCATCTTGGCCATATAAATGAGAAACGTATTTCTAAACTCCACAAAGATGGATTTTTAGACTCACATGATTATGAATCATATGAGACATGCGAATCTTGTTTACTTGACAAGATGACCAAGGACCCATTTACCAAAACAGGTGAAAGGGCGGGCGACTTATTAGGCTCATGCATACCGATGTGTGTGGACCTATGAGTAGCAATGCTAGGGGAGGATTTCAGTACTTCATAACATTCACTGATGATTATATAGTAGATTTGGATATGTTTATCAAATGAAAAATAAAAGTGAATCGTTTGAGATATTTCGAATATTTCAAAATGAGGTGCTAAATCAACTTGGCAAAACTATTAAGGTACTTCGATCCGATCGAGGTGGCGAATATTTGAGCCAAGAATTTGACAGTCATCTTAAGAGTTGTGGAATCGTTTCAGAACTCTCTCCACCCGGAACACCGCAATGGAATGGTGTGTCTGAAAGGAGGAATAAAACTTTGTTGGACATGGTTCGTTCTATGATGAGTCAAGTTGAGCTTCCTTTATCCTTTTGGGGACATGCACTAGAAACTGCTGCTTTCACTATAAACAGAGTTCCTACCAAATCGGTTCAAAAGACCCCATATGAGATGTGGCATGGAAGAAAACCTAGTTTGTCTTTCATGAAGATTTGGGGTTGCGATGCATATGTCAAGAAGTTAACTTCTGACAAGCTAGCACCTAAGTCTGATAAATGTGTTTTCGTTGGTTATCCTAAGGAAATCAAATGATACTATTTCTACAACCGAAACGAGAACAAAGTGTTTGTTGCTCGAAATGGTACTTTCTTAGAAAAGGAGTTTCTTCGCAAAGGAACCAATGGAAGTAAAATAGATCTCGAAGAAATTCGAGAATCCGAAAACAACATTGAACCAATGGTAGAAACTGAACCAAGTTCACAAGGAATTGTGGAACCGGTTCGAGATGCACAAGTCCTTTGTCGAAGTGGTAGGTCACGATCCGAACCCGAGAGATATGGATTTCTCGTTACGAAAAGTGATGAAGTGGAGTTAATCGAAAACGATGAACCTACTTGCTATCAAGAGGCGATGTCCGCTCCTAATTCGGAAAAATGGCAAGAGGCCATGAAGTCCGAATTACAATCCATGGCTAATAATCAAGTTTGGAACTTGATTGATCCACCCGAAGGTGTAAAAACCATAGGGTGCAAATGGGTCTTCAATAAGAAGACCGACATGGATGGGAAGGTGTACATCTATAAGGCTAGGCTTGTAGCTAAGGGATATAGGCAGATTCATGGCATCGACTATGATGAAACATTTTCGCCTGTAACTATGCTTAAGTCTATTAGAATTTTAATTGTTATAGCCGCATATTACGACTATGAGATATGACAAATGGATGTCAAGACAGCTTTCCTAAATGGGAAGTTACTTGAGGATGTATACATGATACAACCTGAAGGTTTTGTCAGTCCAAAAAATTCTAACAAGGTGTGTAAGTTGCAAAGATCCATTTATGAATTGAAGCAAGTTTCTAGGAGTTGGAATCTACGTTTTGATGAAGCAATCAAGGAGTTTGGCTTTATCAAGAACGAAGATGAACCTTGTGTATACAAGAAATTTAGTGGGAGCATAGCACTATTTCTAGTGTTATATGTCGACGATATCTTACTCATTGAAAATGACATTTCTGCACTACAGACTGTCAAGTCTTGGTTGGGAAAGTGCTTTTCGATGAAAGATATGGGCGAAGCTGCATATATCCTTGGTATCAAGATCTATAGAGATAGATCTAAGAGGATGATTGGTTTAAGTCAAAGTACTTACATTGACAAGGTTCTTAAAAGATTCCAAATGGAAAATTCTAAAAGAGGAAACTTGCCAATGTTGCATGATGTATCTCTTAACAAGACTCAAAGTCCTAAGACTAATGATGAGCGAAAGAGAATGAATGGTATTCCATATGCTTCGGCAATTGGGTCTAAGCATGACATGTAGGTACCAATCGGATCCTGGCGAACCACATTGAATAGCAGTCAAGAATATCCTCAAGTACTTATGAAGAACTAAGGATGTATTCTTGGTCTTTGGAGGAATGGAAGAAGATCTTGTAGTAAAAGGCTACACAGATGCTAGCTTCCAAACTGACAAAGATGATTTCAGATCGCAGACAGGATTTTTTTTTACGCTGAATGGAGGCACTGTGAGTTGAAAAAGTTCCAAGCAAAGTACCGTCGCTGATTCTACAACCGAAGCTGAGTACATAGTGGCATCTGATGCAGCTAAGGAAGCCGTTTGGATCAAAAAGTTCATTAGTGATTTGAAAGTCGTTCCAAGCATCAAAGATCCTATTGAACTTTATTGTGATAATAATGGTGCCATTGCACAAGCAAAGGAACCAAGGTCACACCAGAGATCCAAACACATACTTCGACATTTCCACATTATTCGAGAGATATGCGAAAGGGAAGACGTAAAGATATGCAGAGTAGACACTGATGACAACGTGGCGGACCCATTAACTAAGGCTCTCCCGCAAGCTAAGCATGATGGTCATGTTAGGTCCATGGGTATTCGATACATTGGAGATTGAGTCTAGTGCAAGTGGGAGACTGTTAGTGTTATGCCCTAGGCCTATAGTTGATAGACTTATGTGTTGACATTATTTATTATTATATGAAAAGTTTATTATTTGATTATTATATGTTTTGCATATTTATTTGTAATAATCTCCGTCCCTAATTATTAAGTGAATAATTAGTATAAATGTTAATGGATAATCATATGATGATTATATGCATAGAGATGCACATTAAATTTATAAGTACTTGTTAGAGAACAAGTGACTGGACTTGACCCGTTTGAGATTTATGTCATGGTCAAATGTCATAATTAAATCTCATATGGTCACTTCATTTAGTCCCTAGACCTGAGATTAACATGACCTTACATATGATGAAAGTCATGTTTGATTTTATCAAACGATATATTAACAAGATATTTATAAAGGCTATCTTTGGCATGATCAAATTCATGATGGGAAGGATGATAAGTCAAGATGGAATTTGTCCCTCGAAAGAGAGATGTTTTGCTTGGGCCCCTCGATGAGTGATAATGATGAAAGTGTATGGCCATACCCCAATGCGATTGAATTAGCATTATACTCAAGATCGAGAAAGCATTGAACAAGTACAAGTTGACGAGGACCATGACTTCTGTTCAATATAACATCAGGAGACAAAGGGAGAGATGGAAGTGCACCATTGGAAACGTGAACTCTTACGTTATATTATTTGGGTAGACATAATGGCTTGCTAGAGTCCGCTTATGTCTTATGAGAGTCGATATGATCGAGCTCATTGCCAACATAATATAATCCTATTGGGTCACACACGACTAGAATGAATTGATTAAACCAGAGGAAGAAAATTGAGAGAATCCTGATGTGGCTTAATACATCGCGCGACAGAACTTGTCCATGGGACTCGTCTGGTCGTGCGACACTTTAAGCCACAGAGGCGTTTACAGACTGGTTTCCTAATTTGATTAGGAAATATATACCATACTAATTTAGTATAAATATGAAGGTCTGTCAACCCTAATTGTCTAGCCGAAATTCTGAAAAGAAAATCACAACATAATTCTCAATATTCTTCAAGGTTTATGATCTAGCAAACATCAAGAAATCGTTCTTGGTTCATTCGAAGGTTACCATAAGAGGGTCTTCGCTCGTACGACGATCAAGACCCAGAGTTCGAAGTTTGTGATTCAAAATCACATTGTTTATTTGTTCGATAGCTCAAGAATGGAAAGCGTTCAAGGTTGGTTACTTCTATCTCATAGGATTCAAGTTAATTGTATAGAACGGATCCTAGGCTCTTTGGGTTTTATGTTATTAGATGCTTAATTTCGCTGCGCATGGACCCGTAAAACCCAAGACACTAGGGTTTAACCAGATTAAAGAAATTCATGGATTGGATTTCGTAGTTGTATCCCTTCTATGCTAGGGTTTAATCGATAATAAAAATAACAGTCTCGTTCAAAGATTCTTTCACTTGATTAAGGGTTGGGACATTTGGTGTTCGAATTGCAACCCTAATATTTCTATAGTATTGTAAATTCCGGTAGGTCAAAACAATACTCAAGAAACTCATTAAGCAAATAAGAAATAATTGAATTTAGGTTTTCTTGTATTCCGGTAGGTCAACAATTAAACCTAATCGATGAATTAATGTTATTTAAATAAATTGTCCACGATATTGCAACAATCTAAAACACATCAATTTAATGATAAATAATTCATCAAATAAAAATGAGAAAGTTTGGAAGAATTGAAAATCAATTTAGCATAGAAGTTCAACACTACTACATCTAATCCATGAAAAAGAAAAATTTGCTACTCATAATAAAATAAAAATTACAAAAATAAATTAACTAAACCTCGAATGAATCTTGGAACAAAGAAAATATGTTTCTTTTCTTCTTCCTGGAACAGTAACCTTCCCCCCCCCCCACCCCCAAAAAAAAAAAAAATTGCTGCCTTTTTCAATATAAATATGCATAGGGTTTAAGCGTGAAAAACAACTCAGTAACCAAGCCCAAACCGTGTCCCTTCCAGGCCCAACTCGCCGAGCTGACTCGTGAAAACGAGTCGTGGCAACAGTGCCAACTCGTTCTGATCAATTGCATGTCAACAGCCCTTCCTGCCTTTGGCTAGCACCACAGCCTTGGCCAACAAATGCCTTGGCCCTTGATTTGCTACCTTGGCCGGCCACCTTTTAATACCTTGGCCCTGATTTGCTGCCTTTGTTTTGGACCACTTGGATCCGTCTCGCAACAATAGCACAGTCGCATTTTGGTCATTACAAAAATTTCTGTTGCACCTTGGTCCTTAAAATTTTATATTTTTACTTTGGCCCATGAACTTTCAGCAACCAATTTTTTTCTCCCAATTTTCCAAATTTGCAATTAGGTCCCTGTACTTCCAAAATAGGCTTATATCCTCCGTTTTCAGCTTAATTGCTCATCAGCCCCTGAACTATCAAAACACTCAAATATACATTAAATTCCCAAGGTTTCGAATAGAAAATAAGCTAGGAACGTATCTTTTGGATGTGTAAAACCACATCTATCTGAAATCATCTGTGACAATAGTTCTCAATTCATCAGCAAAAAGACTAGAGATTTTTGTTCAAGATGGGGCATCAAGTTGTTAACTTCTACACCCGTACATCCTCAAGCCAATGGTCAAGCCGAATCAAGCAACAAGTTGATCATCAACAACCAGAAGAAGCGCCTATACCAGAAAAAGGGAAGATGGGCTGATGATTTACTGCTCGTGTTATGGGCTGACAGGACGACGTCTATACTGGGCAAACACCTTACTCGTTGGTATTTGGCACTGAAGCTGTGATTCCAATAGAGGTAACGATCCCAACTACAAAATATGGATTATTAACTCAAGACGACAACAAGCAACTCTTGGCCCAAGATTTGGATGCAGTAGATGGGCTTAGAGATATAGCCAGGATTAAGATGGCAGCCTATCAACAAAGGATAGCTAGGTCGTACAATAAGAATGTAAGGGTAATAAGGTTTCAAGTTGGAGATTTGGTATTGAGAAAAGTGTTCCAAAACACCAGAGAATTGAATGCGGGCAAACTGGCTCCAAAGTGGGAAGGCCCTTACCTCATTGATGTTGAAGCCGGAAAAGGAGCATATTGGTTGTCCACCCCAGATGGCGTCAGAATACCCAGAAGTTGGAATGCAGTACATATTAAGCAATACCAAATGTAAGTCAAGAATTATGTAAATTTTCGACAAAATCAGTACGAAACCTCTAATTTACGTCTTTTTCAATACTTGTCTTGTATATTTTATTAAAAATCCTTACTTACTTAATCATCGGTGGGGTGTTAGCTAAGCTAAAACCCAACCCTAACATGTTCCTGTTTTGCAAGAGGAAAAACCTTCAAATGTCTCAATCGAAGGAACACCTGGAACAATCAGTTGACATCCTGAAAACGAAAATCAAAACTTTACTCAATAATGAAAGGTACACAAAACTTTTTTCACACTTGATAGCAATATGTATCATGTATCTAAGACTCTGATCCTAGTATCGCCTGGGCACACGATTTTCGACCCTTAGTTTAAAAGTAAGACTTAACTCATCTTGGTGTGTAAGTAGTTATGTCTTACATTTAAATTAAGTCGTGAACAAAGGATTGTAACATTGTACATGTTACCAAAAGATTATAAGATTATGACATTCCTACATGTCATCCTCATCCTGGTTATAACACAGTTACATGTTATCTTTACATCTTGGTTATAACACAGTTACGTGTTATCTTTACATCCTGGTTATAACACAGTTACGTGTTATCTTTACATATCGGTTATAACACAGTTACGTATTATCTTTACATCCTAGTTACAACACTGTTACGTGTTGTCTTCTGTTCATAGCGTATAGATAGTTCTAAGAATAAGAGCACCAATAGGTTCAAAATACCGTCATAGTGAGAAAAACCTAAGGTTATCTTGAGAGTTTATAGAGCACTTAGGAGAACCCTACCAAAAGATTGAGATGCTGGACCAAACCAACACCTCCAAAAGAGAAATATCTTGACTCTTATGAGTCAGTTACAGACCAAATATTTTGTTTTGAGGACACACCCTCATTTTGAGTAAATTAATTGTTTTTTAAATCAAAACGAATCGTACCGGACCTCAAAAGATTCTTATTCTGTTTCATCCTCTTGATTAACTCCAACCCGTTCGACTCCTTCCGCATCCTGAGCTCGGTAGTTGACCTCACCCTCCTTTTCGCTTGCGATCCTCTTTAGGGCAGCATATTCCTCTTCCAAATTCCAGTTTATATTCTCACCAGCCTGATATTCCTTAATCATCTCGATCCTAACCTCAAAAACTGATTTCGCACCCTCAGTTACACTTGTTGTCGCGAAAAGTCTCTATCTCCTTAGCATGTCTCCTACCAGCTTTAGCTACTCTAACTACCCATTGTGAAATCTCACTATCCTTCGCCCTTATCTCATCATTCTTCTCTTTCAATATTTTGAAAGCCGCCTTGAGATCCTCCTCATACTCCGTCCTATCCATAAGCAAAGTATCAGCTTTTCCTTTCCAGAGCTTGATCTCGCTGGCCATCATCCTGGCGACGGCTACAGCCTATCACCAAGAGTAACAACATTTGATTAGAGCAAGGAGGCATATTCAGACAATATAAGTAACATATTACCTTATTCTCTAGATCCTCTTCACTTGGTATTGCCTCCTCTACATCCACTACTTGTTTACTTCTCTTTCTTTTTAACACGGCTTTGTTATCCACCTCCAAATTAGGCATCAGAGGCAGACTCCTCTCAATTTTCATCTTATTCTTATATTTAGCCATTAGATCACTTGCTCCAAACCCAGATTTGGAACGAGTCACTGCAAAGAGAAATATCAAATACATTAAACACAAATATGGAATACGAATGCATTCTCCCGGCAAATTGACAATTTGCTTATCAAAAAGAAATACTTACTGAGGGAGTTTTCAGAAGATTATACGGGTGGACTTGCAATCTGTAAGACGGATTAGGGTAAGGGTTGATGAAGACCACGCCTTTCAGGAAAAAACCTTGCTATAGAATGACAAAGAAAACTTACTGGAATATAATGGAGATCCGAAACACCAGACTTGGAAGGGATTTGAAAAGATTTGTTTCCCTTTTTAGGCCGTACAAAAGGTATTAAAAGGAAAGACAGTTATAGACCTCTAGGCCCATTACAACTCTACAATTTCCTATTAACCATCTAAACCAGTCACCTCATTAATCCCGTGGAACTGAATCAACACTTGGCAAAATATTAGACTTTCCGTGTTCCACTTGGAAATCCAAATATTTTGGGGGCAATTGTTTGGGATAGAAAAGTCAGTTCAACATATTCGACGTCTTGATCATACGACTTAAGGTAACTAGACCTTGAACTAACACCTTGTGGAATTGTTTGTTGTATGTTTTTCCTCATTTTCAGGAACAAAGTCATGCATAAAAGGCTTAGTCAAATAGTGACCATATACCGTCACGACTTCGTGAAGACCCAGTCAAAGATAGCGTGATCCTTGTAACGGCCATGATTTCAACAAAAGGCGTAACTCCATAACGGTTGCAGTGATCAACAAAAAGCATGATTCTAGGCGAAAAAAGAAGGATGTCATTTATGTTGTTATTTCTGTTACATCTCTAGTATATAAAAAAACACAAAGCACTTGTACACACACGTTACGCCACTACTCTGCACTTTGTATTCGAAAACACCAAGATCAATAAAAATACATTTTGGTTAAGGTAGACTTTTCCTAAAGCCTCCCGAGATTTTGTGCCGGAGAACAATTGTTCAAGGGCTTTCCTCGTTACATCCTGTAGTCCATCTTGACAGTGAATTATATTCCATTTATGCCCGAAGTTCTTCAATATAAATTCACCTTGTTGAAAATTGTCCAAAACAAAACATGTTGGATCATTTGGTACTTGCATGATTCTTAGTAGATAGTTCATGTTTTTCTTGGTACAAGTATACTATTTTTTTTTTTATTATTTTTTTTTTTATGAAAGTATAGTATACTACATCTTAAAATTTTGAAGGTACTAAATGATACTACCTTCGTCCCAAAATGATTGTCCCACTTTTTTTGCTTTTATTACGAAGGAAATTTGAATAATAATTTTAGGTTTATTTAACTATACAAATGAAAATCTAAAACTCATTATTGATACACCATCAATAATACTATCAATTGCAAGTTTTAGATTTTCATTTGTATAATTAAATCAACCTAAAATTATTGTTCAAATTTCTTCGTAATAAATGCAAAAAAAGTGGGACAATCATTTTGGGACGGAGGGAGTATTTTTTTTTTAAATTAAGGGGGTCAGGTGTCCACTTTACATCTTCACCTCTTCACCACTGCTTTTGTTTATACATGGTTAAGGTCACGAATGGCCCTATTTGTCGTGCGGGCATCTTTCAAAAGCATGTAATGTTGCAATAGCTTCTAATGATCAGGATTCCCGGAGTTTGGGTTTAAATGACTGGACGGAAATTTTTGAAAATGGTAACAAATTGGACGGAGAAAGTGAGAACAGAGCAAAAACAGGGGAGGGAATTGAGAATTCAAAAGTGATTCAGAAAGGTCGTTTCCATGGATGGATTTGCAGATATTACATCATATTTTTTACTCTTCCCGGAATTTGCTCTTTCTCACGAACAAATTTGAATTTTTTTGGACATATATTTTAGTATAAAGGTAGTTTTTTTTTTTTTTTTTTTTTTTGTGTGTGTTATACTATAAGAGTAATGAAATTAAAACTACATTGTAATTTTTACTTTATATGAGACTTATCCTACAAACTGTCTGCTGTTGCAAGAAAAGGTACTTATATTCTTCATGTTGCTTCTTCTCTGGGGAACTTTCTGTCTTTTCAAACATAAAATGGGAATTGAAATGATGTTTATTGGACCAACATTGTAATAGATGCGTGCCAAATTTGTTACTGCATTCTTTTTGGAAGTAATAATGATTTCAATGACAAAGAGCTCTTACTTTACTTAGTCATTCCATCGACGTTACTTTCAATACAAAGAGGTAATTAGTTTGAACTACACCAAAAATGCAAAAATGCAGTTTATATCACTTTCAAGTGTCACTCTTATAATATATTAAGTCATTCCTTAATAAAAAAATCCTTAATAAACAACCCAAGCTAAAAATAAAATAAAAATGATAGATGATACTCGCGCTAAGGATTTTGCTTTACTAATTTGTATATTACGTTTTCTTTTTTGAAACACGATATTTATTTTGGTAAGAATCAAAATAGAAAGTACTACATTTATTTGAAGAGAGAGAGAGAGAGAGAGAGAGAGAGAGAGAGGGAGTATTTCATTGTGCTGCCTAAATTACCCAAAATATTTTGCTTACAATGTCTAATAAGTCCGACTCATTGGCAGTCCGGTCCAGATCTTAGCTTCTCTGTAACTACTCCGTTCCATCTTAAAATGAATGTCATTTTTGTTCTTGTTCTAAAAAAAAACAGAACAAGAATAAAAATGAAAATTTGTTATGAGATGGAACGGAGTAGTAACCGAAAAGCTAAACCCTAATCAGTCAACAAAAACAGTGTCTTATTCTTTGTACTGGAAGTTGAATTACATTTAGACTACTTAATTATTCTTGTTTGGTTTTGAATTCCAAGGGAGCTAGCTTGTCTTGTTGAATAAGAAGATGAATATGAACAGAACCTTAGTAAATTGTTAATATTATTACATTATTTGATAATTTTAAGAAATTCAGCTCTTGCCTGCTGCAGAAGAAAAACTTGTCATTTTATGGCCAAGCTAATGTTCTTCCTCTTCCCAACATCATGTGCCACCAGCTGTGTATTGAAAGGAGTTGGACTACTCAATCCCCACATCTTTCACTACTGATCTACCTAAAACTTACTAGTTTCACTCTTTTTATACTCATTTTTTATTCCAAAATAAATGTCACGTTTTTTTTTTTTAATCCCAAAATAGATGTCGCCTTTCTAGTTACTACCCCTGTCCCAAAATGATATTTTCATTTTTTATGTCATTATTACGAATGAACTTTGAGCAATAAAATTAAAGGTGATTTATTAAAAATGTTGACAAGATAAATGTAAACTTGTAAAGTATCATCAAGCAACCAAGAATGTTGGTGAGATTTCATTTCTTGTTTTTGCTTTGGTACTATTATTTTCATGTGTCATGATGCCAATCCTAGGAAATTAAGATTATAAGATCACTAGTGACGCATGAAATTAATAACGAGGATTTAGGCTATATCGTGAATATTCCATCTTTACACCTTATCAAAGAAACATTTAGCTAGTTTTAGCCTGAATTTGTAACTTCTTCTTCTTCTTCTGTGAATCATTTGTTGCAGCACTCCTGCGATCAATTGCGATTTGGTCACAAGCTCTCTTTGAATATGGATTGAGATAAAATATGTGGGATCCATTAAACACTTTTATGCTACGAATAAATCTAAACCGATGCTTATTTTAATGGTGTCTCTATGGCCAAATCGCACATAAATGCTACAACAAATTGGTGTCATGGCCAAAGATGGTTGACTTGGATCTATAGCAAAATTGGAATTAGAACACAGGTACAAATATGATTATGATGGACAATTGAATTTTAATGGGAGAAGAACTATTTACTTCAAAGGAGTCCACTAATATGTTGTACATAATCAAACAAACACCTCATCTCACAAATTAAGAAAAAAGAGGAATATTAATAAAAAAATAAAAACTCAATACATTAATAACTTAAGTTTTTTTTTTTTTTTCAGCTGAAAGCAGCTTCTTCTTCTTCAATTCTACCCAACAAGCCATTGACAGCATCAGCAATCTCATCTACTGTAGTAATTTGACATCCATCCTCTAACTGTCCACATACAAAAAATAAAATAAAATGAATAATAAATAAATAGATAAAATAAAAGCGCACTACATATGGAGAAATGAAATGTAATAATTAATTACCTTGAGGCTGAGAGTATAGAGAACCATTTGATCAACAGATGTAACATTAAGGTGAAGAATAGTAAGCCACAAACATTGAAGCCCTGCCACAATCTTCAAGAGTTGTCTCGGTCTTCTTTTGGATAAAATCTTCAAGTTGGCATGGCTCTCCGCTACGGTAACTTCTATATCTGCTAAAGCAGACCGGTTTTCAGCCATGGCCGTAGCCATCCCCGGTGAATTGGTGGAGTGAGTTGAATATTGTGGGAAGATGAAGAAATTGCTGAAAAGTGGGGAGGATTCACTTTGATGACTTCTTTTTTGTGCTTCTAGGGTTTGAAGATTTTGTTCTAACTCTTTTACAAAATTAATGGCTCCTCCAATAATTGAGGCTTGATCACCCTGCAAAAAGATTGAATATCATAAATGTAATTGTCCTAAATTGGAATGAATCTTTCATATCTCAATGGTTGGTAGAAAATTGGCCAAATAAGGCATTACCAACCAAGTTGAAATTCAAATTCAAATTCAATAAATAAATAAATATTTATTTATTTTAGGATAGCTGTCCAAAAATAATTGAGTAAATTGCATCCAATTATATGTTAAAGAAAGTAACACTTATTATTGAGAAATAATTCTAACTATCTATGATGTGACCTTAAAATTCTCTCTTTTGCGCATTCTCATAATTATTTTCAATAGGTTTTTCCATAAATGTAAAACATTATCATTTCCGCCGCGTTCCCTATTAAGAATTTGACATTGACACCCTAACTAGAATTTTTTTATTTTTTAAATCTACTTTAGTAAATATTAAGGAAAAATAGTATAAAAATTACCCTTTGAACATAAGTCGCCGGCATCATTGACCGGATAACAGCTAGATACTCATTCATCTGTTTCCGGCGGTTGCGCTCGACCGCAATATGAGTCATCCTTTGATTCTCCAGCTCCTCCTTATTCTTGCTACTCTTGGTATGCCGCCTCTTTCTCCGGCCACCAGCAGTTGTTGGTGTTGTGGTGGTGGTCATGGCCGGAGGCGGCGGTGATCCGAATTTCCCAAGCGTGCAAGCCTCCGGGGAGGAATTTGGGTCCCATTGATCCTTGATGGAGTTAGAATGCATTACAGAAGAAGACGGAGAGTTGTAATGATGATCCAAATTTCCATGCATATCCTTTTGATCAATGTTATTATCCAAAAACCCACAAAAAGATTTATTGTGATCTTCTTGTAAAACATAATCATACCCCCAATTATTACAACCAAATTGATCTTGTGGATATACCACAGTCTCTAATGCCATTTTTCTCTCCAATCAATCTACCCTTTTTTCTTTCAAGACTCTCTATAATATTGCTATTTATAACTCCAACCCCCCTCCCCCGATCTCTCTCTCTCTCTCTCTCTCTCCCTATCTTTACTTTCTATTGACACGTGGAATAACTTGAGCCCGAGGTCTAGCTAGGGAGTACCCATATATTTTTTATTTTTTTGTATTTGTGTATCTTGAAAGGAAGGTTGGGTGAGTTGAATATTGGAAAGCTTAGAAAGTGTAGAAGAAGAAGAAAGAAGCTAGTGTTGATGAGAAGTGTTAAAAGAAAGAGATTTTAATTATAAGCTCAAAAACTAGAATGCCCAAAAGATGAAACCAAAGAACCCTTTTCTATTGTCTCCCTGCAAATTAGGGAGTAGTAGGGGTGGTCTTATAAAGAGCACTACATTAATCACAAGGAAACAAAATAATGCAACAGTTTAACTTACATGTGACACAGTATTATATGTTGGACTGGTCATGTTACCATATCTTGTGTAGATTTTGAGCGATAAATAGTCCTTCTTGAGTATTGTTACACTTTCATCTCTATATAAGCATATTTCAAATCAGTGTCATTCATTTGGGTGACCAAATACCAAAGGTCATGGATTTGAATTAGTGACATTCAACTGTATAGTAGTCCGAATGTTAGACTGCTAGATTCAGAGTCAAAAATAAAAAAATAGGATGGTCTTCCCATCATCAAAGGTCATGACTTCGATTATAAGCTATTTCCCGCCATCGGCTGTAGGATTGTTGGCAATCTCACTGACAGGATGCCCATACCCGATATTTCATAGTACTTTGAAAGAGTAGTCTAGTGCACAAGACATTTCCGTGTAACAGATTTGTAGAAGAGTCCATTCCACTAGGGTGAAATGTAGGCAAACTCCACCCTGAATAAGAGGATGCTTTTAGGACTCGAACCCGTGATCTAAAAGTCACACGGCAATACCTCAACTAGTATGTCAATACTCGCCTTCTTCATAGTACTTTCACTATCTCAGAAAAGTATCACACTTTGACTTATTGAGCCAATTTGATTGAAGTTTGACTAAAAAACTATTGAAATCTAATTATTTTTATTTAATTGATAGTAAATTTAATAGACTATCAATAAACATTTTCTAAATATCGTGAAGGTAGTTAAATATTCACCAATTAATATTGCACAAGTTGCAATAATTGTAATTGGGGAAGATAAAATAAAGAAAAAAGATGCATGAGGGTAAAAGGAGGAAAATGGAGAAACAACTTTAGATAGAAAGGGTACTTGAAAGGGGAAACTCGTGTGGAAGGACAGCCCTTGGGGTTGGGGCGTCAGCTTTATTCTGTTGTCAATAAGAGAGCAAAAAAGGGCCTCTTTCCGTATCTTCCATTCCATTTGGTGCATTGTTTCATTTAGAAAATTAGGGCCAGTTTTTTAATTTCAATCACACCAATAATTATAGTCACATTTTATTGTGTTGGTAAAAAACAAAAACTAATTAGACAAATGGATCTTGATCATGTTGTATTGACTCTTTAGGCTATCACTAATGACTGAGATTCAGCCCTTTTTAAGTGGACAGTTTCTATTAGTGAAAGCGATAGTAGATTAGATGACAACACAATGCTAACCCTAAATCTGCCAAAAATTGACTATCTACTATTAAACAAAACATCAGTTAGCTTCGTAACATTCAGCTTGACAAATATGAAAACTTCACTAACAAATGTAAAATAATTGAGCTTCTTATAATAAATGAAAAAAACGCAGTTAGCTACCTTATTACGTAAAATGCATGTAGAACATGTGTTTTTTCGTTTTTAACATGAATTACAACTATTTTACATTAGATAGTGAAATTTTACACCGGCCCCGGATGAGAGAGAGAGAGAGAGATAGAGAGAGAGAGAGAGAGAGAGATCAGCATAGAAGCATAAAGATTGTAGCAAGATCCGGTTAAAAAAAAAAAGTAGTTGTCTTTGTGTGTGTTGTATGGAAGTGTGTGTATATGTGAAGACATAATGAGCAGAGGAATCCATGTGACTGACTACACAAACAACACTAGCTGATGACTTATTTGCTTTCCCAATACTCACTGCTACTGTACCTTATTTTATTTTATTTTTCATTTTTTCTCTTTAGAATTATAATCATTTTTATTAATCATAATCCATTTCTCAATAAGACATTCTCTCTAGGGTTCCCATGGAATATTTCTGCCTCAATTCACTATAATTACTTAATTAACTTCTGCAACTCTTTCGTCCTTCACCCGTGCTGTGGAATTTAAGCTTACATATTTTGGTCTAAGATTTTGCCCTCCACCCCATGGGCTACATAGTGTCACATGGCCACACAAACTAACTTTCAATAGTATCTATACATTGGAATAGAGTTTATGTAAAATATAGAAAACAATCATACAACTCACATATACGTGGTTCATCAATTTGGCTACATTTATGGACAGAGGGAGAGAATATTATTATTTTCTGAAAATCAACCGATTACAATCTTTAATCTAATGCACGAATTCTTGTTAATAATTTCTGTTTGTACAAACCTTATATCTAGAGATGCAGATGAGCAAAAGCAACTACAAACATGGTTGGGGGTAGACTATATTTATATACCCTATTCCTAACCATGCAGGGTTTTACAACCCTAAGACAAATCTGCCGCTGAACAGGCCTTTCAGGACCAAGGGAGCGATCGACCCGTCCCCCAAAACGGCACCCGCGCAATCGCCCCAATAAGGGCGCGATCGCTCGCTTTTTCCAGTAACTTGGCGCGATCGCTCCCTACGGTTGTGTTAGGAATTACGAATTTGCTTGTTTAATCCTCTAATTTAGGCGTTCCTAACTTACATGGCACCAAACCCAACAAATCTCCACCTTTACATCTAACCTCCAAATCATAATCGGAACTCCCCCTCTGCCTCAGATGCTATCTAATAGCTGTGAACATTCAATAATTTCAAGCAATGTTGGAACTTGCTAGTTGGAATGGACTTCGTGAACATGTCAGCAGGATTGTCCGCAGTACCCACTTTCTTCACCTTGATCCGCTTCTCACTTCTTAGAAAATGATACCTCACATCTATGTGCTTGGTCCTCCTGTGATGAACTTGATCCTTGGCCAAACAAATTGCACTTAAACTGTCATAAAATATTGTAGCCTGATCATAATGTAACCTAAGGTCGCTTATTAAACCCTTTACCCATATCTCCTCTTTAGCAGCTTCTGTCAATGACATGTACTCCGCCTCCGTAGTAGACAATGTCACTTTAGATTATAGAGTAGCCTTCCAATCGACAACTGAACCACCAAGAGTGAACAAATACCCCGTCATAGATCTCCTCGTGTCGACATCCCAGAATAGTCTGAATCACAATAGCCCTTAACTGCACATTCTGTACCACCTTTATAAATGAGCCCAACATCTGATGTACCCCTAAGGTACCTGAAGATCATATTCACTGCTTGCCAATGTTCCTTACCAGGATTTCCCATGAACCCTAGGATTTATCTCCTAGGCGCTTCTGTGCGTGCATGTGTGTGTGTGTGTGTGTGTGTGTATGAGTAGTGAAAAAAAAAACACTAACAACATGAGCAAGATCTGGTCTATTGCAAATCATATCATACATCAAACTACCAACGGTACTAGCATAAGGTACTCTAAGCCATGTGATCTTTCTTCTCATCCGACTTAGGTGCAAAAGCAACAGACAGACGTGCATTCGCTGCACTCAGAGAATCTAAATGCTTTGTTGTAGTCTTGTAGACATTCCAAACATTTCTAAAACTTTCTTGATGTAACCTTTCTGGGATAAGAACAATTTTCGTTGACTTCTATCCCTATAGATCTCTATACCCAGAATTTTCTTTGCCACACCCAAATCATTCATCTAGAACTCTGCAGACAGTAGACCCTTCAACTTTTGAATATCCAACTTCTTGAGAGCCGCTATCAACATATCGTCAACATAAAGAACCAGATAGATAATCGAACCATCCATTAACTTATTGTGATACACACAACAGTCATACACTCTCCTTGTGTAGCCAATCTTTTTTATATGGCTATCAAACGGCTTGTACCACTACCTAGGCGATTGATTAAGCCCATACAAGGACTTCTTCAACCTACACACATAGTCTTCTTTTCCTGGAACCTGAAACCCATCTGGTTGTGTCATATAAATCTCCTCCTCCAACTCTCCGTGTAGAAAAGCTATTTTCACATCTAGCTGCTCGAGCTCAAATCCTGATGTGCCACCATTGCTAATAGCACTCTGATAGAAGTGTGTTTAATCACTGGTGAGAAGATCTCATTCGCTCTGAAGAATCGGGCTCCACCTCTTCAGCAACCTGAAGTGAATAAGACACCATTTCTTCAAAACCATACCTCACTGGAGGCTTCCCGAAATTAGCCTGTCTAGACCTCTCTTGAGCTAACCCATGTTCCTCAGAAACTGGTGGTGAACTTTTTGGTGCTTCTGTTTCTGATGGTAGATCTCGATGAACATCTGACTGTGGACTGCTCAACTCTGAAGTATCTTGTAGCTCCACATGTTTATCAATACTACCAATACCTGACCATACCACATTGGTAACTTTGAGACTGATACTTGTATATGATCCGCGATTTATCAGGTAACATGTTGTGATAACCGCTTCTGCCCAGAACCGCTTAGACAACCCTGCATTGGAGAGCATGTACCTTGCCTTAGCCAACTATGTATAATTCATGCGCTCTGCTACACCATTTTGTTGTGGTGTACCTCTGATAGTGAGATGCCTAGAAATCCCCACTTGCTTACAGAACTCATCGAACTCAGCACTACAGAACTCCAACCCATGATCTTTCTGGAGTCGCTTGATCTTCTTCCCTGTCTGATTCTCCACTAACATCTTCCACTGTTTGAAATCGGTGAGAGCCTCACTCTTGTGCTTCATAATAATTACCCAAGTCTTCCTCGATTAGTCATTGATCATAGACAAGAAATACCTGTGACCCATTAATGATTCCAGACGTGAATGTCCCCAACAATCCGAGTGAATGTAATCCAGACTGCCCTTAGTTCTATGAACCCCCTCAGGAAACTTGCTTCGCTACATCTTCTCAAGTACACAATGCTCGCAGAACTTGAGGTTGACCTTATGGTCACACAGAAAACCATGATTATCCAATATGTGCATCCCTCTAATGCTCATGTGCCCAAGCCTAATATGCCACAACTTGATCATATCCTCCTTGAGCACTTCAGATGATGCAACCAATATTGACCAAGAAAGCGTCCTTCATTAATTGGGGGAAATACAAGGAGCCCCACTTAAAGCCTCTTAGAATTACTTAAGAACCTTTCCAGACATAAACTGCTCCACCTTTACCTTTTAAACTGTATCCTTTGATGTCGAGCTAACTAAGAGATATCAAGTTCTTTGTCATTTGTGGAACATGATCGTTCAAAGTGCAGAACTTACCATTATGAGTCTGTAGCTTGATAGAGGCGATACCAACCACCCTCCAAGTAACACTGTTGGCCATATGAATATTATCACCATCTACCTACTCATATGTTATAAACCACTCTCTCCTCAGACTGATATGGTAAGAAGCCCCAGAATCAAAAAAAAAAATCATGCATCCGACTTTTTTGTAGATTCTTCTATCACTAGAGCATAATATCCATCAAAGTTGTTCGTATCAACTACATCAGCATTAGCTTCATTGCGATTTGGAGGCTCGCCTTGCTTCTTCCTATGACAATCTGTCTTCCAATGTCCCTTCCCCTTACAGTAATTACAAACATCATCAGGTTTCGGGCCCCTCTTGCTAGAAGACTTTTTCTTCTTTTGTTTACTGCTAGAACCCCTGTTGCCTTACGCAACCAAACCTGTTGTCTGATTATCTGTACCACTATTACCGCTTGCCTTACGACATAACTCTCTAGTCTTGAGCGAGAAATTCACCTCCTATAGAGTCACCATCTCCTAACCACTGATAATAGAGTCAAAGTAGTGCTCATATGATAAAGGCAATGAAACAAAAAACATTAATGCAGCATCCTCATCAGCAACCTTAGCATCTATATTACGAAGTTCAAGTAATAAATATGTAAATCTATTTAGGTGATCCCTAATGGGCGTACCTTCCTATATTCGGACATAATATAGCCTTTGCTTCAGATATAGCTTGTTGGTCAATGATCGTTTTAAATACATGTCTTCCAACGCAATCCATAAAGCACCCCCAAAATCGATATCTGGAATATCCGCTAAAACATCATCATTTAGACACCTGATGATTTTAGGGTGGGCCCTCTCATCTATCGCGATCAGATCTGTCTTTTCCTTCTCTGTTACCTTCTTCGCTTTTTACGAACCTTCTGTTGTTGTAGTCGCGACAGCACCAGTGGGAGCGGTTTTTGCTTTGCCCTTTGTATCCCGACGATCCCCGATTGCATCATCCACTGGAGCCCACAACACCTTGTCTCTCAACAAGGCTTTCATCTTGATTTGCTAAAGAAAAAAACTATTCTTCCCATTAAACTTGTCGACCGATTATTCAATTCCTGATCCCATCTTGTTTTGCAGCGTAACAACCCTATACCTTAATCAACCTGACAGGCTCTGATACCAGTTTGTTATAACAGAGTCTATGTAGAAGATAAAAACCAAGCAACAATCACACAACACACAGATGTACGTGGTTCACCAACTTTGCTACGTACACAGGCAAATGGAGAGAATATTATTATCTTTTGGAAATTAACCGATTACAATCTCTAATCTAATGCACGAATTCTTGGAAAAAAATTTCTGTATGTGCAAACCCTATAACTAGAGAAACAGATAAGCAAAATCAATTATACACATGGTTGGAGGTATACTCTATTTATATGTCGTACTTCTAACACTATAGGGTTTTACAACCCTAAGCCAAATCTGCGCTGAACAGGCCTTTACGGACCAAAGACGCGATCGCTTCGTCCCCAAAATGCTACCCGCGCGATAGCCCCAATAAGGGCGCAATCTCTCGCTTTGTCCAGTAACTTGGCGCGATCGCGCTCTCCTTTTGGCGCGGTCACTCCCTCTGACTGTGTCAGGATTTCGAATTCGCTTTAATTCACTAATTTAGGCATTCCCAACGTATATGTCACCAAACCCAACATATATGATTAAATATACTTGCTTAACCGTCTTAAAATAAATGACACATAAATTTTCAAACGTTCAATATTGCCAACTCTTACGCCCTTCACCTTGTGGAATTCGTGCTAGTGTCACATGATCACACGAATTTTCAATATTACATAAGGATAAGGATGACAATTTGACTGAATTTGATTCGAATCGAATGAGATTCGATCCGAAAAATTAGGGTTTGATTTGCAATTTTTAAAATGCGATCGAGTTCGGATCACCCTATCGAGCCGCATGAAACCCGACCCGAGTCGACCCGAACTCTACCGATCCGCCCGAAACCCGACCCGATCCACCCGAACCCTAAATAAAAGGTTAATATAAAATATAAATAAAATATATTTAATATTTTCTTAAATTTTATTTCTTTATTTGTGTTTGTAAGTAAGATTTTAAAGATTTTGTACTACTATCTATATAACATTTAACATTATGATTGAAAATAAATTTTACTCGCACAAATTTTGGCTAAAAAATAAAATTTTAATATAATTTGAGTCGAATTGGTCACAGGTTATTGTGTATTCGAGTAGGGTTCGAATCAGTAAATTTGAGATTCGAATTTGTTCGGATACTGCCAATAGATGGTCACACGAACTTTCAATATTGCCAATCGAACTTTCAATATTGCCAATAGATAGATGACTGAATAATACAATTAATGCCAACACAGAGACTTTACCCTTATACTCCCTCCGTCCCACTATACTTGACACTTCTTTCCATTTTGGGTCGTCCCACTATACTTGACACCTTCAAAAAATAATCAAATTTTTATATTTTTATATTCACTCTACCCCACCACTCATTCTCTCTCTTCATTTTCTACCACACATTTATTCAACCAACACTACTATTTACATTTCATTCTCTCTCTTTCATTTTTCACCACACATTTTTTTTATTTTATTCTTTTTCCTTGGTTTTTGAACCCACCCCTTGGGTGTCAAGTATAGTGGGACGGAGGAAGTATTATGAAGATGCCATTTTGAGTAAATTATACTTCCTCTGTCCCACCTCAGGTTCCACCATGAGGTTTACATGCTTTTTAGAAAAAAAAAAAAAAATGGATAGAAAATTTGAGGAGAGAAAATATAGAAGTTAAATGTGTGGTAGGAAATAAGAGAGAGAATGTAAAAGTTAAAAATCTATAGTATAAATGGTAGAATGGGTGAACAGTTGAATGAATAGTTTCAAATGAATTTTTTTCCATTTTGCCCTTATACATTTGTCCCTTTCCCATTTTGTCCTTAAAAAAAATTAAAAAAAAAAAAAAAACCTGTGTCCTTGGACACATTAGAGTTCATGGCTTCCAACCTGGAGGTCATGGGTTTGATTCCCCCACCAGTGGTTAGAGGGAATGACATTGCCCTCCCTAGCATAGCTAGGCGCCTCTGTGAAGTGCATCAAGGGGGGAGCGGTGAAATGTGTTGATCCTCTTCTTTTAAAAGAGAAAAAAGAAAAAAAAAAAAAAAGGCATGTACTAGTATTTAATAGGAAAGAGAATGAGTGGGAAAAATAGTAAATTAATGATTGTTTTTTTTTAAATGTGTTAACTTTATAAGGGTATACTGAATGGTTTTTTTGTAAATATATGAAGATGATAAGGGTATAACTATATGAAAAACTTTTCATTTAAGGAAGAGAACCTTGAAGTGGGACGGCCCAAAAGGAAAAGATGGAACTTTGAGGTGGGACGGAGGGAGTACTATTTAATATTTCATCTTTATATGTAATAAACAATGTATAAATAAATAAATTATACTCCCTCCATCCCAAAATATTTGTCTTATTTGACTTTTTTTATTAAACTTTGACCACAAATATATGGCAATTTAATTATGTTCATGAAATTCTAAAAATTCTTATTGATTCACCATTAATAATATTATCAACAATAACTTTTAGAATTTTATGAACATGATTAATCTCTTATATATTTGTGGTCAATGTTCAACAAAAAAAGTCAAATGAGACAAACATTTTGAGACGAAGAGAATATTTTTTTAAAAAAATTTTAACAAGTCAAATGTGATACTCATTATAAAAAAAAAGAAAATATAGCGTACCCATCTTTATATCACTATCACTATTACTATCAATATCGCAAACAAAAAGTTGTATTTAATGACTACTCCTACAATTTAATCCCTCCAACATTTACGTTAGCCGCATTCTATTTTTGTTTGCCCATTTTTTTTGGTTATTTACAATATTATCTATATTTAGTTATTTACGTTAAAGCAAAATGTTAAGATTTCCTCTCAAAAATGTCACTTTTAAGGGCAAATTTGTCATGACACAAAGGGCAAATAAGTCATTGCGAAATTAGTGGCTTATTGTAGAAGCAGTAGTAAGTAAATGCAATTTTTTACACAATTTCCATTATTTGTCATCCGAAAATTGTCTATTTGTGCTTTAATAAATGGGCAATGCTGCGTATATACGATCCCCTTTATTGCATTGTAGTTGTAAAAAACTATTCCTTTTGTCATCTTTCAAAAATAAATGTCTATTTTTTTATTAAATATTTAAATATCTATTTGAAAAATACTAAAATGAGTGAATCTTTTAAAATAATCATTAACTTCATATTTTGAAAAGAGATAAAAAAAAAATTAAAGGTTACGTTTTTTTAAAGAAATAAAAAGATATTTTTAGAGTAAAACTCAGTTAGATAGGCTACTAAATAAATGGAGTACAAAGAGTGACCTCGATATAAAAGGTCAAATATACTCCCTCCGTCCCAATAAGTGTTTCACCCTTTTGGGTGGGCATGCAAATTATGAAAATGGGAGGGAAAAAAATGTTGCGAGTGTAATTTGAAAATAGGAGAGAGAATTAGTGGAGGGAATAGTAAATTATAATGGTGTTGTGAGTATTAAAATAATGTAGGAGAGAGAATGAGTGGAGAAAATAGTAAAGATTCTTTGTCAAAAAAGAAAAGGTGAAGCTTCTAACGGGACGCCCTTTTGGGTAATTAGTGAAACTTTTATTGGGACGGAGGGAGTATTAACTTTCAATTATACTAATATTTTTTCAATTGTTTTCTATAAACTTAATTTATACTGTAGGATATTTTGTATGATTTGTCGACATGATATGTTAAATGACAAGAAAAATCCGATAATAATTATTGGTGAGACTTATTTTTCAAAACAGATATTCATAATATATAATTGCTTTGAATCAGACCACCATGAGTCCCCTCAATTTGTCCATATACGTGACTATTTTTCAAACTTTCCTTGTTAATCATGCTATAACACCCAAATTTAGATGATTACTTCTCTAGTGCTTACATTTTTCAATAGTTTATAAATTAATCATTACAATTTTTGACACTGCTATTCAAAATATAATGCACATTACAGAATTATTGATCTAATCTAAGGGCTCGTCTGATACACGATTTTAAAAACGAAGAATTTTAAAAATGGAGAAGTTTTTAAAACGCAGCTTTCTAAAACGGGTTTTTCTTCTGTAAATGTGTTTGATACATCATTTTTAAACACCAATTTGAAATATATTTACAAGAACACTTTTACCCTTTATTTTAGTGTAATTTTCTTAAACTAGTTACACTAAAGAAGAAACTGGACCATGTAAATGATTTGGCTACTCAAATGTTAGCATTTGTGATTTAAAAACAAAAAAAAAGGTTAATTACAATTTAGGGCCTGAAGTCTTGTATGAGGTCCCCAAAAGGGGCCTGACTTTTTTTTTTTTGGCGATTTAGGGCATATACTTACAATTTCTTATCAAATAAGGGCTTATTGACGATTTCCGTTAACACTTAACGTCAATAAGCCCTTATTTGATAAGAAATTGTAAGTATAGGCTCCAAATCGCTAAAAAAAAGTCATGCCCCATTTGGAAACCTCATACAAGACTTCATGCCCTAAATTGTAATTAACCCATAAATTTAACTTTCTAACTTTTTTAAATTTTCATTAAATCCCTTAAAAGAAATATTAAATTCAATAAAATAAATAAAAACATAAAATTATATATAACTTCAATATTTTATTTAAAAAAGGGTTCTAAATTGCAATTTGTCTTTTAAAAAATTAACACAATAATCTGTTATATATATATATACTCCCTCCGTCCCACGTGAATGTGGACTAACTTTTTGGGTGTGGAAATTAAGAAAAAGTGATGTAAGAAAGAGAAAAAGTTAAATGTTGTGAGTATGAAAAATTAAATAGGAGAAAGAATGAGTGGGAGGAATAGTGAGGAGAGAGAATGTTGTGAGTGTAAAAGTGAAGTAGGAGAGAGAATGAGTGGGTGAAATAGTGAATATTCTTTGCCATTTTGGGAAGTTTGCATTCATGTGGGACGGACCAAAATAGAAATAAGTTTGCATTCACGTGGGACGGAGGGAGTATATATTTAATGGGCATAGATAAATTTGGGGCCCTTCAAAATTTGGGGCCCTGTGCAAAGGAACCTAATGTTCCATGTCTGAGCCGGTCCTGAAAGTCACCACCCCACCAACATATACCCGCCACCAGATTTAACACATCACCAAAATCAATCAAAACAGAAAGAAATGTGATTTCAATTTTGACCAAGATTTTGATAGCTACCGACGAGGAGTTTGTTTCGCCCGATTTTATCTATGCCCATTAAATATATACTCCCTCCGTCCCACTTCAATTGATACTTATTTTCTTTTTGGTCCGTCCCACATCAATTGATACTTACCCAAAATGGAAAGAAATCTTCACTATTTACCCCACTCATTCTCTCTTCTATTTTACTTTTTCACTCACAACATTCTCTCTCCTAACTATTCATCCCACTCATTCTCTCTCCTATTTTACTTTTACTCTCACAACATTCTTTCTCCACTTTTTCTCTCTCTTACCTTTCCTTAATATGTGTGCCCTTTTTTTGTATCCATTGAAGTGGGACGGAGGGAGTATATATATAACATATTATTGTGTCAATTTTTTAAAGGGCAAATTGCAATTTAGAACCCTTTTTTAAATAAAATATTGAAGTTACATATAATTTTATGTTAATTTTCTAAATATTAAGGACCCCATATTCTCATTTCGCACAGGGCCTCTGTACTTAATGAGACGGGCCGATGACTTTATGTTGATGGTGGTGAAGGGTGAGGTGTTGTTGTACATTAAATTCAAGGATAAAAATTGGGCATAATAATATTGTGCATTTAATTCATGTATCATATTTTTTTCATTTATATTAAAAAAAGGGAAAATAATACAATAATTTTAGTTGGGATGGATGAAGATTAACAAAAAACTGTAAACTGCGATGAACAATAGTGTTTAACAAAAAAATTATTATATTTAGTTAAATTAGGTAAAAAATAATTTACATATGCCTTTTTAAATATAGTTAAATTGGGATGTTAAATTTCTTTTTATTATTATTGAGTAAAAATATTTTTATTTATTTTATTGAATTTAATATTTTTTAAGGGATTTAATGAAAATTTAAAAAAGGTAGAAAGTTAAATTTATGGGTTAATTACAATTTAGGGCCTAAAGTCTTGTATGAGGTTCCCAAATGGGGCCTGATTTTTTTTTTTAGCGATTTAGGGCCTATACTTACAATTTCTTATCAAATAAGGGCTTATTGACGTTAAGTGTTAACGGAAATCGTCAATAAGCCCTTATTTGATAAGAAATTGTAAGTATAGGCCCTAAATCGCCAAAAAAAAAAGTCAGGCCCCTTTTGAAAATCTCATACAAGACTTCAGGCCCTAAATTGCAATTAACCAAAAAAAAAATCATAAAAAATGAAAGTAAAATTGTAAGTCCCCAAATTTTTTACCTGTCTCTCATCTCCTCATTCTCTCTCTCTTGTTACCACTTAGGGGTCGTTTGTTTTTTCATTTTGCCTCTTATTAAGAGGCAAAGCTCTGATCCAATAAGAGGTTGAGCCATTCAGCCCTTTTGTTTTTTTTTTTGTTTTAAGCCTTAAAGCCTCTTAATGCCTCTGAATTTTTAAGTGGTAAAATTGCCTCTTAATGCCTCTGATTTGCCGGCTTCCCAATTTTTTATTTTTTTTTTTTAGTTTATGGGTGAGGAATAATATGTTTTGCATTTACGGTTTTTTTTTTATTTTTTTTATTTTTTTAAATTTTTTTTAAGCTGTTTTAGATAATGAATTCGATACAAAATCAAACAACTTATCCGATTCGTAATTCGGGCCGCTCTTAATCATTCTTATTTTCAGAACCGAAATCGATTTCAAAGACTTATCACTTAAAAAAAACAAAAACCCCCTTACCAGTAGGCATTAGGCCCTTTTCTCATCCCTACCTACTTCTATCACTATCCTATCATCTTTCTTCCAAAATTTTCTCTGTCCTTTATCTTTTTTTTGTTTTTCTTCATCTTCCAATTTTCTGCCATATTCTCCTGTCCTTCTTCGATGGAAGTTCTAGGAACCATATTCTTCCATGAATCTTCTTGGTAAGTTTTGAGATAAATACTCTAACCTTCAATTACAACAGATTTGAAGACCACCGTACTTCTTCTTCTTCTTCTTTGTCCGCTTCTCATTCTCTCTATCGATGGTGCAAATCCAAAAAATCACATTTGAAACTCCATTTTCTTCCCAAAAATTATAAGGTTAATTTAGTCCAAATTGGTTATTTGTTGCGTTCAATTAGTGTCGGTTAGGGAGACGCTACAATCTGTAGCGTATAAAATGAGGGCTTCGTTCTGAAAAGCAGCGGAAAGAGACGTGTTGTGTTGTTGATACACTAAATAGAAGATACGCCGAGTTTTGAATTACTCCCTCCTTCTCCGTTCCTGAAAGATTGTCTCATTTATTATTTTGATTTGCCCTAAAATATACTATCCTCTGTCCCATTACAAAGAGGAAAGTTGGTCAACTGTGTGAATCTTTGACCAATGATTTTATGAATATCTAGATATTTTTTTGTAATTTTAAAAATTGTTATTGCTTCACCATTAGAAATACTATCAATAATTTTTTTTAGAATTGCATAGAGATATCTAGACATTCATAAAATCATTGATCAAAGATTCACACAGTTGACCAACTTTCCTCTTTGTAATGGGACGGAGGGAGTATTTCATTTCTAGACTTAGGCATGAATATTAGTACAAATCTACTAAGATACAAAAAGGTGAGACTCTTCCTTAATAATTGTAAAATATACACAAACATTACAATCTTTTTAAGGATGGAGGGAGTACGTTTTAAGCCTAAACGGGATACCAAAGTTGAACTTTCTACTATCTTCTATTTTAAAAACGCATTAGTGTATTTATATTATAAATAAAATAAAATAAAATCAGATAATTAGACATGTTACCTTCTTTAACGTTACTCAACATAACATGAAAGTGAAAATGAAAATCCGATTAACATTTTTGTTTGAACTCGTAAGTTCAGTGTGTTATTGCTGTCTAATAGTAGTATTATTATGGAAGCTTGTATATCCCAATTTCACATTTCTTAGATGTGAGATGAAAATATTACAGAAATACAATTATTTGAATATTACATTAAATTTCGACTAATCTGATTCTTCCAGACGAATAGGATAAGGGTAACAGGTTCAACTAAATTTTGACAGTCAAATGCTTTGAGATGTCAACAAATCTTACTTCCTTAGTCCCGGAAGTTAGTTTCACTTTTTTTTTGTTAATATAAATAATCTTTTGAGTAATAATTTAGGTTAGTTTTAACTGTTATAATAAAAATATTAAATTTGTTATTGATACACTATTATCAATATTATAAGTGATACGTTTTAAATATTCACTAAGATAATTAAAAATAATTTAAATTAGACCTCAAAATTGACTCAAATTAACAATAAAAAAATTAAAATTGACTTTTTAAACGGAGAGAAGCAAGAAGGAAGCTAGAACACTTTGACTAGTGGTGGTTAGTTTTATCCGGGAATAATTATCAAATTATTCAATTTACTATACCTTTGATTTCAATAAAGTTAGTGTATTATCTAGCGGCAAAATAATTCAATTTACTTTCTGATCATCTTGTTACAAATAATGCAATTTGGTTGCATCATTCGAGTCAAAATTAAAAAATACTCTCTCCGTCCCACTTCAAAGAGTGCATGGTAATATTTCACGGTTTTTAAATTTTTTTAAAAAAAATTAATAGAGAATTGAAAGTGGGTAGAAGATTAGAGAAGAGAGAATGTAAAAGTTAAAAACATTTAATAAGAATGAGAATGAGTGGGGGGAATAGTAAGTTAATGAATGATTTTTTTGTAAAATTTGCTAACATTATAAGGGTATAATGAATGATTTTTTTGTAAATATATAAACATTATGAGGATATAAATGTCCGAAACACTGTTCACATATTTTCATTTATGGAATTGGCTCTTTGAAGTGGGACGTCTCAAAAAGAAAAATGGGCTCTTTGAAGTGGGACACAAGGAGTATATTATATGAAAATAGTACGTATATGAAATTATTTGTAACGAATTGATAAATTACATTGCATTAAAATGTCATCGGATAGTAAATTACATTAATTGTAAAAGTAATAAAAATAGCATTCCGAAATGAAGTAGAGATTCGTGGTTGCACGTTTGGACGAGCCTGGTCGACGTTTCTTTTGGTGGGTCCAAACCATCTTGGCCTTGTTCCAATAAAACAAAGGCGGGGGCCTCAAACCATGGAACAGTTATTCCGTTTTGGAAGCAAAGAAACTATGGGCAATTGTACGAACTTTGGTTTGGTTTGGCATCAGCAAAACCAAATGGGCCTCCACTCCACTCCAGTATTATTGTGTTATTTCCATAAATACAAGAAGGACGATAGTGACAGTATAATTTTCTGATGTTTACACTTTATTTGGATTTGTATTCTTTTGCTGTCACAATTGCATCCTTCCTGATTCCTGATGAGCCCGGATATATCAGACCCAACCCAAAGCTTGATTAGGCCCAAAAATCCAACATGATGTGTCATATCATAGATCGCAATCTCCTAAAAATTGCCCGCGAATAACTAGAGCGCTAGAGTCAAGACCGCGGGCAGTCATACCATCAGTAAGATGACCGCGCCAACAATGTTGACCGCGCCCAATAAATATTGACCACGGACTTATATCAGGCTCCTGATTATCTCACCAGACTCCCGGTTAAAGCCAAAGCTTGTAGAGCAAGATTCCAGACTAGCAATGACACCCATAAGCCGGCTTGTACCCATCGCATTAAATGATGGCTCAGACGCCTACTATGCCACTAATGCGCCGCGCCAACTATCCTCTGTACATGTCCTTTCAAGACATCCCTCTGCAGCAAATCTCACTTTATTGACAGACCCAATCAGGCGCGGATACGTGTCCTAGGTCAAAGACAATGATATCCTTAGGGCTGACTTCAGCGAGCATCTCCCACTTACTATATATATCAACATTTGTCCCCATGGACAAGGTAAGTGTCAAATCTATATTTGTAAACCACATTGTCTAAATCCTAAACTCACAACTCACTCAAGACATTCCAAGTCTTATATCTCAGTCATAAACCCTCAAGAGATCTTACTCTCACACCCGAGGGCCTGAGCTGGATTAAACTCCGGCTTTGCCTTAACGGTGCTTATTGTTGTTGTTGTGTTATAGGTACAAACAAATATCAAGCCAGATAATCTCAACCATTTAGACACCCAAAAGTTTGTGACGTCATCAGTGGTTTCATTGTCGGGAATCGAACAGTTTTTCTCGTGTAAACTTGTGTCTGTCATAAACAAATAAATCCTGCTAAACCATATTAAATAGCCCACAATCTGTTCCCCTCGAATCACGAACAGGCGCCATCGTTTTAAATTTCGAATTATTGGGGTTGGCATTTATGACGCCTCTTGACATTCAGACACGTATCCTCCGTACCTAACACGTGTCGGCGCTTTGACAGTCAAGGGGCCCACTCAAACTGGGATGCAGACCAAAGCTTCTACCAACTTCCACCAAACTACCCTCACGTTCTCCTCACATGTGCCATATGTAAGGAAGTATAAGCAAAGACCAGCGAAAAAACACAATCCTTATATATATATATATATATATATATATATATATATATATATATATATATATATATATATATATATATATATCCTTTATGTTTGGTTTGGTGACCCAACTATTATGAATATACTATCATTATATTATATTTAAGTATATATTATAATAAATAAATTAGGAAACACAATTCTTGTATTAGATTAGGAAACACGATCTTTGTATTAGATTAGAATCCTTCTCCTTCTAGGAGATTAACGCCTCATTTTAATCCTATAAATATGTATTCCTAGCATCATAATCAATTGAGTCATTTAATACAATTTTTCTCTTCCATGTATGATTGGCTCCATCTCTCTCTCTCCTAAAATTTAATATAGTATCAGAGCATTAAGATCCATAGAAGGACTTCTCCGTCAAAATCCTAAAGCCGCCACACCATCTCACCACCTTGCTTTCGCCACCAACCTCCAAACCCCCACCACCCTCGGCTTAAAACCCTCAAAGCCGAAACCTTATTTGTTTCTTTTCTTTGCTTCTTCCTTCAACACCCTCGGGAAACCCCGAAACTCTATACTTAAAACCCTCTCGGTTCAAAATCCCTTTTTGACCGAAACACTAAACCGTTTTTGTTAATTCAATCACCTCGGCTCCAAAACCCTTTTGATCGAAACCCTAAATTTTTTTTGTTATTCAATTCCCTCGGCTCAAAAAACCCTTTTGGCCGAAATTCTAAACCTTTTTGTAATTCAATCCCCTCGGCTCAAAACCCCTTTTGATCGAAACCCCAAATTATTTTTTGTTATTCAATCTCCTTGACTCAAAACCCCTTTTTGACCGAAACCCTATATTGTTTTCATGTTATTAAAAACCCTCGGCCTAGCCGAAACCAATTTTCCCTACTTCAAAACCCCCTCGGCAAAACCGAAAATCCCTCTCCACAACCCTACCGTCTCCGACGTAGTCATGCTCCAACCTATCACCACCTTGAATGCGAGGAACCACATCTCTTCAGAAACAACACACATGTTTGGGAACACATTTTCAACTCGTCATCAAATCCGGTTCATCTCATCACTCTCCAAGATTGAACTTATCTAAAGATCGTCCATCTTGCGGTGGCATATTAGGAATATAATATCATTATATTATATTCAAGTATATATTGTAATAAATAGATTTGGAAACACAATCATTGTATTAGATTAGGAAACACAATCTTTGTATTATATTAGAATCCTTCTCCTTCTAGGAGATTAATACCTCATTGTAATTCTATAAATATGTATTCCTAGCATCATAATCAATTGAGTCATTCAATACAATTCTTCTTTTCTATTAATAATGATTGGCTTCGTCTCTCCCTCCTAAAATCTAATACCAACTTCAAGGTATAGAATTGGAATGAACTAGTGAAGTTGAAACTGCTTTCAATTCAAATTGAATGGTTACAAAAGATGTACCACCTTTGTGTTAAAATAAATGTCTAAAATATTTTTAAATCTGTCATAAATAAGATAAAAAGCAAATTTAAAAATAATTGGATATTCATTATGTCATTTTGGAAACGGAGGGAGTAACTCATTTTTACTCTTTTCGATAAAATGTAACACATATTATAAATTAATTCATGTCACTATTAAATTCAATTTATTTGACTGCTATACAGTTAAATTACATAATCTAATATTTTTCGCCTAACGGGATCTCTCTACTCTAATCGGTCCCACAATCAATCTCAAATCCACTGAAGCGATTTGATCATCAGGGAGGACAAGTGTTTGGAAGCCAAGCAAGCTCTTCACTAATTGACTTGACTCAGGACAAACTATCAATGAGAACATATGGGGAAGCATATCATATTCACGACATCCTTTTATTTAGAAGCTTCTTCCAAAGATCATTTTTTATTCACACTTTAAAACTTACGACCACCACAGGATTTTAAATAGCGTTAAATAATTCAAAATTGTATTCGATTCTCTATTACAATTATTATCGATGACAATATTTAAAATTTGTCAAAATCTTGTGAAAAACTAGTTTTTTCATAACATAAGAAAAAACTAGTTTTTAAATACTAAGTCTAACTAATAAGATTGATGAACAATGCTAAAAACTAATTTTTTCATAACATTTTAAGAAAACTGGTTTTTCACGAGACATACTCTTAAAATAAAAATAAAAATGGTTGTCCTCAAATTTCTAACCATAATAATTTCATTAATTTATAAAAGCCCACTATAGATACGGGCTTGGGCCCTTGACACCTTTAATTATTTTCTATTGGCCCATTGTAGTAGTCCACTTCCCTATTAGGAGGAGAAGATTCTAGACAGCTTTAACCGTGGTTTGCGAGGGTTTCCTTTTGGAAAGAGACGACGAGGAAGCACTGATTAACAAAGTTGGCTCAGATTAACTGCCACCGTCGAGCTGCCGGCAACCAACTTTTCCTGTCAAACAACATTTCAGGGTAATCTAAAATCCCTCCACCAAACCCTAGTTGACTTTGTTTATTACGACAACCTGAATTTTTTGAATTTCTTTATTTGTGTTGTGACCCATTTCATGAACTGCCTCGTTGTTGTTCTGTTCGAAATTTCCTCACGTTGGTGTTATTGCTTTGTGTTTAATTTTCAAGAAATTTGGGCTATGGTAATTATGCTGTATGAGGAGATGAAAACATGAAATAAAATTTAAATTAAGTTGTTGAGAATGTAATTTTAGTTGTTTGTACCTTCTCGAAATTGTACTAATTTTTTTTTTTCGGAATGTCATAAAAAATCAGGACCTGTGATTGTGTTCACTTTTGGTGTAAAAGCTCTAGAGGTGAACCAACTCAATTTGATATAGTTAGTATACATTGAATTGCTAATCAGGGTCAATTCAGTTCTACTTTTGATGCTGTTAGTAACACATCCAAATGGCTCTCTATATTTTATTTTTTCTCAAAATGCATTGTACGAAGAAAGTTGAACTAATTTTGTCATTTTTTGGGCATTCTTCCAGCCACTCATTATAGGCCTTGAAACCATTGTTTGTTTTAATAGTATATGAGGGGATCGAACGGAGTAAGTGTTCAAAGATATCCTTGAATAATTGGTCTCACGTAGTTCTTAATGCTGGTTAGTATTATAGTTGGGTGCTAAGCATCTGGACTCTCTTGTATTGCGATATTGGCGATGAGTAGTGAGTCTACAGTTTCGCCTCTTTTGTGTGCCACATTTCAAAATATTGGTTGTTTTACAAGCTTTTGTCTTACTGGCTTATTTATTGTACATCACTGCTGTTCTAAGTTATAACTCTTAAGTTTCTGATGCTATATTGTCGGGATAAGCGGTATCTGAAAGGCCTGTGAATGATTGTACTTGGTGGTTACTGCCTACTCCACCGTTACCAAAGGTTCTGATTCCTTTGACCTTTAAGTTACCTAAATGGAGGGTCTTTATGGAACTTAACTAACCTGTATTATATCAATCCATAAACTCCTCCTCCCCCCCCCCCCACCAAAAAAAAGGTGCCATTTCTATAAAAGATATAAATATAGTGCAATTTGAAGATGGTAATCAAATAATGCATGGTTTTTACAAAAGACTATTTTTGGGACGTGGGTTATTTGACTATATTTAAGAACTCGCCTTTTGCTGACTTGGCTCGCGTTAGCTCCCTATCACGTTTGAGTGGCGCTTCAAAATAATTTAACTAACTGTGCACATTTTGTGGTCAAATTGGTTGAATGTCAAGTCTAATGAGCATGCCAAAAGAAACTAATATTCTTTCTAAACCTGATACCACATTTGCGAGCTGAGCTTTAGTGATTGGGTGGACTTTGCTTGACTAAACTGAGTTTGTTAATCTCCAAGTTACAGAGGAAAATGTATCTTAATCATGTAATGATAATTTAAGCCAGGAACCAACTTATAAGTTTGTTGCCAGAAGTATTTAAGTGTAATACCTATGGGCGAGATATGGCACTCATCAGGATGGGATTCATATAACATTCCTCCATGTATGCAACCCCATACGAAATGCTGCATGAACTACGATATATTTTATGAAACATTTTGCTAGAATTGCAATGAAGACTCAAGTAATTTGTTTCTTCTCATTTTCACCAATACTGATATCCTGCATCTGTTGTACTTAACTATTTCTTCTTCTCAAGGCTTGTCCATTATGGTCAGCACAGGGAAACTCTCAGGCATTTCGCAGTCCTCCATTTTGCTGCCTCAGTTTCACCCCAAAGCTTCAAGTCCAGGGCCTAATTTCCTTCCTTGCTATCAACCTTCCACAAGATCTTCCACCAACAGTAAGTTTGTAAGTCTCCTGAAGACAAGGTCCGATCTTGGAGTGTTATCACATACAACCATCAACAGGCAGACTCGAAAATTCTCTCCCATTGTTGTCAAAGCTAGTGTTGTCCCTGAGAAAGTTCCGACTGCCCTTGCTGATTTAGCAGGTGAAGGGATTGAAATAGAACCAGATAACAGCAATGGGGGAGACGACATTGGGGGTGTAGGGGGTGAAGGTGGGAGTGGAGGTGGGGGTGACAATAACGATAACGAGGGTGAATCAAGCGAGGGTGAGAATAACAAAATGGCGGGGATGTCAATGTCACAGAAACTGACCCTGGGCTATGCTGCTCTTGTTGGGCTAGGAGGAGTGATGGGCTATTTGAAGAGCGGTAGTCAGAAGTCTTTATTGGCTGGTGGATTATCGGCATCACTACTGTATTATGTTTACACACAGTTGCCTACAAATCCTGTGTTTGCTTCGTGTATTGGACTTGGGCTGTCGGGTGCTCTTCTGGGAGTGATGGGATCTCGGTTTCTGAAGTCTGGGAAAGTGTTTCCGGCTGGTGTTGTGTCAGTTGTGTCTTTTGTCATGACTGGAGGATATCTTCATGGAGTTATGCGTGGCATGCACTAATGAGTAATGATACTGTAAGTGAGATTTGGGTTTTGCGTTAGATGCTGTTTTAGTTGATACTCCCTCTGTTCCAAAATAAATATTCAAAAAATGTCCAAATTTACTCTTGATCCAAGAGCAAATTTGAATTATTTTGGACATTCATTTGAGACGGAGGAGGTACTTTGTTTTGCACTTAGATCAGAATAAAATCATGATACTCATGTTTGAGGGTATTTAGTGTAAAAGTATTTTCACCAGTAAGATTGTTTACTGTTGCAGTGTTGGATTTACATCTTTGAAATACTTTTTTTTAATGATTGATGACATTGGACATGGCTGGCTCACCACAATACTTTGCCTTAGCTGTACATTATTGCCCTTGGACTATCTTGGTTGTTGACTTGTTGGTATGAGGGCTGCCTGAAGTGCCTTGGCTGTGGGCAAGGCTTCTTGCTTGTAATATGGGAATATTTGGGGCACACCAGCAGTATAGTATACGAGGAGAAAATAAATTAAGGAAAGCATATGTGGAAGGAATCAACAACAAATCAAGCATGACTTGTCTCCATTCACAACGCTCTCACATTCTTACACTCAGTTGGAGGGCGTTAATGTGCGCGAGAGACACTTTTTGTGGCTTACTAAGCCTCTCTAGCACCCACACAGCATTTTTTTGCCGTCTCATGTTTATATAGGTGAATACAATCGAAAACAAAAATTGACATTTCATTAGGGACATATTAAAACTTTCAAGTTCAAGTATTTGAGTTTGCCCATAGAATTCATTGAAATATATCCCAAAAATAAATTTCTCACTTTCTTTCAAAGACATTTGCCCTAAATCCAAGTTTAAATTGTTATTAGTTTATTACTCCATATCCATACGTTCCATAATAAATCACACTTTTCTATTCAAGTCTGATCTAAACTTAATTGGGAACATTGTAATTTAGGGCCCGAACTCGATCCAGCTATTCTATGCGGTTCTGACTATTTTTTTTGACACATCAGGGCTCCAATTGTAATTTTTCGTCACTCAAGTGCTTTTTGACGAAATTTGTTAAAAAGCGTGTTAAAGCCCGACGTGCCTCGCACATAATTAACAAATTGGCTCAAATTGAAGTTTATTTTCTTTTTAAGGGAGTTAAATGAAAATTTCTAAATTAAAAGGATTAAAATAAATTTATTTTAAAAAATATTAATCAAGTGTGAGCCACATGGGGTTTTAACAAGTTTTTAATAAATTTTGTCAAAAAACCCTTATCTAATGGAAAAAATTACATTTAGAGCCCAGATGAGGCAAAAAAAAAAAAAAATAGTCGTTCCCCATATAGAAGACCCCCTCGAGTTAAGACCCTAAATTGCAATTTCTACTACAAATGAATATAGCATTTTTCATAAGAAAATAATTATAGCCCAAATTTACCATGGTATATGGAATATTCAAATAAATAAAACATGCAATTTGTTAAGTCAAAAATATGATATTTATTATTTAACAGAAATATCATTCTCTAATAAATACAACAATAAATATCTATCAAGATGGTGTTGTATGTTTGGATTGCTTGCTCAATGATAAATTTCGAGCTGAAGTTCCTTATCTATTTGGGTTTCAACTAATCAAATTCAAGTAAGAGTTGGTCTTACAAAAAAATGTGTTTTTTTGGCATTTAGGAAAAATGTGTTTTGTTTGTTTCGTTTGTGCCAGTGTCAGTTTAACAAAGTGTCAGTGTGATAAAGTGCCAGTACATGTGTAACAAAGTGCCAGTGTAAAAAAGTGCCAGTACCAGTTTAACAAAGTGCCAGTGTAAACAAAGTGCCAGTGCATGTGTAACAAAGTGCCAGTGTAAAAAGTGTCAGTGTCAGTTTAATAAAATGCCAGTGTTAGTGTAACAAAGTGCCAGTGTAAAAAAAAGTGTCAGTGCATGTATATTAAGTGTCAGTTTATAAACTAACACTGTCACTTTGTTACACTAACACTGGCATTTTGCTACACTAACACTGACACTTTGTTAAACTAACACTGGCACTTGTTTTACACTAACACCGGCACTTTGTTACACTAACACTGACACTTTTTTACACTGACACTAGCACTATGTTATATTAACACCGAAACTTTTAAATGTGTAAACTTAATAATAAAAAACCCCCAATTCAACCCACCCAACCTCAACCCACCACCATTAACACCACCACTCAAATAAAAATTACCAATTTCAAACTCTACACTATCCCCTTTTTCAAATTTGCTATGGAAGAAGCTCCAATAGCACCAATGCCCTGAAAATACCCATAAAGGCATCTGGAAGTAAGGAGTAATTAAATTTCATTCCTCCCCTCACAATATACTAATCATGACCAGCAAGTTTAATCTCTTGTTTCTTAAAGACATTTGTCTTAAAATGGAGCGCATCTGGACTTCTTCAAACGATTTCTTCAATGGCGATTGTTCCTCATCAATTGCGATTTCTTCAAACGATTGTTGCCCTGGTTTGGGTTTTGCTCTTGAAGAAATTAAGGCTGAAGATCTAGATTTGACAATGTTTAATTTCTTCAAACAATTTCTTTAATGGCGATTGTTGACAGTGACGGGGCGAGAGAGACGGTATGAAGAAAGTGGAAGACTACGGTGAACGCACAAGCATGCATTATTTCAAAACCTGTTTTTCTTATTGTTCAGAAAAAATTAATTTTTTTGTGAAATTTTGGCTTCAAGTAAAATCTTAAAAGCGAAGAAGTACTAACAGACTCTTACTCCTATTTATCTATCCTATATACGCATGGGCGGAGGCATGTGACCTCCTGACAATTTTTTTTTTTTTTTTACTATATGTAATATAATTTTCTTTAAAAAAATAATTATATGTATTGTGACTATACTTTCTTTGTCTCACTAAAATTATATTTCTATTTTAAACACATATATTAAATGTAGGTGTACTTTCTCCATCTCACTAATAATTTTATTTTTATTTTAAACACAAAGATTAAATGTAATTGGGTTGTGAGTATAAAAAGTGAGGTATGAGAGAGAAAATTGGTAGAAAAGTGTAATTTTTAATGAGACATTTGATAAAGAATTTAACTTTTAGTGGGATGGAGGAAGTATATTTTGAAAAAAAAAATGTTTTATATTTATAATTTTCTTTTAATAGATGTGATTTGTAGACGTTAAATAAATATACATGTTGAACTTTTTGATATGTGCAATTATGTTATATGTGTGTCGAATTGTATAAGACACCAATGAATGAATTATTGGCACCATTAAAGCAGATAATTTACTATGTCTAAAATTGTATTCGGTACGGAGAAATACACCAATTTTTTTTTCGCGAACGCTGCCCCCGAACCCCCATTCATCAGTCCTTCACTCCATAATTTCTTGCCCTCCTTCACTAAATTCCTGGCTCTGTCACTCACTGTATATACGGACTATATTTTTTTTTCCTAAATGAAGTAAACTTTTTAGGATATTCAGAACAGCTTCTTGCACACATGACTTTTGTGTTTAGATTTATTTTATCTGGATGCATAGTAGGGTGTAAATAGTTGGATTTGGTTTGGTTTAGGCCAATTTACAGAAATCGAACTACTAATTATCAATTAAAAAAAATCTCAAATCAAATCGAAACATGAAAAAATTTAAATTGAACAGAATCAAACTACCATGTTTTGGTTCGTTTTAGTTCGAATCGCGATTTGATTTTACTGTACGAACCGCGATTTGATTTTACTGTCCGAACCGCGGTTTAAACACAATTCAAACCATGAAATTGAACACGACTTAAACCATGAAAATGGAAGAAGATAAAGTTAGTAAAATACTGTGTACCCGAAACAGAGATCGGAGAAGAAGGAGGGACTTGAATGTTTGATGAAGAAAAAGAAGAAGAAGAAGAGAGAGAGAAACTCGGAGCGGTTTGAAAACACATTTAGGCTCCGTTTGTTTGGGGAAAATATTTTTCGAAAAACGCTTATTCCATTTTTCGGCGTTTTGTAAGCACTGGAAAACGGAGAAAATGTTTTACGGAATATATTTTTCCCACTTTTCTAAATAAAATAACTTACGAATTTTTTCTAAATAAAACATTTTTCGGAAAATAGTAACACCCTCAAACACACACACACCTAACTTTTCATACACCCACACATTACTCACCCCACATTAACCACCCCTTACCCCATCCCCTCATAAAAATATTTATATTAAAATTAGATTTTACAATTCTCCCTCCATCACCACCCCCCACACCCTACCCCACCCCACTCACCACTACCACCACCCCAACTACACTCATCACCACCACCCCCGACCCCCACCCCTGCCCCCGATCGGGTAATTTTTTTTAATCATTTTAAATTTATTTTTTAACAACTCTCCACTCCACTCACCACCACCACCCCTACCCCTGCCCCCATCGAGGTCAAAAAAATAATTATTTTAAATTTATTTTTAACAACCCCCCACCCCACCCCACCCTTCCCCCCTCTCCTCGGGTCAAAAAAAAATTAAATATTTTAAATTTATTTTTAACAACTCCCCACTCCCACCACCACATAAAGGTTAAAAAATATTTTTTTATTCATTTTAAAATTATATTTTAACAACTACCCCACTCCCAAATAATTTTTTTATTCATATTAAAATTATTTTTTAACAACCCTCAACACCCCCACTTACCCACCCATCAACGACCAACCCCTTCTAACGATCAAACTTTTTTTACTTATAATTAAATTATTTTTTTAACAACTTCCCCACCCAACCCCACTTCCCTACTCTCGAACACCCACCCTACCGGGGCCCCACACTCTCGACTACCCACCCTACCCCACACATACCCCACTCCTACCCTATCACCACCCTAGACTACCATCACCTTACCCTTTATATTTCCCCACCACCCTATCCTACCCCTACCCTACCCTACCCCACACTCACCCACCTCACCCCTACTAATTCCCATCTCCTACTCTACCAACTCACCTCCATCACCCTACCCTACCCTACTCACCCTATCTTTTTTAAATTATCTCAAATTATGTTTTTATCGAAAAGTATTTTCATTGAACAAATAAAATTTTTTTTGAAAAACATTTTACAAGAAATTATTTCCGAAAATAATTTTACACGAAGCAACCGTATCCTTAGTTGCAAAAGGAATCAAAATTTTGGATTATTCATGTATTTGTGTATGTGTAAGATTATGTATAATCCCACGGATTATATACCATAAGAATGCATTCTCTAAATGGACATTTAACATTAGGGTTTATGATTTATAGAAAACGTAGTTGAGCAAGATAAAAAATATAAGGCAAAAATCATATTTTCGTCATTAAATTTTATCATTTTTTTTAAAATGTTTTCTTTGTACTATTATTTTTCAAAATGTTCTCACAGGACTTTCACAATTTTCAAAATATGCTCACTCCGTTAACATATTCGCTAAAAATCTAAAAAAAAAATTGTTATGTGACTTGACGTGAACAATGTTCGTTTAGATTTCAATCAATATGTTAACATTGTTGACATATATGATAAATACTACAAATTTTTGTAAATGTAAAACGTTATTAGCACATAGTTTAAATGTTCTCAATGTTTTTAATGTCAATGTTTTTAAAGAATGTGCTTTTACTTGTTTATTTACAATCCTAAAATCGCATTAAGTACTCGTTTGTTTTGGCTTATGTTTAATGATTTATGATTTTTGGCTTTAATTAAGCTAAAATTAGATTGTTTGTTTTGATTTATAAGTCAAAAGCCAATAATTGAAGTACAACTCATCTATTGAATAAATAAGTGAAAGCCAAAAAGTCCCAAAAATGTTACTCCCTCCGTCCTAGACCAAGGGTCCTCGGGGGGATTTCACGCTTCTTAAGAAATTTTTTAAAGTGGGTAGAAAATTTTAGGAGAGAGAATGTAAAAGTTAAATGTGTGGCAGGAAATAGGAGAGAGAATGTAAAAGTTAAATGTGTGGTAGGGAATAGGAGAGAGAATGTAAAAGTTAAAAATATTTAATAGGAGAGAGAATGAGTGGGAGGAATAGTAATGATTTTTTTGTAAATATATGAAGATGATAAGGGTATAAATATATGGAAAACTTTCCATTTAAGGAAAGAGACTCTTGGTCTGGGACGAACCAAAAAGGAAAGTAGGACTCTTGGTCTGGGACGGAGGGAGTATTTTTTTTCACATATATGGAAACACATCTATGTTCACTCTTAACAAAAAAAATATATTCCCAAATTACCCACCCTTTCATATACTCCCTCCGTCCCATTACAAATCACACACTTTCCTTTTTGTGCGTCCCACTACAAATCACACACTTCCTAAAATGGAAAGTTTTTATCACTATTCCCTCCACTCATTCTCTCTCCTACATTATTTTAATACTCACAACACCATTATAATTTACTATTCACTCCACTCATTCTCTCTCATATTTTACTTTTACACTTACAACATTTATATCATTATTTTTTTCCTTAATCTACACGTGAACAGTAAGTGAGTGAATTGTAATGAGACGGAGGGAGTATTATTTAAGGAAGTTTTAAAGGGATAATTACCAAATCGTCCCTCAACCATGTCCTCCCTTTATAAATGCACAGGCGTGTTATTAAGGGACAACCTGTCACACCCTCTCTCCTCCCTCGTTTTTTCCCTCAAAACTTTAAAATGAATTATTTTAAAATTCAGTAGTCAAAAAATTAAATAATTTGAGAGCACTGTTGTATTCCTATAGTAGTATCAACATATAATATAAATCAAATTTGAGAAGTTCACAGTTGTTCAAAGAAAAACTAATAGAAGTTCACATTTGGTTTAGTTAAGTTTATAATTTTTGTATGAAAATTTCTTCTATTTTACTTAATTCACAGTTGTTTTAGCAAGTTCACAATTATTTTTAGTCTTTTATAACCTCTATTTTTGTTTTTTATGAGATTATTTGACATGTTTGTTATGTTCACATTTAGTTAAGTTCACAATTGTTTCTAGTTAACCTCACATTTTAAAAAAAAATAAAATCTTTATGACCACCATTTTTGCAATTTTTTAAATTTTTTGTTAAGTTCACAGTTATTTTGGTCTTTTATTTCCTCTATTTTTGCAATTTTATAAGATTATTTGACATATTTCTTAAGTTCACAGTTGTTTTTAGTTAAGTTTACGATTGTTTTTATTAAATTTACGATTGTTTTTGATAAGTTCATAGAGACTAAAACTCACAAACCGAGAAATGAGTTAATGGCTGTTTGGATTTTCATACCCTCCGGCCATATTTATTGTTTATCTTTACGCACTCTCAAAACATAAGCTTCCTCTTCCCAATCTTCAAAACACACCTTCATACACACACACACATTGTAAAATGCTCAAGTGCACAAAGCACCTAAAAAGAAATACTAATGAGAAATTATTTGAATCATGAGAAAGCCTTCTCAGAATGGATTGTTATTTTCTATAAAGCATATCAGATAGCTTATCAAAATAAAAATAAAAAACAAGAAATTCGAATAATAAGTTTAGGAATATAGCCAAATTGATACTACTTCCTTCACTACAAGAAAAACGACAGTTATCTACGGAAAAATCCGTCACTAAATGCCAAAAATCTGTCACTAAATCAATTTAGTGACGGATTTTAGACGTAAAAAATCCGATGTTAAAACGTGCGTCACTAAATTTTTCGACGGATTATTGACGGTTCTCAATCAGATATAGTGACGGAAATTTCCGTCACTAACGTTTTAAAATCCGTCGGTAATTTGGTGAAATAAACGATCAATTTAAAGCATTATGCCAACAGATTAGTGACGGAAAATTTCGTCGCTATTTAAACGGTCGTTTTATTTTTTGGACCATTTTCGTGACGGATTATCGACGAATTATTCCTTCGTTATTTAAATGGTCATTTTATTTTTTTGGACCATTTTAGTGACGGATTATCGACAGATCATTCCGTCGCTATTTAAATGGTCGTTTTATTTTTTGGATCAATTTAGTGACGGATTATCGACGGATCATTCCGTCGCTAAAATTTATTCCAAATTTTCCCAATTTTATTAATTTTTTTAAATTTTCTTTTTTCAATATTTTTTATTTTTGATATATCAAATTACCGACGGATATTTTCGTCACTAATTTGATATTTTTTATTAAAAATATATATATATATTAATATATTTTAAAAAATATATATATATTTATTCTCAAATCAAACCCTCAACTTTTTTTATTCTCAAATTAGTCCCTTAACATTTTTTATTCTCAAAAGAGTCACTAAACTTTTTTTATATTCAAATCAATTCTTGCATTTTTCAAAAGTTCACTTTGCTCCACCACCATCCACAACCAACACAAATCAAACAAAAGTTTGTACAAATCGAAATAAAACACAAAATACGTTAAAATGAACAAATCAAAATCGAAATCGAAATATGAACAAATCGAGAGAGAGATGTAGAGGGAGTAATATGAACAAATCAAAAGAAATTTCTACAAATCGAATTCAAAACTGCGCCACCGGCCTCCTTAGTCTTCCCCTCGGCCGTCTTAGAAATGGGCTTGGCCTTCACAACTAAAATCTCTACACTAACTTCAGTAGCCTTTCGCGAGGTCAAAACAGAGATACGATAGTTCTGTAACTACAGTTTCAATAATTCAGTCGACCTACAACATGGTTAGACTTATTACCTATGATCGGCTCGTTATACTAGCTTGACCAGCTTTGTTGCTGACCACCAGATCGATCAGGAGTTATTGATCTTCATTATTTTTAACAACTCCTTCCCACCACCTCAGCTGAATTCTTCCTCAACAGCAACATTTAGATCAGGCAGCACATAACTATCCATTTTATTAACTACCTCCTTCAGACTTTGCATTGGCCTTCTCGGTTGCAATGGTTTAGGGACAGCTATGCTAATATTGCATTCGGTTACGATTTGTGTGGTGTTCTCTGGATTTGTTTTGTCCGAGAGGGCCTTGGCTTCGTGACTATTTTCCCTTCTGACTGCAATGGTAACTCCAGCTGAAAGAGAAAGTACCAAGTCATTAAAAAAAACGGAGCAACAGATTCCCTTTCTTAGAAAATTTCCAAATACATTAAAGTTGAAAGAAAATTTCCAAATCGTTACATTATCAATCTATGTTTGTTCCTCAAATCAAATATGAACTCACAAGCCAATGAATATATACACTTGTTTGATGAGCAGGTACCAACAGATCAGCCTTGTGTTTCTCTGGAAATGGTGGGGAACATTACTCGATCACCAAATATTGCATAATGTTCCCATGATCAGTTGGATTTCACGGTTAGATTCACAGCGCCTCCTTCGCGGCGGCGATTAATCTTTTTCGCGGCGGCGATTAATCTCTTTCACACACGACATTTCCACCCGCCGCCGCTGCTCCACCTCTCCAAGTGAGAAGAATTTGACGACGATGGCTCTAATCCAAACCTTCTTCCAACAATGCCCCTTAGCTTTTACTCAATCCCTATCTCCTTCACACCCTCCCCTGACTACTCATGTTCGGGTGAAATTCGTCGTCTCTTGTTCCGCTTTGTCTTCTCCGGTGACCGCTGTTCCTGTGCTTTCCGATACGTCCATGACCGGCGCTCACGTTGCCGTCGCCAGATCTGAGGGAGGGAGACGAAAAGGGAGAGATGGAGTAGAGAGAGAAAGTGTGTGTGTGTGTGAGAGAGAGTGTGTGTGTGTGACTGGGAAGAGAAATTGTGTGTGTGTGAGGAGTATATAATATTAAAAGAAATATATACTCCCTCCATCCCGGCCGAAAAGCCACAAATTTCCATTTTGGGCGTCCCATTTAAAAAGACACTTTTCCAAAAAGAAAAGTTTTTATTACTATTCCACTCACTCATTCTCTCTCCTACTTTACTTTTACACTCACAATATTCTCTCTCCTAACTATTCCTCCCATTCATTCTCTCTCCTATTTAATTTTTCATACTCACAACATTTAAACTTTTTCTCTTTCCTACATCACATTTCTTAATTTGCGTGCATGGCTAGTTTTGTGGCTTTTCGGCCGGGACGGAGGGAGTATATATAATGATGAATTAGGACCATTGGATTTGAGTGAGATTAATGGTATAGATTGATTTGTTGATAATCCATGTGAATATTAAAGGGCCAATCAAATGAAAGTGTGTTTTTGTTTTTATGGGATGAATTTGGACCATTGGATGTGATGCATTTAATGGTGAAGATGTTACTTGGATAATGATCCATGTGAATATTTGTATTTCTTCATGATTATAATAATTAATAAAAATAAATAATAATAATAATAATAATTTAAACTATAAAATAATATTATGCCTAATATCAATAATAATAATATTTATTATCAATAATATTTATTAATGAATTATTAATTATATAATTGATTAATTAATTAATATTAATATTAATTATATAAACAGTAATAATATTAATAATAGTACTAATAATAATTAGTAACTTTTTATTATTTTTTATTGACTAGGAAAAAATATTTTAAACTTTTTTTATTACTGAAATTTACAAAAAGTTATCTAAAATATTTACATGCTTTTATTTGATTTACCCAAAATTTTAATTAAAGTGGTATGTCTAATATCAATTTTTTAAATAATTTTCTTAAAATAATTTTTTTGAAAAAAACTTTCTTACTAAAAAAAGTCTAAAACATTTATCTCTATTCAAAAAAAAAAAATTAAAAAAAAAATACTCATAGTGAAGGATATTGTCTGTCCCTCATTTATTTAGTTAATTTCTAACTTATTTTTTATAATTTTTTTAAAAAACTTCCTTACCAAAAAAAGTCTAAAATATTTATCTCAGTTCAAAAATAAATTTTAAAAAAATAATTATACTTTTAAAATATAAATAATTCTTATTAACATACCCTCATACCCTAAACCTCATATACCTTAAACCCTAAACCTCATATACCCACATACCCTCATACCCTAAACCCTAAACCTCGCATATACCCTAAACCCTAAATCTAATATACCCTAAACCCTATACTATATACCCTATACCCAAAACCCTAAACCCTATACCCTATATAGAGTATAGGGTATAGGGTATAGGATATAGGGTATAGGGTATAGGGTATAGAGTATAGAGTATAGAGTATAGGGTATACCCTATAGGGTATAGGGTATACCCTATAGGGTATACCCTAGAGAGTATAGGGTATAGGGTATAGAGTATAGGGTATAGGGTATACCCTATAGAGTATAGGGTATAGGATATAGGGTATACCCTATAGAGTATAGGGTATAGGGTATATAGTATAGGGTATAGGGTATACCCTATAGAGTATAGGGTATAGGATATACCCTATAGGATATAGAATATAGGGTATAGAGTATAGGGTATACGGTATACGGTATAGGGTATAGAGTATAGGGTATAGTGTATACGGTATAGGGTATAGGGTATAGGGTATAGAGTATAGGGTATATGGTATAGGATATACCCTATAGGGTATAGGGTATACCCTATAGAGTATAGGGTATAGGGTATAAAGTATAGGGTATAGGGTATACCCTATAGAGTATAGGGTATAGGGTATAAAGTATAGGGTATAGGGTATACCATATAGGGTATAAGGTATAGAGTATAGGGTATAGGGTATACCCTATAGGTTATAGGGTATACCCTATAGGGTATAGGGTATACCCTATACTCTATACCCTATACCCTATACCCTATATCCTATATCCTATATTATCCTATACCATATACCCTATACCCTATACTCTATACCCTATACCTTATATCCTATACCCTATACCCTATACCCTATACACTATACATTATACGCTATACCCTATACACTATATAATATACCAAATACACTATATACTATACCCTATACCCTAAATGTATAGTTTTTTTTATTTTTTATGAATATAAATAAATATTTTGGATGTTTTTTAGTATTGAAGTTTTTTTCAAAAAGTTATATAAAAAAATATAGAAAAAAATAAACAAATGAAAGTATAATAAAGAAATCAGGGATGGGTAAATTTTTTTAATTTTTATATATAAATGTATATTTTTTTTATTTTTTTATGAATATAAATAAATATTTTGGACATTTTTTAGCATTAAAGTTTTTTTTTTCAAAAAGTTATATAAAAAAAGTTAGAAAATTAATAAACAAATGAAAGTATAATAAAGAAATCAGGGACGGGTAAAATTCTTTAATTTTTATTTATAAATGTATAGTTTTTTTTTTATTTTTTATGAATATAAATAAATATATTGGATATTTTTTAGTATTAAAGTTTTTTTTTAAAAAGTTATACAAAAAAATAGATAAAAAATAAACAAATGAAAGTATAATAAAGAAATCAGGGACGGGTAAAATTCTTTAATTTTTATTTATAAATGTATAGTTTTTTTATTTGTAAAAAAATCCACTACTAACCAACATCTCAAATAATTTTATTTATCAAAAAAAAATATAAAAAATTAAAAAAGTTTATATGTTATTGTCCGTCCCTCTTCTATTATATACTTTTATTTCTTTAAAAATTCTTAACTTTTTTTATATAAAAAATCCGTCACTAATCCGTCGCTAACTTAAAATATAAATTTAATAACTATTTTGAATAATTTAGCAACGACTGAAATCCGTCAGTAATAATATGTAATTAATTTACCGACGGATGAAATCCGTCAGTAATAATATGTAATTAATTTACCGACGGATTATAATCCGTCGGTAATTAAATCCGTCACTAATCCGTCGCTAACCTAAAATATAAATTTAATAATAATTTTAAATAATTTAGCAACAACTCAAATCCGTCAGTAATAATATGTAAATGATTTACCGACGGATTTTAATTGGTCGGTAATCAAATTCGTCACTAATCCGTCGCTAACCTAAAATATAAATTTAATAATTATTTTAAATAATTTACCGACGGATTTTAATCCGTCGGTAATTAATTCCGTCACTAATCCGTCACTAACCTAAAATATAAATTTAATGTTTATTTTAAATAATTTAGCAACGACTCAAATCCGTCGGTAATAATATGTAATTATTTATCGACGGATTTTAATCCGTCGGTAATTAAATCCGTCACTAATCCGTCGCTAACCTAAAATACAAATTTAATATTTGTTTTAAATAATTTAGCAACGACTCAAATCCGTCAGTAAAAATATCCGTCGCCATTCCGTCACAAATTCGTCGGTAAAAAAGTGCGCAAATTTTTGGCGCCAAAATTGTGACGGATTAGAGACGAAATGGAATCCGTCGGCATATCCGTCACTAAATCCGTCGGTAATCTCGTCCTAATTTCGTTTTTTGTTTTTCACCCCAGGTCGTTGCTATTTCGTCCCTAATCCGTCGGTATTAGTGACGGATTTATTTCCGTCACTAATTTCCGTCAGTATCTGTCAGTTTTCTTGTAGTGCTTTTGTATCAAAATGAATGTTAAAACATTCATTTCGGGACAAGGTAGTATTTTTTTTAATTATAATTATTTTGGTTAATACGTAGAACTTCAACAACACTGACATTATGCCAAGTTTTGACCAAAAAAGTCAAAAAAATCAAGAGAAACAAATCAAAATAATAAATCTCATCACCATTTGGCATAAATACCTTTTTTCAGAAAGAAAAAAAAAAGAAGAAACTACAAAGGAAGGAGATTGATGAATTTTAAAATTGATAAATTCAATTTCTATCAAAATTGAACAATTTTAATCAAATGATAATGGAATCGGGCGGATTAAAGAAGAAGGGGAAAGAAATTAAAGTGTAATTGCAATTGTCTTGCTGTTCACCGGAAGGAATTTGTTGTCATGTCAATCACAAAATGATATTGTTGGCGGCGATATGGTTAGGGGTTGTCGGAGGTTAGGGAAGGGGAAGGGTGGCCGTAGATGGGGAAGGGTGGTCGGAGATGGTGAGAAACGGGAGCGGAGACAGGAGAGAGACATGTGTTTGTTTGAGGGTAGGGGTGTTTTTAAACAACAGAGGGAATAGGTGAAATTTTGATTCTGTTACCGGAATAGGTGGTTAAGTTTCAAAATCATTGTCTTAATTAAATGGTCTTTTGACTTGGGGTGAAGGATCTAGCGGTAATTTCCTCAGTTTTAAATTTTTAGCGATAAATATGTGATTGTATTAACTATGAGATTTATATAAAAAAATTTTTTGATTTCATTACCTTATTCCTTTCATTTATTTTAAAATTATTCATTTTATTTTTTATTTCTATGTTGAGGACACATTTTCTTTTAAATATGCATATGATTTTTATAATTTTAAAATACAATGTGACTTTATTTTAAATTTTCTTATTTTTTTAGTAGGTGTATATATTCTTTTATTAAAGAATTTTATGAATTCATATATTTTACTTCGAATACAAAAGGAAAAATAAGTAAATATTTGATTTGATTTAAATATTTTGATAAATATATAAGACTATATTTTATTCAATAAAAATAATTTATATGATTTAATCATAGAGTAGTTTGGTAGCTCGAAAGGTTCGATCGACATGCATGTGTGTCAATTTATTATGGTCAATTCGGTACTTATTATAATACAATATATTTTTTTTTAACAAATAAATACAGTTAGCTTATAACAACTTCAAAACAGTAAAAACAAACAGTATTTAATTTATCAGCTATAAGTAAATCAGCTATCAACAATAAGTAAACAGGTGCAACAAACGAGCCTTAATGATACCCTCTTTATTTAAAAAACTAGCGTTACACCCGTGCGTTAAATATACGGGCTAAAAACTATTTCAAAAAAAAGTTAAAATTTTAGTGTTAATAATTAGAGTCTAGTGGCCTACAATCACTATTTATATTATTAGAGTCTTGGAGTTTAAGCATCTCAATAAATTAAAAGAAAAAACTATGTTCTAGAACTATCTATGTTTTGGAGGAAAAAGTTAATACGAGGTTGCACTTGTGCCTTTATATATATATAGATATGATATTTATATTGGAATGTACCACACAAAGGAAAATGTGACATTATTATAAGACGGTGGGTGTAATTGCTCAATCCAACACCAATTAACCAATTAGCTAGGGTTTTTTTTTTTTTTTTGTAAACTACTGCAACTAGTACTTGTGTATGTATTGCTATGAAATATGGACCTGTCTACAGTAAAGCAGAGCTAAGTTTTGTTGACATTTTACTCCCTCATGTTTGTTCTATAATGCATCTGCTTTGCTCGAGTTGTGGCGTAACCGTATGGGACATTCATCTGAAAAAGTAGTCAAGCTTCTTCCTCCGGTCTGTCATCTGTCTGGTAGTCTTCATCAACCTTGTGATGTTTGTTTTCGTGCAAAACACTCTAGAGATAGTTTTCCTATTAGTGAGTATAAGTCTACTAGGATTTTTGAGAAAGTTTACTGCGACTTGTGGGGTCCCTACACCCAAGTTTCCTCTTGTGGTGCTCGTTATTTCTTGACTTTGATAGATGATTACTCGCGCGCTGTTTGGATTTATTTATTAGTTGATAAAATGGAAGTTTTTCGTATGTTTATGGCTTTTGTTGCAATGGTGGAACGACAGTTTTCTCAACAAATCAAAATTGTTCAATCCGACAATGGCACCGAGTTTAACTGCTTGTTTGATTATTTTCTTTCCTCTGGCATTCTTTTTCAAATATCTTGTGTCGGCACTCCCCAACAAAATGGGCGTGTCGAACGAAAACACAGTCATATTTTAAATATAGCTAGAGCTTTACGGTTTCAAACCCATCTCCCCATTTATTTTTGGGGCGAAGCGGACCTTACCGCTGCTTGCTTGATCAATCGAACCCCTTCCCCCTTGTTAGATAATAAAACTCCCTACGATATCTTGTTTGGCAAAGCGCCCTTTTATGATTCACTTGTTGTGAATTTGGTGGTACCCCGTTGCAATCTAGACAAGAAATCAACACACCCACAAGCACAATAATGGAAGAAACACACACACAAGAACACAAGAGTTGTTTACCCGGTTCATTCAACACATGAACTACATCTGGGGGCAATTGCCAAGCCAATATGTTATTAGACACCTTCTAATATGTTGCTACACAACTACCAATCTGTTCTAGGTCGTATCTATGTTATATAGTTGATACAAGGAAGCCCTAACTCAGTTTAAGAAGAGAACCTATAAAAATTAGGAAACAAAATCAGTCCAGGATTTCTCCTCCCCGACGCCAGCGCGGTCGCGCACCCTAGCAGCGCGGCCGCTCTCATCGGCCGAAGTTCCAACCCCCAATTTCGTTCACCAGCGCGGTCGCTCTCTACCACAAGCGCGGCCGCTCTCCTTGACAGAAGCTCCTCCGACGTTTTCTTCCTTGCAGTTTAGGATCCAAACCCAACAATCTCCCACCGGAGACTAAACTAACAAACATAGAAACACCCATCAACTCCCACCACGGAGTAATGACCTTCGAACACATTTCCCCCTCCCATATTGGCTTGACACTACCGCACCTCTCCTCAAGTACTAAGGCGAGTTGAAACCAAGCGACGTTTCAACCTCTCCGTGTTAGATTGTTCTTGCCTCCCCAAATCAGCTTCTACCTTGATTTCTCCCCGCAAGTCTAACTTCGCCTTCTCCCACCAGACCCATCTTCCTCGCAATGCTTCCCCTTGAAACTTGGACACACCTTGTTTCTTGCATCGACTGCTTTTGGTCTGAATCCGCTCTCTGTTAGGGCACTTGGACATCCACACCGCGTTGATCAACTTTGTGTCCCCCCCAACATACCGTTTCTTGATGTCTCCCCTTTTCACACCAACAGGCCGGTTCTTTAGCCTCTTGCTCCCACCGGAACGAATGTCGACATTGTAGGTAGAGTACAACATCTTCCCCTTAACCCCACGAGCTACCACCTTAGCCCCTTTTGTGACTTCCCAAGACCCACCAATGAAAGAAACACCATACCCTTCACTGTCAAGTTGTCCCACAGAAATCACCCTTCTCCTCAAATCCGGAACATGCATCACGTCGTGTAGTTGTAAAACAGCCCCGTTAGGTGTCTTCATCATCACATCCCCCTTACCTTTGACCTTCAATGGCTGACCGTCACCAAGATAGACAACCCCAAAGTCTCCAGTTTTGTACCGCTTCATTGATTCTGCATCCTCACTAGCATGACAAGAAGCTCCCGAATCCAACACCCAATCTTCACCCGACTGCTCCTCTCCTAGGATTAATACATCTCCACCTTCATCCACCACGTGTGCACCACCATCTTTTCCCGGACAGTCATAACTGATATGCCCCAATTCGCCACAATTATAGCACTTGACCTTTTTCCCCTTTTTCGGTCCTCCCCTTTTTATCTCCACCCTAAGTGAGGCTCCATCTACGGAAGATTCTCCCCTTTTCTCTTTCCTTCGCAACTCCTCTTTAAGGATGATATCTCTAACCTCCGTATACACCAATGCTGTTTTCGACGTACTAATCGTTGTGACAGTTACCTCCCAACTATCAGGCAAAGATTTTAGTAGAAAACAGGCTAGCACTTCATCGGAGAAAGTAATATCAACACTTTTCAATTGGTCTACCATACCTTTGAAATTGCCGATATGACTTGCCGCTGTCTGCCCCTCTGACATCTTCGCATTCGCAAACCTCTTTATCAAATGCACCTTATTGATATTCGACGGCTTCTCATACATGTCTGACAGCGTTTGTAGCAACTCCACCGTTGTCTTGGCCTCCATAGCGTTCCGTGCAACGTCGTCGGTTAGGGCACTCCTTACCGCTCCTAACACCTTCCGATCCAACGTCTCCCAATCCCCTTGTGACATGCCTTCGGGCTTCTCCTTCAAGGGTCCATGAAGATCCTTACAATAAAGGTAGTCTTCAATCCTTGTCCTCCAAAACGTGAAATTCACACCGTTGAATTTCTCGATTGAGTTCTTCATCTGATTGCTTCACCAAAAATCCCCAAGAACGCGATTCAAAAAAAAATCAACTAATGAAACTTTGAATCCTCCGAACCAATGCTTTGATACCAGTTGTTGTGAATTTGGTGGTACCCCGTTGCAATCTAGACAAGAAATCAACACACCCACAAGCACAATAATGGAAGAAACACACACACAAGAACACAAGAGTTGTTTACCCAGTTCATTCAACACATAAACTACGTCCGGGGGCAATTGCCAAGCCAATATGTTATTAGACACCTTCTAATATGTTGCTACACAACTACCAATCTGTTCTAGGTCGTATCTATGTTTATATAGTTGATACAAGGAAGCCCTAACTCAGTTTAAGAAGAGATCCTATCAAACTAGGAAACAAAATCAGTCCAGGATTTCTCCTCCCCGACGCCAGCGCGGTCGTGCACCCTAGCAGCGCGACCGCCCTCATTGGCCGAAGTTCCAACCCCCAATTTCGTTCACCAGCGCGGTCGCTCTCCACCACAAGCGCGGCCGCTCTCCTTGACAGAAGCTCCTCCAACGTTTTCTTCCTTGCAGTTTAGGATCCAAACCCAACATCACTTCGAGTCTTTGGTTCGTTGTGTTATGCTCATAATCAGCATGCTAGAGGTGACAAGTTTGCTAGTCGTAGCCGTAAATGCATCTTTGTAGGTTATCCTCTTGGTAAAAAGGGGTGGAGGCTGTTTGACCTCGAGACCAAGAAATTTTTCGTCTCCCGTGATGTGAAGTTCTTTGAGAATGTGTTTCCATACAGCGATCCTACCACAGTTCCCCATGTCCCGGACTCTATTGATATTCTGGCTGAGGAGGATGCGTTTGGCAGCATAGTGTTTCCTGTTGAAGAAGACCTGTTGCACCTTCCGTTGATCCTACTACAACCGAGCCTGTTGCTCTACCCAATGAACAGGAAGAAGTTCCCCCTGTTTCGGCATCTACTGAGGCTGCTGCTCCTTCTGCACCAACTTTAGTCCCTTCTGATGAATCTGGACCCGGCACTCTAGGGAGGGGTATGAGACAGAAAACTCCCGCCGTTCGTCTCCGCGATTATGTTGCTCTCACTGCTTCTTCTTCTTCGAGTCCATCCACCGCCTCTCCGTTTCCAATCAATTCCTCAGGTACTCCTTATCATATAGCTCACTATATAAACTGTGATCGTTTTTCTGCAAAATATCATACCTTTCTTACAGCCATTACAGTAGCTAAAGAGCCGACATCCTTTCGCGAGGCCATGGCACATGACGGCTGGAAACAGTCCATGCAAGAGGAAATTCGTGCCTTAGAAGACAATGGCACATGGTCTATAGTTCCCCTTCCTCCTGGCAAACGTGCCCTGGGCTGTCAATGGGTATATAAGATCAAATATAATTCTGATAGAGTGGTTGAACGGCTCAAGTCTCAGCTAGTTTTCCGCGGCAATCATCAGAAAGAAGGTATCGACTACACATAAACTTTTGCTCCTGTGGCTAAAATGGTCACTGTTCGGGCTTTCCTTGCTATTGCTGCTTCTAAGAATTGGGAATTACATCAGATAAATGTTCACAATGCCTTCTTGCATGGCGATTTAGCAGAAGAGGTTTATATGAAACTCCCTCCGGGCTTTGAGGCACCAAATACCAACACGGTTTGCCGCCTTCACAAGTCACTTTATGGCCTGAAGCAAGCTCCTCGTTGTTGGTTTGCCAAGTTACTGACTTCCTTGAAGACTTATGGCTTCCTCCAGTCCTACTCCGACTACTCTCTGTTTACCTTCACAAAAGGTTCGATCCAAATGAATGTGCTTGTGTATGTTGACGGTCTCATCATAGCCGGGAATGATTCCGCTGCTTTACACTCCTTCAAGAAGTACTAGTGTGAGTGCTTCAAAATGAAAGATCTCGGCTCCCTAAAATACTTCCTTGGCATTGAAGTTGCTCGCAATCCTGATGGTCTGTTTCTGTGCCAACGAAAGTACACGTTGGATATTATTTCTGAGGCCGAATTGCTAGGTGCAAAGCCCTCTGGCTTCCCTATTGAACCAAACCATAAGCTTGGTGTTGCTACCGGTGCTCCTTTGGAAGATCCGGAACAGTATCGACGCTTTGTCGGATGCCTCATTTACTTGGCTGTAACCCGGCCGGACCTAGCATATTCAGTCCACATTCTATCTTAGTTTATGAATGAACCTCGTTTGGAGCATTGGGAGGCTGCTTTGCGAGTTGTTCGGTATCTCAAAGGCACTCCTGGACAAGGCATCCTTCTGCGTGCTGATAGCGATCTCACCCTCCAAGGATGGTGTGACTCGAACTGGGCTGCCTGCCCCATCACCCGTCGTTCTCTAACCGGGTGGCTCGTTTTTCTCGGGCATTCCCCCATCTCTTGGAAAACTAAGAAACAACCTACTGTGTCTCGATCTTCTGTTGAGGCTGAATACCACGCCATGGCAGCTCTTACATGCGAGCTTAAATGGTTAAAGGGTTTGTTGTTGAGCCTGGGTGTCCATCATCCCAAGGCTATTTCCATCTTTTGTGACAGTGAATCGGCTCTTCACATTGCCAAGAATCCTGTCTATCACGAGCGGACGAAGCATATTGAGGTGGATTGTCACTTCGTCCGTGACGCTATCTCCAATGGCCTTATTACTCCTTCTTATGTTCCTACGAAGACGCAGTTGGCTGACATATTCACTAAAGCTCTCGGGAAGCAACATTTTGATATTTTACTTAGCAAGTTGGGCCTTCTTAACCCTCACGCTCCAACTTGAGGGAGGGTGTGAAGATATTCAGCGTCATCAGTTTCTGTGCTGCGGGAGCGTCCGCTCCCAGGAGGGGGAGCACCGCTCCCAATATAGTCAATTTGCGTCTTGTAGTTTCTGTCTTTTGGGAGCGTCCGCTCCCAGGGAGGGGGAGCGTCCGCTCCCACTGTCCAGATCCCGGTTGGTTTATTTTGAGTAGGATTGTGTTTCCTTTTTCCTTTGTGTTTCCTAATTCCTTGGTGTTTCCTTTTGGCTGCAACTCTTTTGTATTCTCATATAAATAATTCTTCCTTGTGAGAAGAATAAACAAGAAGAACTTTTGTCTCAATTTAAATTCCTACAATTTTCGACCAGTAAGATTGTTTGCTTTTATCTGCTTGAGCCAGGTGTGATTAACATATGGTTAATTATAACCAAAAGAAAAGGAAATTCTTAAAGTTAAAGTATGAGGTTCCACCTTAAAATCAATTGGTACTAAGGGGAGTAGCCCAGAATTTTTATATATAATATGCAAGGTTTGTCAATTTTCAATGTGGGATAATATCTCTAACACGCTCCCTCACATGTAGCAGGCTTTGCCAAAGCTTACATCGTGGACTTATCAATCAGGTGACTCGGAGTAGCATCGTGGGCCGTTGGGTCTGCACGTGTAAAGAACCTGCTCTGTTACCATCTTAAAGTCTGAGGTTCCACCTTAAAACCAATTGGTGTCAAGGGGAGTGGCCCATGATCTTTATATGTCATATGCAAGGTTTGTCAATTTCCAATGTGGGATAATATCTCTAACACGCCCCCTCACGTGTAGTCGGGCTTTGTCAAAGGCTTACAACGTGGACTTATTAATCGGGTGACGCGGAGTAACATCGTGGGCTGTTGGGTCTGCACGTGTAAAGAACATGCTCTGATACCATCTTAAAGTCTGAGATTCCACCTTAAAATCAATTGGTACTAACGGGAGTAGCCCAGGATCTTTATATATAATAGGCAAGGTTTGTCAATTCCCAATGTGGAATAATATCTCTAACAGAAATATGCAACATAATTAAATGAACGGTATAATTCTAAGTACGAATATGGGCTAGTCCGGGCAAGACCCAAGTGGATTGGGCCCTAAACATAATCCTACCAAGTACGATGACAAGGTGGGGAATGGGCTTCCTACCTTCCTCGCCCCAAGACTTCTCGGCATTACCCCTAGCCGACCTAGGCGTAAGGGGCGACGTGACCAAGGATCAGATCCAATGATGAGGAGACCACCCTCCAAGACCGAGCTAGGGCTCCCTTGACGACGAGGAGGCCTCCTCGGCTATCAACCATCTTGGTTAGCTTTCCATCTATCTTAGCCCTTCCCCGGCTCATCGTAAGCCGGTCAGGCTACGTATGACGAGGAAGGGGGCATCTCGGCGTTCGTGCAGAGTTACGGCTTATGCAGTCCTAATCAAATAAGGATACTAAGTAGTTGCAACCTCTTAGGATTGTAACCTTCTATACCAATTCAGGTCCAATAATGACTCCTCAACAGATATAATTCTCCTATGATTCATATCTTATCTCTTAGCAACACAATTCAACAAGGATTCTACATATTTATTTCTATAAATACAAGCCATAATTCACATATTTCGGTACATTATCTTTTTGACCCTAAACTCTGTCAAATTGATTTCTCTCTCTCTAAACGTGTACTTACTCTCACGCTGGAGGGTCTGCGCCGGAGAAGCTCCAACTTAGTTTACGTTTCTTATTTTATTTTCAGGCTATTCAATCGCCGGAGTACAACCGACCGCTGGATTTGGGCTGATTGGATCTTTTTGGCTACATCAGTTTGGTTCCATTGCCGAAAAACAATTCAAATGCCCATTGATTAGCCTGAAATTCCGCTCGCCTAAGTCTTTTTCCTGCCAAATAATTCTTGATTTTGGCCAGAAAATCTTTGTCCGTTTTGATTCTGTTCTGTATTCGACCGGATTCTGCAGATTCGCTTGAAAAAATTCGTTAAACTTGGTTAACCGGAAATTCTGTTGGCCGAAAAATTGTGATTTTGGCCGAAAAGTTGTTATTTTGGCCGTTTGCAATTTTGTTTGGTGTTGATAAGAATTCTGGTATATTTGTCATTCTTGAATTTCAATGGAAGACGAAAATTTTGCAAGTGTTACTAACGAGGAGGAGCGAACTCACGCAGACGAGATCCCTCCCAACACCGACGTACTTCCTCCTCCACCTCAGATCGAGGGACCACCTCCCCTCAGCATGACTCTCCGATCTTCTCGAAATCAGCCAGCTGCCGAGGGGGCAGGTACAAGCCTTCCTCATCCTCATCGTCCACGTGGGAAGCAAGGTACGAGCAAGCATGCGACGAGGAAGGCTGACGTTGGACGAGATGAGAACACCCAGCCCGTTGACCGACGTACACTATTGCTCCGACAAATGGAGACGTTGCAACGAATTTATGAAACGCAACACGCTTTGTTGCAATTGGATCCTGAAAATTCTATGGTCGAGTTTATCAGGCCTTCGAGGTCAGGAAACTCTCGTGGAAGGGAAACTCAGGGTGATAGGCGAGGTAGTCAGATGAGTCCTCCTCGTGGCCAAGATCCCCCTCCCCGTGAGCCTGCTGTACCATCTAAGCAGAACCTCCGAGATGCTCCTCGTCCTCGGTCTAATAATCATGATGACTAGAGGAATGTGGTAGACCTGAGAAGCCACTTGAATTAGAGGGAGCAGGAGGTAAACTCAGCCGACTTGCGAGCAAGGCTCAGTCTGGCACGGCGTTTATCCCCTCCTCGTCTTAACATATCCCCTCATCACAGCCATCTTCCTCGGCATAACTCCCCTCGTCCTAGAAATCACGCAAGGCCGAGAAGTCCTCGTCCGTATAGAATGATCCTTGGCCACCAAGAGATGGAGCCGAAGAAGGATAAAGCACACTCTAGGGTGAATGGTCACCCAAGAGAAAGGTCCCATCGTAGTTCCCACAGAAGTTCACACCGAAGCACTCATTCCAGCACTGAAAAGGGGATTGATGCTAAAGAATTGTTACTCTTAAAAAAGAGAATTGACGATATGGAGCTGAAGAAAGAGGACGAGGAAGAAGATGACACTAGCGCAACCTGTCCTTTTTCCCAAGAAATTAATGATGTCCCGCCTAACCCTGCCTTCAAGGTCCCAAGCTTTGACAAATATGCGGGAACCACCGACGCAAAGGACCATGTGCAAAGCTTTGAATCCACTATAGCCCTCCTCACCAAAGCAGATGACATTCTCTGCAAAACTTTTGCGAGTACCTTCTCCGGAACAGCATTGACCTGGGCCCGTGAGCTAAAAAAGGGAAGCATTAATAGCTGGAGGAATATGAGGAAGTTCCTGGACCACTTTGCCACGGCAGGGAAAAGGAAGAAGAGATTGACTGACCTTGCTATTTCGCTCATAAACCACAATATTGATAAAAGAGAAGAATTGAAGGAGGTTTTTGTTTTTATACCTCAAATCTGGAGTAGATACGGGTCAAAATCAGGTCAAAAACCGTCGCCTCCTTTGCATTAAATGCATTAGTGGGATCCCAAGAGACGTATCAAACGTCGTGCACCGTGCCCCATCATTGAACGAAATTACCAATGGACAATTGAAGCGACACTTTGCCACGTTGACGCTCTTTCATATTCGTATAGGTCGAGGTAGAGCATCACTTCCTACTCGGCATAGCCGAGCTAGGGCCACTGAACGGTATAAACCTAAGTACGAATATGGGCTAGTCCGGGCAAGGCCCAAGTGAATTGGGCCCTCAACATAATCCTACCAAGTACGATGACAAGGAGGGAAATAGGCTTCCCTACCTTCCTCGGCCCAAGACTTCTCGGCATTACCCCTAGCCGACCTAGGCGTAAGGGGCGACGTGACCAAGGATTAGATCCAATGACGAGGAGACCTCCCTCCAAGGCCGAGCTAGGGCTCCCTTGACGACGAGGAGGCCTCCTCGGCTATCAACCATCTTGGTTAGCTTTCCAGCTATCTTAGCCCTTCCCCGACTCATCGTAAGCCGGTCAGGCTACATATGACGAGGAAGGGGGCATCTCGGCGTTCGTGCAGAGTTACGGCTTATGCAGTCCTAATCAAATAAGGACACTAAGAAGTTGCAACCTCTTAGGATTGTAACCTCCTAAATCAATTCAGGTCCAACAAGGACTCCTCAACAGATATAATCCTCCTAAGATTCATATCTTATCTCTTAGCAACACAATTCAACAAAGATTCTACATATTTATTCCTATAAATACAAGTCATAATTCACATATTTCGGTACATTATCTTTTTGACCCTAAGCTCTGTCAAATTGATTTCTCTCTCTAAATGTATACTTACTCTCACGCCGGAGGGCCTTCGCCGGAGAAGCCCTGGCTTAGTTTACGTTTCTTGTTTTATTTTCAGGTTAATCAATCGCCGGAGTACAATCGACCGCTGGATTTGGACTGATTGAATCTTTTTGGCTGCATCATTAAACTTTTCCCAGAAAATAAAAATGTACATCTTTATTCCAACTTTACCCCTTTGTTCCATTCACATCTGACTGTGAGGATGCCTAATATCAATGTCTGTACCACTGTTCCGCTAATCATTCCAGTCCAGATACCCTTTATGCCGAAATCAAGCAACCATCCGAATAATACCCCAAGCGGGGCTCCAACAATATAGTAGCTTCCTATATTTACCAATGCTACCCGCCCTTGCCAACCAGATCCAACTGCTACCCCTGCAAGATTGAAAGCAATAACATTGCATTATTATTAATGTTCCAGTTTACAACAGGCATTCTTGATGCTGTTATCAAATTCTCTACCTGAAAGAACTGGTTGAATGCAATTTAGGAGAATGGTGGCTGCTAATAAGACTGATAGCTCCTCCACCATGGTTATTACAGGGGTGCTAGTTGTAAATATCATTACAAGCTTATCTGGGAAGGCTAGGATCATTGAGCAGAAGAGAAGGCCTACAAAGAGCGAGGTTAGCAATGAAACAATGGTGGCAAACTTGGCACCTTTTGCATTTCCTGCTCCTAACTCATTTGCTACACGCACCCTGTATATATAGAACACTTGATCAGACATTGGGTCTTAACCTTGGTAGTGTGATCACAGCCAAAAGAATGATTATTAAGTTTTATCAAACAATATTGATAAACAATAAAATGAAAAGAAATGTCAAAAATAGTTTACACACAGCCTCTAGGATAAAGGATAAAATTTTATATCCCATCTTCGGAGTATCTTTTTCTTGAATGTATTAGTGAAAAAAGTCCTCTTTTTTGTATTGAGAAGAAGAAATCCAACATCAAGTACTGCTGGACTCCTGCATGCTATTTCCACGGATTCAATAACGCACTATGCATGCTGTGTTCATCTCCCCCCTCCATTTAAACTATTAGGCCCCGTTTGATAGCCGACATTAACTGTGCGGATAGGATTAATAATACAAATACCATTAAAATAGATGTTTGGTAGGATTTAAGGTCTTAGATAATTAATACAAGCCATCCGAATTAAGTTCCTTATCCCCTCATTATTAATCACATTTTAGGGTGCTATTAACAAGGAGGGAATTCTATGGATGAGGGATAACTAGATTTAAATGCCCTTACGAACAAACAGTATCACTCCTTCCTCCCCCAACCCCACCAGCACCCACTAACCTGCTGACTTCTAACCCTCCCCCCCCCCTCCCTTCTAACGCAAGAAAGTTCCTCTATGGTCGCAATCTCCCATCTCTCACCATTCTGACATTTAAAGTTAAGGTTCACAGTTTTAGTAATTTTTTATTTGTATCAATTTGAATACCAAATCCGTTCTTGTCCTGATCTACCATGACAAGTAACTGATCCAAATTCATTTGTCTTAATGTATTTTACACCATGACAGGCAAACTGATTCTAGGGCTCATAATAAAACCCCCTGGTTTTTTATGCCTTTCAATCAACAGCTTTTGGATTTCATTCTGGGGTGCGGTATCTCGTACGTTGCTAATCAATTTATCATTAATTGACCTCGCCAAGACAATTGGGCTTTGCTCCAGATAGAGAAAGACTGAATTTTGTTCTATATGGTATGATGTGTTCATGATTATGAGGAACTGGTTTTGTGGGAAATATATCATTTCTGAAATATGGTGAACCAAATAAGGTATCGAGTAATCAAAGGTATTATTTTGTGCGGTAATTTTCCTACCAAACATAGATACTCCCTCCGTCACGAAATGATCTTCCTATTTTTTTTGTTGTAGATACAAAGGTATTTGTAAATGTTCATTAGCATAGTTAAATCAACCTAAATTTATTGCTCAAAGTACCTTCATATGGACAACCAAAAAAGTAGGAAGATCATTTCGGGACGGAGGGAGTATAACTTTTTGTAAGATGATTATGACCCTTCTTACTTGAAAGAGTAAAAAGATCCTTCTTATCAATACTTACTTATCCCTCTTGGCTACCAAAGGGGCACTTAGAATTCACGCAAGCAGTAGCAGAGTTAGTGAGAATGAATTAGCAAACTAATGAAGCTTGAGCTGGGGGGATGCAAAATATCTGTGATCAGCTTTCGCTTTAGAGTTTAGGAGGGACATGCAATGCTAAGATGACACATAAATATTTGCTTTCTCTTGCCAACTCATTATTATGTAAGATTAATACTAGTACTACATATCCCCGATGCAACAGTGTAAACAAAATGAAATTTTATACCACTAACAATTCCTTAAAAATAACCAAGTGAAATCCCAAACTCAATTAACAAATAAGAATTAGTTTACCTATAAAAACCTATAATTTGCAACCAACATGATGAAATAAAACAGGAAATTATCCCCATATCACCTATCTTTGTATTTGGTTAAGTTACAAATTATAACCTATAAAATGTTTATTAGGATAAGAGAATCTAATGAGCAACATGCTTTATCACTCATAGAAAGTGAGCAAGAGAATGAGTTAAAGAAATACAAACTGTACATACCCTGTTGCAGCAAAGAATCCTAGTGGGATCATTGATTCCCAACCGTAGAAAGTAATGCTGCAAATCAAAAAAAAATATATATATATAAAAAAAAGCTGAAGATAATAATAAAGGCTTGTAATTTGAAAGACAAATAAACTTCAATGATCCAAGCAGGCACTAACCACACAGACAACGCATTAATAGCAACCTCAGTGTTCTTCATCATTCCTGAAACTATGATCAATACTCTGTAGTAAAAGTTCTCCAACCTAAACATTACCAAAGAAAAAAATATTTACGCTCAGAAATGACAACCATCTCAAATGAGTGACCTAGTTGCTTTCGTAACAAATTTTCTTCATCTTAGGAAAATAATCTAGAGATCGAAAGAATAATGTAACCAAATTAATTGACTCTTTGATCAGCGATTTACCCATTCAGTAACTTTGGCAGGGGGGGAGGGGTAGAATGTTATGTTTTCAGCTAAATTCTATTCCTTCGATTGAGGAAGCTGAAAGAATACTTACGAAAGCATAACTCCAGAAGCCAGAGAAAGCTTGAAAAAATCCCAAAGGCCAGCAAAAGCTTGGTTAGAGAAACCATTCCAACAATTAGGACAATTTCCCCATATAACATACCCAAACAACCCCAAAACTGACAACCACCATGAGAAATCAAGAGTTAAAGCTGTCCCAACAATCCCAACCCTCAATTTATAAATAAATAACCAACTAACAAACACATGGACTGCAAGTGTCCCGACGGACACCCAACCAATCACCGCAGTCTTTAATTGACACTGCAAGAACCTCACTAACGTGAATTGGAAAGCAAAGCTCAAGTGCATCGGAATCAGCCATAACGCAACCGCACCTGACAGCTCCGCCACTGCCGCCGGCTGTCCAGTTAACTGCAGTATCGGCTTAGCAAACAGAAAAAGGGGCAGCAGTAAAATTGAGCTTAAAAAGAGCACAACCCAAGAGCGTTGCAAGTAAATGCCTAACATGTGGTACTGTTTGGCGCCGTAGGCTTGTCCGCACAGCGTTTCGAGGGCGCTCGCCATTCCTAGCTGTGAAGATGAAATTACAAATTAAAAAGGTGAATTTTGAATTGGGAATATGAAATGTGAAGGGCTGAATTGAGTTTGAGGGGTTACCAAGAAGCCGAAGGTGATGGAGATGATGACGGCGGTGACAATAGAGATGGCGGCTAGGTCGGAGTCACTGAGGTGGCCGGCGAACGATTGAGTGATGACGGTTAGGGAGAACATGGCTAAGCGGCAGAAAATGGAGGGGGCGGCGATTTGCCAGATCTTGTATGATTCGGACGATGATCTTTGGATCAAATTTAGGCCGCCGTCTGATTCTTGATCTTTTAGTTGACCAGATGTTGAAACTAAAAGTGGCTCTTTGGATTGTTCTTGTTCTCTGCCCATTTCATGGAGCATTGTCTGGTTTGTTTTCTGAATCGCGATAAAAATGGCGGCTTGTTCCGCAAAGGAAGGAGAGAGATATTAGAACATTCAGAAGAAATCGATATTAAACTCGACTGTCATATTAGTCAGATGCTTCAGCTCCGGCCAGTGCAATATGCTCGACATCCCTTCAGCGAGACCAGGATTTGAATAGAGTCGTAGGGGTTAAGGGTGCAGGGGGAAGCAATTCCGTGGTTGAGATAGTAGTAGAGGTAAACGGTTCATTGTGATACAGATAACCAAATAATAATGAAATACTCCCTCCTTCTCACTCGAACTCGAACTCGAAGTGTCTCAACTTTTCTTTTTGGACGTCTCATTTATTTAAAGTCTCTCAATTTCAAAATGGAAAGTTTTTATTATTTTTATACTCTTCCTACCCCACTCATTCTCTCTCCTACTTTACTTTTACACTCACAACATTCTCTCTCCTAACTATTCCTCCCACTCATTCTCTCTCCTATTTAATTGTTCATACTCACAACATTTAACCTTTTTCTCTATCTTACCTCACTTTCCTTAATTCCCGCGCCGATCTCATTTTGAGACACTTCGGACAGGACAGAGGGAGTAGATTATGTGGTACGGTTCTATTTCAAAATAATACTCCCTCCATCCCGCTTTAAGGTTCTGAGTTTGACTTTGCACGGAGATTAAAAAGGAAATATTATATTGAAAGTGTTGTGAGTGTGAAAATAAAATAGGAGAGAGAATGAGTGGAGAAAATAGTAAATTATAATGGTGTTGTGAGTATTAGTAGGAGAGAGAATGAGTGGAGAGAATAGTGATAAAATACTTGCCATTTATGGAAAGAAGTAAAGTAAGAACCTTAATTTGGGACAGACTAAAAAGGAAAGTAAGAACCTTAAATCGGGACAAAGAGAGTATTCTTTTATTTAAAAAGTCAAACTTATAATTATAAGTGATGTACGAAACTTTATTGATTTTAGATATGGACTTTTCTATTGTGTGGCCATAGGCACATGATAAAGATTAAAGATTTTCTTGTAAAGTGTGTCAAATTAATATTTGACACATATTACAAGAGAATCTTTTAAAAAATTCTCTTGTAACGTGTGTCAAGTATTAATTTGACACACATTACAAGAAAATCTTTAAAAGATTTATTCAAAGATTCTCTTGTAATGTGTGTCAAGTATTAATTTGACACATATTACAAAAGAATCTTTAATCCTTATCATGTGCTCATGGGCACACAATAGAAAAGTCCTTTAGATAATACTCCCCCGTCTCACTTTAGAGTGAACCAAGATTTTGAACACACAAATTAAGAAAAAGTAAGAGAGATAAATAGTGAAAAGAGGTGTTTATGAGTATGAAAAAATTAAATAATAGAGAGAATGAGTGGGAGAAATAGTAAGTTGATTGGTGTATGAGTGTAAAAGTAAAATAGAAGAGAAAATGAGTGGGTAGAATAGTGAAAATTCTTTGCATTTAAACAGTCCACACTAATGTGGGACAGACCAAAAAGGAAATAAATCCATACTAAAATGGGACGGAGGGAGTATATACTACCTCCTCCGTCCCACTTCAAGAGTCCTATTTTTCCTTTTGATCAATTCCAAACTAAGAGTCCTATTTTTCCTTTTGAACAATTATACCCCCAACCCATTTGTCATTGTTCACTCATTTCTTAGGGGGCGTTTGGTTCGGTGGAAAAAAAGTGAAGGAATGGAATTGTCAATGGAATTGAATTCCTTAAGGAATTGGAATGGAAAAAAACTGGTTAACCCATAGTTTGGTTGGCACGGAATGGAATGGAATTGTCATTCAATTCCTTGGCAAATCATGTTTGATTTGAAAATACAAATTATAGGAATGGAATGAAAGCATATAAAATGACCAATTTACCCTTTTAAAAAAAAAATTTGAGGGGGGTGGGGGGAGTAGGTAGGGGGTATGCAAAATGAGTAAAAAAAATAATTTCGTGGGGGTGGGGTGGGGGGTGGGGGTGGGGGTAGGGTGGGGGTGGGGGATGGGGGTGGGGTAGGCGAGAAAAAAATAAAAATTTCGTGGGGGTGGGGGGTAGGGTGGGGGTGGGAGGGTGGGGGGTGGGGGTGGGGGGAGGGTGGGGTAGGCGAGAAAAAAAATAAAAATTTCGTGGGGGTGGGGGGTGGGGGGGGTGGGGGTGGGGGGGTAGGGGGTAGGGTGGGGGTGGGGGGTAGGGGGAGGGTAGGGCGGAAAAAAAAATAAAAATTTCGTGGGGGTGGGGGGTAGGGGGTAGGGTGGGGGGTGGGGGTGGGGGGGGTATGGTGGGGGGGGGAGGGTAGGCAGAAAAAAAAATAATAAAAATTTTTTTTGTGGGGGTGGTGGGGTGGGGGGGAGGGTAGGCAGAAAAAAAAAATAATTTTTTTTTTTGTGGGGAGTGGGGGTGGGGGGTAGGGTGGGGGTAGGGTGGGGGGGAGGGTAGGCAGAAAAAAAAATTAAAAAAAAAAATTTCGTGGGGGTGGGGGTGGGGGTGGGTGGTAGGGTGGGGGGTGGTACGTAGAGTGGGTAGGGAGTTTGGGTAGGGGGTAGGGGTGGGTAGGGTTTGGGGGTATTTTGGTCAAAAAAAAATTTTTTTTTCCATTGCCCCAAGGAATTAAACTTTCCATCACTTTTGTGAAGGAAAGTTGAATTCCTTCATTTGAAGGAATTCAACTTTCCTTCGGAATTTTTTTTTAAATTCTATGAACCAAACAGGGGAAAGGAATGGAAAAGTGGGAGTTTTTCATTCCTTTCCCCCACTTTCCTTCCAACCAAACGCCACCTTAATGTTTTCTTAATAAATGTGCAAACACTATGTATAACTCTTAGTTCGAGAGATGGAGGGGATAGTATATTTATATACATGTATAAATATAAAGTAGTTAGCTTTAAAAATTATAAAAGTTATTGATACTATTATTTTGTTGCATTAGTAATATTTTTTTTTTAGAAAATTATGTGGATAATTAAAATTAATAGTTTTAGTCGGTTTAGACCAAAATTATTTTGGTCAAAATTCAGTTTCGTTAACCATTACTCCCTCTGTCACGATTTAAGATTGTTAATTTCTTTTTTTTTATCTGTCTCAATTTAAGGTTTTTAGTTGATTTATTGCCAAAATGGATATTGGGACTTACTTGTCATTCTTATAACAAAAACCTCCTACACACTTTCCCTCTCATATTTTACTTTTTATACTCACATCATTTATTTTTTTAATATTCGTGCCAAGTCAAACTAACTAAAAATCTTAAATCGGGACGAAAAAAGTATAATAAAAGAAAACATTTTTTTTGAATTATTATAATATAATAAAACTAGACTATCTTTCTTGAAACAAAAAATTACTCACTCCTTAGTCGTATTAGGCTCCTTTCTATTTCCCAAATTAAGACGTTTTTTTGCCTTCTTTTCATGCAATGGACCATATTACCTTCATTCTCATTAATGATGTACGGTCAAAATGCGTTTATCCTAGAAGTAGTATTTACTTATTACCACTTTTCATCCTCATTTGAAAAATAGATTTATTTGATACTTAAATTTTTAAATTGTCCCACTTTACTCCTAACATTAACGAACGTTAGAAAAGTTAACGGAATAGGTCATATGCCGAACACATGATGACAAATGGGCTATTTTGTAATGGTTATTAGTTTTTAAGGGGTTATATATGCAAAGATTTAAATATAAAGTGCTAAAATTTATTACTTTTTACAATATAATTAACATTTTCTTAAATAATTAATATTTCTTGAAAATAATTTTTTTATTATTTTTTTATTAAAAAATAATACTCCCTCCGTTCCAATAAAAGCTTCACTAATTACCCAAAAGGGCGTCCCGTTAGAAGCTTCACCTTTTCTTTTTTGGCAAAGAATCTTTACTATTTTCTCCACTCATTCTCTCTCCTAATTCACTATTACACTCACAACACTTTTCAAATTTACTATTTCCTCCACTAATTCTCTCTCTTATTTGCAAATTACACTCACAACATTTTTTCTTCCCACCCATTTCCATAATATGCGTGCTGGGACAAAAGGATGAAGCAATTGTTGGGACGGAGGGAGTATATATTTTTGTATTTTTATTGAAAAAAAAGTTATGTTCGTAATAGCATATATTAAAATTATCTTAAATAACTAATATTTTCAAAAAATATATTTTTAAAATAGGAATAAAAATTAAAAATTAGAGAATATTATAAAAAATGCAATTTTAAGAGAATTGTATATATTTTTGAAAAAAATTAAAATGTTTTTTAAAAATAATTTTTTTTAAGAAACTTATAATGTTTAATTTAAAATTAATTTTTTATTTATATTATTCTCTAGTTTTATTTTTTATTCCTATTTAAAAATATATTTTCTAAAAATATTAATTATTTAAGATAATGTTAATATATACTATTACGAACATAAGTTTTTTACAATAAAAATACAAAAAATGTTATTTTTTTTAACATAAAAATAAAAATAAAAATTATTATTTTTAGGAAATAATAATTATCTAAGAAAATGTTAATTATTTTGGAAAAATAAATAAATTTTTAGCATTTTATATTTAAAACTTTGCATTTAATCCCTTAAAACTAATAACCATTATAAACTAGCCAATTTGTCATCATGTGCTCAGCACATTACTTATTACGTTAACTTTTCTAACGTTCGTTAGTGTCACGGGGCAAAATGGAACAATTTGAAAGTTTAGATAACAAACGGGCGATCTTTGCAAGAATCGTGCTTATCAATCTCCGTCCAGCCACAAGATTGATCACCTGGCTACTTGACCTGAAACAAAGAACCCACGACTAGACGAAATGGTCTCCGGCGAAGACCTACGGGCGTGAGAGTAAGTATGGTATATGGAGAGCTAATAAGTAATGAAGAACAATGTATTCAGAATCATAAATAGCAATTACCTTTGAGCGGTTGAGTTTGTGAAGTATTTATAGGCATTGTAAGAGTTGTAATTGTGATAGGATTGTATCAAATCCCTTGAATCATGGATCAAATTTGTTTAAGAGATCTTGTCCATATATAACTCCTGATTTGTAGGGATTCTATTATGGAAAGAGTTGTAGATGTAGCAATACTCTGTAGGTCGACGTACGCTTAGTAGGTCGAGGTCGCCTGCATGAGTCTAGGTTGACCTGACTGAATGACGTAGCCGGGTCATGCCCGTATAAGAGATGTGGATCGTATTCGGACAAAGCTAGGTCGGGACCATTAGAGGTCGGACAATAAGCTAGGTCGACGATCTTTTATTGTTGGGCCTTGGGCCTGATAAGAATTTGGGCCGACCCACTAAGATTGTAGTGGCAATAATACTTTGAATAATTAGGCCTTGATCGCTGGGCCTAGCCCGTCACTTTTATTCCGTTCAGTGGCCCCCAACTTTCTGGGTGAACTTTGTCGACCAGGAAGTTATAAAAAAAATTGTTGATGAAGATTCATGTAGGTCGCAGATAGATGCTCGAACTGATGATAGGTCGACTAGTGATGTCGTGGCTCAATCTCGGTCATTAACAGTTGACGGTTAGATCGGCCGGAGCGCCGTATTTTCGTAATCATTACTTTGTGGGACGATTGGACAACCGCCTCGGAAATCGTTTCGCCGCATTAATTGTGAGGGAACCGTTTGAAACCCTTGCTTCTCCAGTTCAATTAAAGAAAGATATAAAAAGGAAAAACCTTTTCCTTTTCGGATTTTTACGATCTCTGAACTTTGAATACTCTCAGCAAGAATAGTAACACGACAATTTGGTATCCTCAGCGTAAAATTTGGACTTTTGCTTCTTTATGGCAAACCCTTCTTCGTCAAAACCGAACAAGGTACCCCTCTTACCTCCTCGTTTTTAGGTTAAATTTCTGTTTTTCCTTAAATTCCGCCATGGCTAGGACCTTCAGTAGTGAACCTGGAGCTTGGTATGGCTATTGCGTTGTGAACCGCATATTATATAAATGTTTAGGTGGAATGTGGAAGGAGATGACCATTGAGGAGTGCGTATCTATCTTGTCCCGATGGGGTTTACGTTTCAGAGAGCTTGAGCTTCTCATAGGAGAAGAATTAGGCGATTTAACTGTTGACGAGCCCATAATTGTTTATTTCCACCTCTTCCATTAATTGCTAGATCACTTGGTCTTGTGTTACATTAGGGGGCCCGACAAACCTTCTATTCTTAGGAACAGACAAGGCTTCCCAGGGGAATCTAGGTCACCCTTAGGTAGGTCACATGAGTCAATATCCAGGACTGATTCCCTTGTTTCTTCTTGTTATACAGATATGTCGACCCAGGCTTCTACGAGCTCCTCTTCTGGCAGGATTATGGATATCTTCTGCTCGACAACGGTTCCAGGTTGGAACGAAAGGGGATACGTAGCTCCCAAGCCAGATCCGGGGAAGCAAAATGCTGAATCGAGGCTGAAGATACTCTATAGATTCTTCTAAGTAAGCCATAAAATAGGCTCGCAACTTCCTGGAAGCTACGACCAGGGCGTAGGCCACCTTCTCTGCATTATAGTACCTGCCCTCTACGTCGGAAAGGGCCTTGCTCACATAATACACGGGCTTCTGAAGCCCTCCTTCTTCTCGAACTAGAACAGCGGCCACAGCTTGGTCGCCAACAGACAGATAAACAAACAAAGTTTCCCCCATAACCGGGCTGCTCAATAATGGCGGAGAGGCGAGATACTCCTTAAGATGCTGAAACGACGAAGATCATTCGTCCGTCCACTCAAAAATTTTTGTCCCCCTCAAATATTTAAAGAAGGGGAGAGACCTCTCTGTTGATTTGGCAATAAAGCGACCTAGGGCAGCCACTCTACCATTGAGTCGCTGCATCTCCTTAATACATGTCGGCTCCTTCATGTCGACCAGAGCCTTGATCTTTTTAGGATTAGCTTCGATACCCCGCTGAGAGACCATGAAACCCAGAAATTTTACAGCTGCTACCCCGAACATGCACTTGCTAGGATTGAGCTTCATGTCGTTTGCTCGCAAATTGGAAAACGTTTCCCTTAGGTCGACCTCGTGACGTCCAGCCTTTGTTTTGATGACCATATCGTCGACGTAGGCCTCCATGTTTCGGCCAATTTCGGAGGCAAAGACTTTGTTGACCATCCTCTGGTAGGTCGCTCCTTCATTCTTCAAACCAAACAGCATCATATTGTAATAGTAGATACCCCCAGCTGCTTGGAAGGCGGTCTTCACTATGTCATCCTTATGCATCTTGATTTGATGGTAGCCTGAATAAGCGTCGAGGAAGCTCAATGTAGTATGCCCAGCTATAGAATCTACGAGCTTGTCGATCCGAGGCAGAGAGTAGCTATCCTTTGGGCAAGCTAGATTCAGATTGGTGAAGGCGATACACATACGCCACTTGCCATTAGCTTTCTTCACCATTACCACATTAGCTAGCTAGGTGGTATGAGTAGCCTCCTTGATGATACCTGCACTTAAAAGTTTTTGTACCTCAAGTTTTATTGCTTCTTTATCACGAGCAAAACATCGTAGCTTCTGCTCCTTATGCTTCATGGTTGGATTGACTTCCAGCCTGTGTACATCGACCTCCTCCTTGATCCCTTTCATGTCTACCACATGCCAAGCAAAAACATCACTGCTTTCCTTCAATAGCTCGACAATCTCTACTCTTTCCTCAACTATAGGTTGTCTACCAATTTGTACTTTTTGATCAGGATAGGAGGGATTAGTTATTACTGCTTCTAGCGCATCCACTAGTTCCATCTCTGGACCGTCTCTGAACTGCAGGGTCTCAATAATGATCTCACGAACCCTTTGCCTTTCATCGGCCCCCAAGTGGGGAGCTTCTTCAACAATCATACCATCTAACTTAACTGATATCTCATCGCTGGTGGCCCTCGAGTTTTGGTTGATCTGAAGGCATAGCTCGCCTATGATAACCTGGTCAACCATAACTGCATCAGAATCGACCATAGTGTTTGAGGAGGGACGTGTCGGCTCAATCATGACTTGGTCATGTGAGTGATAGGTCGCTTCATCGACACAGGTGATTGTAGATAGTCTTGAAGTTGTGGTGACCGATTTGGAGAGCTTCCAGTTACCCTCAGGAGTTTCAACCTCTATCTCCCACTTCTTCCTTGTTCGCAGGACGTGATCTAGATATGCACGAGCTGTGCTCTGTAAGCAGCCTACTCCAGCTAATGTGGGGAACTTAACTCGCTGATGGGGGATAGAGGCCACCATCCCTAGAGTAACCTGTCCAGGGATACCTAATATAGCATCATAATTACTATTCACATCAATAACTATAAAAGTTACCTTAGCCATAACCCTAAAAGGGTGCTGTTCGAGGTCGACGTCCAGCTCGATCTGCCCTTTGGCCTCTACTCTATGATTGGTGAAGCCTTCGAGTCGACCATCATAGGGCGACAACTGCTCCTTTGTCAGTCCAATTTCCTTGAAAGTCTTGTAATAAAGGATGTCTTTGCATGCTCATGTATCTACCAACAGCCTGTTCGTCGTACACCCATCAATCAATCCCGGGATAACAAGAACTTGTTCTCTGGCCGCCATGTTTGTAGCTAGCTCGTCAAGATAGAAACTGATGACTTCATCTCTGATGTAGCTTCTAGGGGGCACATGAGGGGCTTTGTTGAGCTAAAAAATATTGTGTTTTAGGGCGGTGTTGCTTGCTTGCTCGGTGATCACCCCCAAATTCATACGAGGCTGCCTTAGCTCAGGTATACCTCCTCCAGCTGGATCGCCTCTAGCAGGTCGAGTTCCCTTCACATACCTATTGAGCCTTCCACTGTCGACCCACTTCTGGATGATCTGTTTCAGACTAAAGCACTCTTTTGTAGTATGACCCATATCCTTGTGGTAGTCACAATACTTGCCGTTGTCCCTTCTGAACTTATTTGTCGGGTTCATTGGGGCAGGTGGGCCTAGCTCGACAGAATTCATTATCTCAGTTCGACTAACGGTTAATGGGTGAAATTCTCGGGAACTCTCTCAGTCGCACTTGTTCTATTCTTCCCGTTCTTGTTGTTGCTACCATTCTTTGACTGGTCCCCCTTGTTGGATTCTCCAGCTGCGGGATGCTTCGAACCCTTATCTTTCTCTTTTTCTTTCTTTTTCTCTTTTCTTTCTTTAGCTTGTTGGGTTTTATGGGTTCATGCGCAGTGGAATTAAGCATCTAATAACACAAAAATCAAGAGCCCTAAGATCCGTTCTATATGATTAAATTGAATTCCTATAAGATAGAATTAACCAACCTTAATTGCTTTTAGTTCTTGAGCTATCAAACAATTAATTAACGTGATTTTGAATCACAAACTTCGAACTTCAAGAACTTGAATCTTCAGATTTGAACTCTAGGCCTTGATCGTCGTATGAGCGAAGACCCTCTAGTAGTATCCACACCTTTGAATGAACCAAGAACAATTCTTGATGATTGCTAGATCCTTAAACTTTAGAGAGAATATTGAGAATCCTTTTGTTGTGATTTTCCTTTCGAAAATTCAGCTAGCTATTAGTGTTTCACAGACATCATATTTATACTACCTTAGTATAAGTATTCGTTTCCTAATCAAATTAGGAAACCAGTCTGTAAACCGCCTTTGGCTTGTCCTGTCGCGCGACCAGACGAGTCCTTTGGACAAGATCTGTCGCGCGATGACTTATGCCTGATGAGGAACTCTCAATTTTCTTCCTTTGGTTTAACCAATTCATTCTAGTTGTGTGTGACCCAATAGGATTATATTATGTTGGCAATGAGCTCGATCATATCGACCCTCATAAAACATAAGCGGACTCTAGCAAGCCATTATGTCTACCCAATTAATATAACGTAAGAGTTCACGTTTCCAATGGTACACTTCCATTTCTCCCTTTGTCTCACGATGTTATATTGAACACAAGTCATGGTCCACGTCAGGGGCGGATCCGGGCGGGTGGGGGCACTCGCCCCCGGCGGAAATGCGGTGGAATTTTTTTGCCCCCACCATATTTTTGTTATATATGTATATATATAATTAACTTCAAGATTAACACCAGTGAGTGGTGTGGTTCAGCGGTAGAAAGGGTGAAGTTAAAGCCTTTGGTGTTTCCTTTCAAATCCATGTTCGAACCCTGCTACCTACATTTTCAATTAATTTTGTCTTCCATCTTCGCTATTCTTTCTCTTAACAGTTTTGTTTTTCTCTTTCTCCTAATTTCCTCACATTTTTTCAATCTTAATTAATTCGTTAGGCTTTTTCCATTTTTTTTGTTTTTGGTCTTTCTTCCTATTATCCCAAGTTTAATTAGCAAATTTGAATTTCTTTTTTGTACGAGTAATATATTTTAATAAATTTTTTGCGTTAAATACTTCAACATTATTTCAATCGTTCTTTGAATGATTTACTTTTATCATTTTTGTTAACTAAAATACATTGTATTTCATGGATCCGACCCATTTTTTACTTGTCCGACCCGAAAATTTTTTTTCGGGGGCGCTGCTCCCGAACCCCCGTGTAATCTTGCCCCCCTCCCCTCAGCCAATTCCTGGCTCCGCCCCTGGTCCACGTCAACTTGTATTTGTTCAATGCTTTCTCGATCTTGAGTATAATGATAATCCAATCGCATTGGGGTATGCCCATACACTTTCATCATTATAACTCATCGAGGGGCCCAAGCAAAACATCTCTCTTTCGAGGGACAAATTCCATCTTGACTTATCATCCTTCCCATCATGAATCTGATCATGCCAAAGATAGCCTTTATAAATATCGTGTTAAGATATCGTTTGACTAAAATCAACATAACTTTCATCATATGTAAGATCATGATAATCTCAGGTCTAGGGACTAAATGAAGTGACCATATGAGATTTAATTATGACATTTGACCATGATATAAATCTCATACGGGTCAATTCCAATCACTTGTTCTCTAACAAGTACCCATAAATTTAATGTGCATCTCTATGCATATAATCATCATATGATTATCCATTAACATTTATACTAATTATTCACTTAATAATTAGGGACGGAGATTATTACAAATAAATATACAAAACATATAATAATCAAATAATAAACTTTTCATATAACAATAAATAATGTCAACATATAGGTCTATCAACTATAGGCCTAGGGCATAACACTAACAGTCTCCCACTTGCACTAGGCCCAATCTCCCACGTATTGAATACCCATGGACCTAACATGTCCATCATGCTTAGCTTGAGGAAGAGCCTTAGTTAATGGGTCCGCCACGTTGTCATCAGTGTCTACTCTGCATATCTTTACGTCTTCCCTTTCGGATATCTCTCGAATAATGTGGAAACGTCGAAGTATGTGTTTGGATCTCTGATGAGACCTTGGTTCCTTTGCTTGTGCAATGGCACCATTATTGTCACAGTAAAGTTCAATAGGATCATTGATGCTTGGAACGACTTCCAAATCACTAATGAACTTTTTGATCCAAACAGCTTCCTTAGCTGCATCAGATGCTGCTATGTACTCAGCTTCGGTTGTAGAATCAGCGACGGTACTTTGCTTGGAACTTTTCCAACTGACAGTGCCTCCATTCAGCGTAAACAAAAATCCTGTCTGCGATCTGAAATCATCTTTGTCGGTTTGGAAGCTAGCATCTGTGTAACCTCTTACAACAAGAATTTCTTCCATTCCTCCAAAGACCAAGAATACATCCTTAGTTATTCGTAAGTACTTGAGGATATTCTTGACTGCTATCCAATGTGGTTCACCGGGATTCGATTGGTACCTACTCGTCATGCTTAGAGCACACGAGACATCGGGTCTAGTACATAACATAGCATACATGATAGACCCAATTGCCGAAGCGTATGGAATACCATTCATTCTCTTTCGCTCATCATTAGTCTTAGGACTTTGAGTCTTGCTAAGAGATACACCATGCAACATTAGCAAGTTTCCTCTTTTAGAATTTTCCATTTGAAATCTTCTAAGAACCTTGTCAATGTAAGTACTTTGACTTAAACCAATCATCCTTTTAGATCTATATCTATAGATCTCGATACCAAGGATATATGCAGCTTCGCCCATATCTTTCATTGAAAAGCACTTTCCCAACCAAGACTTTACAGTCTGTAGTGCAGAAATGTCATTTCCAATGAGTAAGATATCGTCGACATACAACACTAGAAATAGTGCTACACTCCCACTAATTTTCTTGTATACACAAGGTTCATCTTCGTTCTTGATACAGCCAAACTCTTTGATTGCTTCGTCAAAACGTAGATTCCAACTCCTAGAAGCTTGCTTCAATCCATAAATGGATCTTTGCAACTTACACACCTTATTAGAATTTTCTGGACTGACAAAACCTTCAGGTTGTATCATGTATACATCCTCAAGTAACTTACCATTTAGGAAAGCTGTCTTGACATCCATTTGCCATATCTCATAGTCATAATATGCGGCTATGGCAATTTAAATTCTAATAGACTTAAGCATAGCTACAGGCGAAAAGGTTTCATCATAGTCGATACCATGAATCTGCCTATATCCCTTAGCTACAAGCCTAGCCTTATAGGTGTGTACCTTCCCATCCATGTCGATCTTTTTTCTTGAAGACCCATTTGCACCCTATGGTTTTTACACCTTCAGGTGGATCAATCAAGTTCCAAACTTGATTATCAGCCATGGATTGTAATTCGGACTTCATAGCCTCTTGCCATTTTTCCGAATAAAGAGAGGACATCGCTTCTTGATAGCAAGTAGGTTCATCGTTTTCGATTAACTCTACTTCATAACTTTCCGTAATGAGAAATCCATATCTCTCGGGTTCGGATCGTGACCTACCACTTCTGCAAAGGACTTGTGTATCTTGAACCGGTTCCACAACTCCTTGTGAACTTGGTTCAGTTTCTACCATTGGTTCAATGTTGTTTTCGGGTTCTCGAATTTCTTCGAGATCTATTTTACTCCCACTGGTTCCTTTGCGAAGAAACTCCTTTTCTAAGAAGGTACCATTTCGAGCAACAAACACTTTGTTCTCATTTCGGTTGTAGAAATAGTATCCTTTAGTTTCCTTAGGATAACCCACGAAAACACATTTATCAGACTTAGGTGCTAGCTTGTCAGAAGTCAACTTCTTGACATATGCATCGCAACCCCAAATCTTCATGAAAGACAAACTAGGTTTTCTTTCATGCCACATCTCATATGGGGTCTTTTGAACTGATTTGGTAGGAACTCTGTTTATAGTGAAAGCAGCAGTTTCTAGTGCATGTCCCCAAAAGGATAAAGGAAGCTCAACTTGACTCATCATAGAACGAACCATATCCAACAAAGTTCTATTCCTCCTTTCAGACACACCATTCCATTGTGGTGTTCCGGGTGGAGAGAGTTCTGAAATGATTCCACAACTCTTAAGATGACTGTCAAATTCTCGGCTCAAATATTCGCCACCTCGATCGGATCGAAGTACTTTAATAGTTTTGCCAAGTTGATTTTGCACCTCATTTTGAAATATTCAAAATATCTCAAACGATTCACTTTTATGTTTCATTAGATAAACATATCCAAATCTACTATAATCATCAGTGAATGTTATGAAGTACTAAAATCCTCCCCTAGCATTGCTACTCATAGGTTCACATACATCAGTATGTATCAGGCCTAATAAGTCACCCGCCCTTTCACCAGTTTTGGTAAATGGGTCCTTGTTCATCTTGCCAAGTAAAGAAGATTCGCATGTCTCATATGATTCATAATCATGTGAGTCTAAAAATCCATCAAAAAATCCATCTTTATGAAGTTTAGAAATGCGTTTCTCATTTATATGGCCAAGACAACACTGCCATAAGTAAGTGTGGTTTACATCATTGGGTTTAGATTTCTTGTTAATGTTATAGACATCATTATCACGATTTTCAACATCAAAGGTATAAAGGCCATTGATTGAAATAGCAGTACAATAATGAATATCACTCTTGTAAATATAAAACTTCTTATCACATATAAGAAAATTAAAACCTTCATTATCCAAACATGAAATCGAAATAATATTCCTACTTAAAGTTGGAACATAATAACAATTGTTCAAAACAAGTATTAGTCCACTAGGTAAAGTAACTTCATAAGTTCCTACGGCTAATGCAGCAACTCTTGCTCCATTCCCCACACGTAGGTCCACTTCACCATCTTCAAGCATCCTTCTGTTCTTTAGATCCTGCACATTTAGACAAAGTGTGAGATCCACATCCGGTATCCAATACCCAAGAACTAGAAGTAGATAGGAATATATCTATAACAAAGATACCTGAAGTCGAAGCAACACCTTTGCTCTTCTTCAGTGCTTCCTTGTATTTTAAGCAGTTTCTCCTCCAATGTCCAATCTCATTGCAATGGAAGCAGACTGCGTCCTCTTGGGACTTGGACTTAGCCTCTTTGGGCTTGGCACCCTCTTTGGGTTTGGCAACATTTGCCTTAGGATTAGCAACTTTTGCCTTTCCTTTACCCTTGATACCTTTCCCTTTGTTAACCATCAACACTTGATCGGTTTTCTTTTTGACGATATTGGTTTCCGCAGTGTTCAACATTTGAACTAACTTGGAAAGGTTCTTATTCATTCCCCCCATGTTATAGTTCATTATGAAATTACTAAAACCTTCGGGCAACGAATTCAATATCACGTCAGTAGCCAACTCTTGGCTAATTGGAAAACCGAGCCTCTCAAGATGTTCGATGTGGCCCTTCATCTTTAGAGCATGGGGACCAATAGCTTGTCCTTCACTCATCTTGCATGAGGTTAGGGCTTTAACTGTGTTATACCTTTCTTGCCTTGCTTGAACTTGGAACATTTCCATCAGTCGATTATTTAGATCAATTGTCCCCAAGTGCTCAAGATCCTTCTGAAGGCTCTTGCACATGGCGGAGAGCATGATACAACCAGCATCAGTAGAATCACGCTTATACTTCAATATTGATCCCTCACTGCCCTAGCAGCATTGGCAGCAGATTCTGGTGGAATAGATTCCTCGAGAACATACAACTTTTCCTCTTGCCTGAGAACAATTCTCACGCTACGGATCCAATCCATATAGTTTGTACCATTCTCTTCCAACTTTTCCTTCTCAAGGACAGATCGCAGTGACAGATGATTATTGTTTGATGCCATTTATTCTACAAAAAGATATACATAAAATATGAACACATATGAGCAAACATATTATATGAGAAGTATAATGCATTTACATGAAAATAAATGCTCCCACTAAATTATACACCTTCCAATGCAAATAAGCATAATATACATTTAATGGGCTAAGATCCAACTTTAATTTAATTTCAAGTTTGCTATGGCAAACCGCTCAAAACTAAATTAATTAGGTAGAAACATCAATCATATCACATATATGACTCTTAGATCTTTTATGAGATTTATTCAAGACATCATATGTCTAAGCATATGTTAATCTCATCTTATGCCTTGGGTCCAAAACCATTTTGATAACCCAATTAAGTTCATTCACTTTAAACGTATAGGAACCACCATTTCCTCATCTTGCTCGCAAACGAATAGAATCAAAGTACCTTGCTATGACAAGCCCACCCAAAACTATCCGAGTGGTCTCAAGTGTTTTAATCATGAATTGACATAAAGAACTTAAAAGTTAAATGAAGGTTCTTTAAAGCAGATTATAAGAATATCAGCAAAGATAGTCATAATCGCGCACCAGGTAAGTTCCCAGGAAGATAGGTGAGCCACAAGGACTACTTAAGTACCAAATCTCTCCTTCGACAGAACTCTCCTAGACATGCACAATTAGAATACCAGCTCTGATATGCAACATAATCAATACTTTGTATATTGACTTGTTTCTCATAAACAATCAGATAACCATCAAATTTTGCATAAATTGACTTGTTTCTCACAAACAATCAGAAAACAAAATTATAATGTTTTAATTCAGGAAATTATAATTCAATGTTTCAACTAAACATCTAACAAAGTTCTTAACACATAAGAACACATAATTCATGCATCGCAACAATTAATAAAATCATATTTTAATTAACTAAGCATGCATAAACCTTGAATTAATCTAGCATAACCCTATAAATTTAATTTCCAAAAATTTATAGCATCCAGATTAAAATAAAAACATATCAGATTGTAAACATATTCACAGATTAGCAGGAAATTTTAACAAACTGATTCTGCCCAGATCAGGCAAGTTTTGTCGCGTGACAGAGGCCAACTCTGTCGCGTGACACAAGCAAACTCTGTCGCGTGACACAAGCAAACTCTGTCGCGTGACATTGAGTTGCCAGATTTGCAGATTGCTAGTTTCAATCAATTCTAATCACAAAGCAATTAAATCATATAAACAGCCTTTAACAGATTTAATTCAATATGAACAGAAAACGATTTTGGCACATTGTTTCAAAAATAATAAAATTCTACCTCATACAAAACATGCAAAAACACATATAAACAATTTATATCAATTTTCTAGCATGTTAATTCAAACTTAACCCTACGAACGGGGCTCTGATACCACTGTTGGGTTTTATGGGTCCATGCGCAGCAGAATTAAGCATCTAATAACACAAAACCCAAGAGCCCTAAGATCCATTCTATATGATTAAATTGAATCCCTATGAGATATAATTAACCAACCTTAATTGCTTTCCGTTCTTGAGCTATCGAACAATTAATTAATGTGATTTTGAATCACAAACTTCGAACTTCAAGAACTTGAATCTTCATATTCGAACTCTAGGCCTTGATCGTCGTATGAGTGAAGACCCTCTAGTAGTATCCACACATTTGAATGAACCAAGAACAATTCTTGATGATTGCTAGATCCTTAAACTTTAGAGAGAATATTGAGAAACCATTTGTTGTGATTTTCCTTTTGAAAATTCGGCTAGCTATTAGGGTTTCACAGACATCATATTTATACTACCTTAGTATAAGTATTCATTTCCTAATCAAATTCGGAAACCAGTCTGTAAACCGCCTTTGGCTTGTCCTGTCGCGCGACCAGATGAGTCCTTTGGACAAGATCTGTCACACGATGACTTATGCCTGATGAGGAACTCTCAATTTTCTTCCTTTGGTTTAACCAATTCATTCTAGTTGTGTGTGACCCAATAGGATTATATTATGTTGGCAATGAGCTCGATCATATCGACCCTCATAAAACATAAGAGGACTCTAGCAAGCCATTATGTCTGCCCAATTAATATAACGTAAGAGTTCACGTTTCCAATGGTACACTTCCATTTCTCCCTTTGTATCACGCTGTTATATTGAACACAAGTCATGGTCCACGTCAACTTGTATTTGTTCAATGCTTTCTCGATCTTGAGTGTAATGATAATCCAATCGCATTGGGGTATGGCCATACACTTTCATCATTATCACTCATCGAGGGGCCCAAGCAAAACATCTCTCTTTTGAGGGACAAATTCCATCTTGACTTATCATCCTTCCCATCATGAATCCGATCATGCCAAAGATAGCCTTTATAAATATCGTGTTAAGATATCGTTTGACTAAAATCAAACATAACTTTCATCATATGTAAGGTCATGATAATCTCAGGTCTAGGGACTTAATGAAGTGACCATATGAGATTTAATTATGACATTTGACCATGACATAAATCTCATACAGGTCAAGTCCAGTCACTTGTTCTCTAACAAGTACCCATAAATTTAATGTGCATCTCTATGCATATAATCATCATATAATTATCCATTAACATTTATACTAATTATTCACTTAATAATTAGGGGCGAAGATTATTACAAATAAATATGCAAAACATATAATAATCAAATAATAAACTTTTCATATAACAATAAATAATGTCAACATATAGGTCTATCAACTATAGGCCTAGGGCATAACACTATCACAGCTATGGCCACATCGTAGACCCTTTCAAACAGCTCCTGCCTCGTCTTCACGCTCCTGACCTGTAGCTCGTAGTCTAGATCAGGAGAGGAAACCCCATTCCTTAAATAGTTTATTACCTCCCTGTCTATTAGGTCCTCCTCGATCTGGTTGACCATCTCCTTGAACTTGGTGAAGTAGCTCATGGAGCTCTCAGTTTTTCCCTGCGTCAGATTGTTCAAGTCGGTGACCGTCTTCTTTCTGGCCCCAGCTGTCGAGAAGCGATCTAGAAATTTCTTCCTTGTTTTGGTCAAATTCAAGCAATTCAACTTCCAAGGGGAAATTGGGTACAATGGAATAGAATAACGTAAATTCAAGATGTAGGGACAAGATTTAACGAGGAAAGCCCTTGAACAACTTGTTCGCCGGCATAAAACCTCGGAACCATGGAATTTTATTAGTATCGTGATGATGGAGAGCCAACTGAAGTGTAAGTACAAAGAATGTTTGTGTAAAGCGTACGCGCGTGTGTGTATACATGTGTTTGCTATTTAAATACAAATGGTGATAACGGTAGCAACTAAGTAAATGCAATCCCTCAACATGTGCCTCGAATCTCGTAGGAGGTTAATGACGATGTCAACATATCCGTTGCTGAATGAATATTGCTGAAGACTCTATTTGACTTGGTCTATAAAGCTTGCAGAACTCCAGAAAATGGTTCCTCTGGAAAAGGCGGATAGTCCATCAAGTTGTACTGCCAAGTTGTTACCACAAGATGAGGTATCAAGATGTAACATGTCACTGTAGATTTTCAACCCCGAACAATTGCCCCTGAATTTTTGGATTATCCAAAGGTATAAATTTGAATTTCAAAAATTCTATCTCTAACCGCCTGGTTGCTGAACTTGGAAGGAAAAATGTTCTGCTTGGTTCACGAATGGTTTAAGGCTTAAATTGAGGTAGGGATCAGCACAGAATCCGTAAATAAGGATATTGGAAAACAATTCTTCTATATAAGGGATGATAACTTGATTTGGTTGATATATGTTGGATATTCCTTCAAAGAACTTCGGTTTGCTGAAATATTTTGGAGGACAAGATGTCATTTGGTAAGTTCCTTTTGACGTTAGATCTGGGCTTCTTTCCTGTGTCAGGATGTTTACTTTTGTTTTTTGCAGCCATCCGCTCAAAGCCTAGGTTTGCAGCGAAGGCCTTAATTGCCAAGTACAAGGGGAAGGCGAAGGATGTGGTTCCAATATCTAGATTGGAATTTGGGAGTACATCGGGAGTAAAGAGAAAAATACAAGGGAGGACAGATGTAGAAGAAGAATCTACTCCCAACGAGGATGTACTAGAGACCAAGGTAGAATATATCTTTCTTCTTTGATTTTCGAATTTGTATCTTGTTCTGATAAAGATATTTGACTCAGGCAATAACTGCGATTAAGATGATGGCCAACGAGATCAAGTGGTGGAGGGATAAAGCTGTCACTTCAACCATGGAGAGAAAGGAATATGAGGCAGACCTTAAAGTGGCTTTTGACATGTTGAAAGCAAAGGAGGAAGAGATGGAAAAAGTTAAAAAGAAACTTGTTCAAGAGATGGAAAACCTTCGCGATGAACTAGTGGCTGAAGCTGCTAAATCCATTTTTGACGCGAGAATCGAGATGATCAGAGAATATCAAGCTGGTCAACACTCATTTTGGAACTTGGAGGAGGAATATGCTGCTTTAAAAAGGATTGTTCCTGAAAGGCCTTGTGAGGTGGCTTCTAGGGATGTGGATAGGTTAGAGCAGGTCGGTGAAACTCAGGAAGGAAAGAGAATGGATAAAGGCAAAGATGTATCTCTTGATTGAAGAAGTCTTTCTTTGCTTTCGAATATTGGATATTTCCTCTTTTAGAATGTGAGATGTTACTGTATGCCTTGGACATTTGATGAACTTTCTTTTACGTTTCAAAAATAATATGCCAATAAATGGAAAAGACGTTTAGCTTTTCATTCTGATGTCCATTTTGGTAACATGTTAATGTCACAACCAATGATTTTAACTTAGATTCATAATCTTAACTAAGGGCAAGAAGGTAATCAACATGTACTTGACACATTGGCCCACCTACACCTTAGCTAAAACATGAAAAATATGCGCCCAGGCAAAGGTGTCAATAACCTTGACATCTTGAGAAAGGTGTAAGACCTTTGAACCTTTTTAGAAGGAATGTACTTTTTCCTTTAGGGACACGTTATTGAATAGGCTTAAATTTGACTCAGGAAACTTGCTATTAAAAATACGGTGTGTAGAGAGAGAGTTACCAGTTTTTGATATGTTTGAACATCTTGACATATCTTTTGTTCAGTTGACCTGGGTTGTATAAGTTGCTGGTGTCATCTCATCTTACAAAACAGAAACAGGTTAGGGTTGGTGTTAGCTTAGCTAACACCCCTTCGATGCTTAAGTCAGTAGGAGTTTGAGATAGATAATTTAAATTGAAAGAACAAAGATAAAGTAAAATGAATCATACCTGATCCTTGGAACGAAGACTGATAAGTTCACAACTTACATGAAGTACAATTTAAGGTGGACCGCATTCCAATTCCTCGGAACTCTCACACCGTCTAGGGTTGATAAGTTGTACGCTCCTTTTCCAGCTTCTGCATCAATTAGGTAAGGACCTTCCCACTTGGCCGCAAATTTACCCGCATTAGGTTCCCTCGTGTTCTGAAATACCTTTCTTAGGACCATGTCTCCAACTTGAAATCTCCTGACGCGAACATTCTTGTTGTACGACCTGGCTATCCTCTGCTGGTAGGCAGCCATCCTGACTTTAGCCATATCCCTGAGCTCATCAATAGTGTCTAGGTCACTTACGAGAATAAGTTGATTGTTTTCTGGGGTTGCTAAGCCATATCTAGCTGTGGGGATTGAGAATTCCACTGGGAGAACAGCTTCGGTACCGAACACCAGGGAATATGATGTCTGCCCAGTCGCACTTTTTGGGGTGGTTCTGTCAGCCCAAAGTACCAAGGGTAGCTCTTCGGCCCATCTTCCCTTTTTCTGATCAAGTCCCTTCTTCAAGTTGTTCATTATCAACTTGTTGTTGGATTCGGCCTGTCCATTTGCTTGAGGATGCACAGGTGTAGACATTATCAGTTTAATTCCCCATCTTATGCAGAAATCTTGCGTCTTTTTGCTAATAAACTGGGAGCCATTGTCACATATGATTTCGGATGGGACTCCAAACCTACTGATGATGTTTCTTTTTATGAATGATATTACTTCTCTGTCCTTGATCTGTATGAAAGATTCGGCTTCAATCTATTTCGAGAAGTAGATAGTCACGGCCAACACGAATACTTTCCCTCCAGGTGCTCGTGGGAGCTTACCTACTATGTCCATTTCCCACTGCATGAAGGGCCAAGGAACAAGATGGGATGCATTGGTTCAGCAGGTTGATGCAGGATGTTGCTGTGTTTCTGGCATGCGTCACATTTCTGAACGTACTTGATTGCATCTTGCCGCATGGTTAGCCAGTAGTAACCTATTCTTAATGCCTTAGTAGATAGTGATTTGCCCCCAGCATGGTTTCCACATTCACCATCGTGCAACTCCCTCAGAACTTCTTTGGCTTGCTCCGGTTCTTGATTCTGAAAGATCGTGGACTTTTCACATCAACCGAGATTGTGCCGTCTTGCAAGTACTGAATTATGGGTAGCGTCCAGGGTATTAAATTGCTAATAGGAGTGATAAGTTGCTCACTGTCTCGGCATGTTTCAGGTTGGTCTATTGCAGGATACATGATGTGGATAATTGGGATAGTATTATTCAACATGCTTCTGCAACTTGACCCCAGATTGGCCAGGGCATCTGCTTCAGTATTTTCTTCTCGGGGGATCTGCTCGAAGATGAAGTCTTCAAACTGTCCAGCTAATGCCTTAACATGCTGGAGATAACTTGTCATTTTAACACCTTGGCTATATATAATCCATTAAAGTGGTTAACTAGCAACAGGGAATCAGTAAATACATTTATATGCTTAACATTTAAATTTAAAGCAGTAGTTAATCCCATAATGAGGGCCTCATACTCAGCCTCATTATTCGTTGCCTTGAACTCACAAGCCACAGCTTGAGGAATGAGGTCTCCTTGAGGAGACTTTAGGACGATTCCCAAACATGTGCCCCTAGCATTTGAAGCCCCGTCCGTGTACAGCGTCATCTAGGTGAGTTGAGACCTTCAAGTTGTTGGACTTCAAGCTCAACTTCGGGCTGCAAACTGGGGCTAAAGTCTGCTATAAAGTCTGCCAAAGCTTATGACTTGATGGCAGTCCTTACTTCATATTGTATATCAGCTTGGAAAGACCATGGAAGTCTATATCGACGACATGGTAGTAAAGTAAAAACACATTGAAGATCATGTTGAACATCTCAGTGAAGCGTTCGACATCTTGGAAGCTTTCAACATGAAGCTCAATCCATCGAAGTGCCACTTTGGAGTAAAGGCAGGCAAATTCCTCAATTAAATGGTGACCAAGAGGGGAATTGAAGCAAGTCCTGAACAGATTAAAGCTATTATCAACCTGGAGTCACCTAGAACCGTTAAAGACGTACAACGGCATACAGGAAGGGTAGCAGCCCTTAACTGGTTCATCTCCAAGTCTGCTGACAAATGCAGGTTGTTCTACGAGGTGCTCCGAAAGAACAAATTGTTCTAGTGGACTGGTGAGCACGAAGCGTCCTTCGTTCAACTTAAAGACTACCTCACAACCCCGCTGTTATTGTCCAAACCAGAGTAAGGGGAGCCGCTGCTCCTCTACCTCGCAGTATTTGAAACTTCAGTCAGCGCAATATTGGCTAGAGAGTAGGATGGTGCACAGCATCCCGTTTACTATATAAGTAAGTCTCTACTTGATGCTGAAACCAGGTATTCTCATCTTGAAAAATTAATACTAACTTTAATCACTGCTTTTATAAAATTACGCCATTACTTTGAGACCCATGTTATTATTGTCAAGACTAACTATCCTATCAGAAGCGTGATGAGAAAACCTGAGATGTCAGGTAGGATGTCTAAATTGTCAGTACAACTTAGTACTTATGACTTTAAACATCTTGTTTACCAACCTTTGATAAGTCGCACCTGCATTTTTTTAGTCCGAACGGCATGGCAATATAACAGTATATACCTTCGAGAGTGATAAAAACAGTGTCCTCCTGATCTGAAGGTTCCATTTAGATCTGTTGATATCCTAAAGAGGCGTCCATGAAAGTCAGGATGTCGTGACCAGCTGTGGCGTCCACAAGAGAATCGATATGAGGTAAAGGGAAGGGATCTTTCGGACATGCTCAGTTTAGGTCTGTAAAATCCACACATATCCTCAATTTGCCATTCTTATTTTCGACAACTACCACATTGGCCAACCATATGGGGTAATCAACTTCCCTAATCATCCTGGCCTTCAATAGCCGTGCAACTTCTTCCTTTATAATCTGGTTGCGTTCATGAGCGAACTTCCTTCTCTTCTGATGGACGGGTTTGACGTTAGGATCAACATTCAACTTGTGGGTGATGATATCTTTGCTAATCCCTGTCATGTCCTCGTGTTTCTAGGCAAAGCAACTAGCTCTGGCCTTCAAGAACTCTATTATACTATCCTCAACTTCATGAGGGATATCAGCCCCCAATAATATCTTGACATCAGGCTTGGAAGGGTTCAGCTGAACTTCTTTAATGTCACTTTCAGCCACTTCCAAGGCATCCCGTGCCTTTTTCTTTAATTGCTATGCCTGCCTGGGGGTGCTTGTTGCTTTCATGGAGACATTGTAACATTCCTTTGCTGTCTACTGATCTCCCTTCACCTTGATGACCCCCCAACATGTGGGCAACTTGATACATTGGTGATAGGTTAATGGTACGGCCTTCATGTTGTGAATCCAGGGTCTCCCCATAATGATGTTGTAAGATGACTTGCATTCGATGATGCAGAATTTCTCCATGGAGTTTACTCTTTCCACATAAATGGGCAACTTGATTTACCCATAGGTATGCTTGGTTTCTCCACTGAACCCAACTAGAATGGATGAACTTCTAGTAACATGCTCGAGCGGGATGTCCATACTCGCCAAAATGTCAGTGGTTACTATGTTGATGGAGCTTCCATTGTCAATCAAGATGCGTTTCACCAAGCAGTTGGCTACTTGTAGAGTTACAACAAGTGTATCATGATGTGGGTCCAAGATTTCATCCTTGTCGTCTTCATCGAACTTGATTTCTGGGGTGCTCTCCTTCACTGACGGTCTTGCTGGAGGTTCAACCTGTCTTCCTTTGACTCCGAAGCGTGGCGCTTAGCAGTCGAGTAGGAAGTACCACATATGTCTGATCCTTCACTAATCATGTTGACTACCTTGGATGGGACTGGAGGAGTTGTTGGACTCTCAGTCTGTTGCTCCTGGTTGTCATTTCGTCCACGCCTTTTGCCGAGTAGATCCTTGAGAAACCCCTTAGATAAGAGGTGGCTGATTTCCTCCGCAAGGCAATGCAATTCTCGGTGGTATGCCAAAAATCTTCGTGGTAGGCACACCATTTGGACTTGTCCTTCCAACCGAAGGGCTTGTCAGATTTCTTAGGCCACCTTGCTTTCTTGCCCAGGTTGTCCATAGCGTGTATAACTCCTGCAATATCAGTAGAGAAATAGTAGTCATCTATTTTTGGATAGTGTAATTCATCCTCATCACCATTATCATTAATAATATTGACATTAGAATGGTCAAGTTTAGATTAGGGTTTGCCTCTTTTGGATTTGGAATGGGAGGTTTCCATCTTGCCACCCGAATGCTCAGGAGTGACGGTCCTCTTGGCTGCTTTCTCTTGCATCAGCTTGTCTTCTTCCAACCTGATGAATTTTATAGCCCTGGTTCTGACTTCTTCTAGACTCCTACAAGGAGTCATTACTAGCTCCTCGTAATAAGGGGAATCTTTCTTAAGCCCCATTCTGAAGGCCTCTGTTGCAGTAGACATATCCATGTTGGGGATATCAACAACTTCTTTATTAAATCTACTCAAGTAGTCCTTCAAGGATTAATCAGGTTGCTGGACTATCATATACAGATCACTAGTTAGTTTCTCAAAGACCCTGTTGCAAGAAAATTGGTTAGTTAACATATTGATGAGTTGAGCATAAGATCCAATAGAGCCTAGAGGCTGGTTGATGAGCCATCGTAAGGCTGCCTCGATCAAGGTGGAACCGAAGCCTCTACACAGGCAGGCTTCCTTGAATTGCAAAGGGATGTGTATCACGTCCATCTTTTCCTGGTGTGCTCCAATGGATCGGTTGTCCCATCATACTGCTACATATGAGGAGTGGTGAACTTTTTTGGTATCACCATGTTGGCAATAGCTGGGCTGAAGCACGACTCGTTATAACATGTTGGAGAAGCTTGATGGTATGGCAGGGTAATCCCAGGCATGTTCATCACCATCTCCCTTAATTCCTACAACTGCCTATTCACTGTATTTCCTATATTGGGGTTAACATCAGCGTAAAAGGTATTAAAATCAACATGAGGGTTAACACTCCCTGCTGGTCCTTGAATGGGTGTTGCAAATGTCGCTGCGGCGGACTGGCCAGCTTCAGGATTGGTGACCACACTATCCGTGGCACTAACCATTGGTATGAATCCTACATTATCGGTCAACATTCCCGTATCCCTGTCGAAGACGAGCCTCCTTGGTTGGATAGGGGAGAACATGTTGGAGACCATGTAGGGACCTGGACTCTGGAACCCAGGCGGTACATCTTGGTGCGTTCCGGATGACCCAGATTGGAGAGCGGATACTTCACGTTGCAACCTGGTAACAGTGTTCATTAGCATGGTGGAAGTATCGGTTTGCAGCATCACCTGAAGTCGTAGTGGATGACATTCCGGTAGACATCTTGAGTATTTTCAGTTAATCAAAAGACCAATGATTCCCACAGACGGCGCCAAACTGTTTTGGTCAAATTCAAGCAATTCAACTTCCAAGGGGAAAATTGGGTACAATGGAATAGAATAACGTAAATTTAAGATGTAGGGACAAGATATTTAACGAGGAAAGCCCTTGAACAACTTGTTCACCGGCATAAAACCTTGGAACAATGGAATTTTATTAGTATCGTGATGATGGAGAGCCAACTGAAGTGTAAGTACAAAGAATGTTTGTGTAAAGCATACGTGCGTGTGTGTATATATGTGTTTGCTATTTAAATACAAATGGTGATAATGGTAGCAACTAAGTAAATGCAATCCCTCAACATGCGCCTGTAATCTCGCAGGAGGTTAATGACGATGTCAACATATCCGTTGCTGAATGAATGTTGTTGAAGACTCTATTTGACTTGGTCTATAAAGCTTGCAGAACTCCAGAAAATGGTTCCTACAATGTCGCCATTCAGTATTTCTGAAAAAGGCGGATAGTCCATCAAGTTTTACTGCCAAGTTGTTACCACAAGATGAGGTATCAAGATGTAACATGTCGCTGTAGATTTTTAACCCCGGACATTCCTTATGTACTCCCACGAGGTAATACAGCCCGACGTCAATCCGCAAAACCAAGTCAATGTTGCACCTGTGAAGGTGCTGGTTATTGCCTTGCACAACACATCATCCTCGGAGGAGACCAAACACATGGTGGCCTCAAAGTGTTGCATATGGTTCAGGGCGTTGGTCGCACCTGAATACTTGTCGAGAGAAGGCAGCTTGAAACCTACAGGAGGTCATAGCTCGAGCAGTTCTTTAGACAAGGGACGAAGAGTATTGTAGTTTCATTCACCCTTTCCATCATCCTCCTTCCTGTCATTCTACATTCTCTCCAATCTCCTTCTTAAATTTAGCAGTTCCCTAGCATTCGGGTGGTCGTCCCTTTGAAGGGAGACATGATTCTATCTCTGCCTCTCCTCCTGGTGAGGTTCCCTGTGAGAGTAGGCCCTATGCCTTTCACTTATGGGTGGAGTTACTTCTCTACTCTTTCTGTCCTTGTGAGAGTGCGACCTAGCTGACCTGACAGGCGACCTGTGCCTATCTCCTCTTACTGGCGACCTGCGCCCATTTCTACCTCGATGAGATTGTGACCTCTCAGTTCTGGCAGGCGACCTACGTCTATTCCTTTCAGCATCCCTTTGTCGCCTCAATTCAGATTTCGCCTCCTGCTCCCTATTACGGTTGAGATGACTTCTCAGGTCATTAGTTGGGACAGATATGTGGGAACGAACATGTAGTACTATTCTCTGCTTGCCATTTTGCCTAGCACTCCCATTCTGCATTGCACTTCCAGTAGGTCACCTGTTGGAGGTTGCCAAAGGAGCAAGTCGCTGAGATTCTCCATCACCCTTAGGGGACTCAGGCAACTCGACTAGCTCGTCATGAATGTCCAACAAGCCTTGTAGCAACCTAGCCCGCTTCAACAACATTTCTTTCCTACTGGGGTGATTAGTTGAGGGACCTGCGTTGTCGCCTGCAACAATTCGACCTACCAGTAGCCGCTTTGGCTGTGGCTGAGCTTCTGCTTCGGGCATAGGCCTCTTCTATTGCCTCCTATTATCAGGTAACCCAGTTCCATCAGCAACACTATTGGAGCATGTCGACCTCCTAACCTGGCGCAGTGGGGGAGGAGGAGGAGGCAAGTTAGCATTTCGGTTTCCGGCGCCGTCATCCACATTCTGACCGGCGTTTCCTTCATTAATCTCATCCGAGGCCTCTGAAACATGGCAGTCTGAAGCCATTACATTGGTGTGAGAAAAGTTTTGAGGTAAAAAAGCAACGATTCCCGACAATGGAACCATACTGATGCTGCAAGAATGGTGCTTATCAATCTCCGTCCAGCCGCAAGATTGGTCACCTGGCTACTTGACCTGAAACAAAGAACCCATGACTAGCCGGAATGGTTGTAGGCTTAGTCGCACACCTACTAAATTAAACCGGGACTCGGCCACAAGAATGTAGAAAAGGTAAGTCCAGGGTCGAACCACTGAAGAACGGTATTGCAAACAAACTAGTCACACACACACAAATGCGGGGTTTGTTGGTTGATGAATTAAAATCCTAAGACGAGAATTAAAATCTAAACTGTAAACAATTATGTAAAAGAACACTTTGGACATGTAAAATTATCCCCGTCTATCAATCAATATCACAGGAATGGTTCTTTCTTACTTTCCCCTAGTTACTTGATCACGAGATATAAAATCTCTTCTTTGTTATTAATTACTAGCGGCGACACGCTCAACTAATAATCCTAATCAATACTAAAACCTAGCTGACACGGTCAAGATTCTAAATATTAATTGATGAAAATTATAAGAGATTAAGATCAAGGAATTAATCTATTACTATTTCAAATAGAATTAAAGCCAATTTTACTTTAATCACAATGCAAGATGACACATACAAGAACTGCGAAGGTGCTACAATGAAAACCCTAGTCCGACACGATAAAAGGGAGATCTAGCAATAATCAATCAAAAGGATTAAGAGATTGATCAATTTCTCAAAACCCTAGAAATAGATATGAATTAAGAACAAGTAAAATTGCAATTAGGGAAAAATAAAAAGAAAGAATCAAACCTTAATTGATATTCAAGTTGGTTCAAAATTTACAATCCAAAGCAATGGGAATTTAGCCCTCCATTAAAATCAAAGCATCAATCTTTGTTTCTAGGAAAATTAATGAAAAAGATGATAACCCTAAAATAATGATAAGAGGTAGTATTTATACTCCCTCCCTAAAAACCTAGTTTAAAAAGGAAAAGAAAATAAATTAAAAACATCAAAAATTACAAAATCCCGTCTGCGTGCTGCCAGCCTGCTTGGGGCACGACTCATCCTCTCAGGCACGAGTCGTGACTTCTCCTTCAGCACATTGTCACGAGTCGTGACCTACAGGACGACTCATCCCTGAAATCACGCCCTCTATTACAGTCGTCCCTTTGTTGGGGAATAGTTAGGCATGTTGGGGATGACTCGTCCCCTAGCCTAAAAACTCAAAAATCTTCAGTTTTCTCTCTACTCATTGGCTCGCTTCGGGTCTTCTTCGGTTGACTTGTCTTGACTTTATTGACTTCCATGGATGTAGAACTGATGAACTTGAGCTTCTTTGAGAACCAAAAATGATTACATCATAAAATCTCTAAATTTCTCTCGAATTACATTGTTTCTCTCATAATCCTCACAATACATAAATCACTCAAATTACATCAAACCTATACTAAATACGTGGAAATAAGAAATATAAGGACGGAAAACATAGGAATTAGATAGTATGAATCCGTCCTATCAAATACCCCCACACTTAGACCATTACTCGTCCCTGAGTAATATCCTAAACTCCAATCTAACACCGGTCTAAAACAGATGCATGGAGGGTAAATGATTTCTAGTCTCCTCTACTCCGCCGACAAAAGCCAATCAAATAGATAACCATTGGAGTAATAGAAACTCCGTCTCCTTATAACACCAAAATATAAACCATGAAAATAATGACCTTAGCTTGATACCAACTCCCAATATAAACGGTATCCAAGCTAAGATCCACACACAAAAGCCAAGGGGAACAAAATATGTCCTATCTTTCCCCCACGCTTGGCTCACACTACATCATCCCTCAATTAAAAAGTTTGTTCGGGTGGTAATCCCTCACAACTACCTCATGGAAAACTACTACGCCCCTTATTACTCCAGAACGAATGAGGGTTTCTATCCTATCTCCTCTAAACCAATCCTCCTACTCCAAGGTAAAATCCTACCCGAAACTCCGAATCCCCCCTTATGACTCCAACTCCGGTGATATACAATATATGCATACAATTCACTTCCTCACCTTTTGCCTAGGTGTCGTTTCTGGTTTTCACCTAGCCTCTCTTTTCTTTTCTTCTTTTTTTTTTTCAATTTTTTTTTCATTTTTATTATAACAACCTACTGTACAGATAGAAAAATCCCCAATACCCCCACGCTTAAACCGCACACTGTCCTCAATGTGTATGAAATAAAGAGTAAGTGTGATAAAAATGATAAAGGAAGGGACAAGGAGATACCGTCACTGACGAGAGCCGGAACCTTCTCCCTGATAATAGGTCTGACGGGAAGAACACCTCTGAGCACGAGCAGTGGCTCTCGAATGCATCATAGCCAAATATTCCTCTAAAACTGGCTCGTAACTTCGGGGCTCTGTCTGCATCGCCCATGCCTCTAACTACCTAGATCGGGCTCCCGAAATGGCAGCTTTATCCTCCAACCCCTCAAAACGATCCTGAACCTCCTCCCATCTAACATCCTCTAAAGCATGTCGGCTCTACTCCCGAGCTATCCTTGATTTTTCCTGCTCATCCAAATATGCCTTCATCATAGCCCATTGATCCAAAGAACCTTGTGAGTTCTGGTTATTGTTATGCTTTCCACTTTGACCTCCCTGTCGCTTCTGGTCCTGCTCTTCATCTTCCTCCTCATCAACCGGATCCATTTCATCCTCTACACCTGGCATATGCCAATGCCTGGCCTGCGTACCACTCGAAAAGGTTGCCCCTACTGTGCAAGAGACCGTTCTTTTGGGAACACCATATTCAAACAATAAAGCCCTATTGTCTCCCACCATCGGATCCCTCACAAACTTATCATATTGCATAAGCCAATCCCTAGAATAAATACCCGTGCCCCCCGTCAATTTCATCGCCTCGGGCTTTAGATTTTCCAAACACGCTTTCGCTAGCAAAGTAATCATCCCCCTACTGAGATGTTTCCCTTTTTGCTCAAAGCAAATGCCTCACATCTACTAACAAAAATCTCAACCCAGTCCGGGATCACTTGAACACTCCTCAACCCCGTTCTCAAGAGATTTACCATTGCAACATTAAGCTGGGCTGGCTCTCCATTTGCAAACCATGACATTGATAACCCTCTATAGAATAACTTCCAAGCCGGGTGAGAAAGAGAGGAAGTCCGAAGGTGCTTCTTATTACACGGTAATCCTGTGAGCTCAGAAAATAAAAAACATCCCGCCCCATCAACTTCCAACCAGTTTTCCCTAGGCTGATCAACACTAAAGACTTCCCTCAACTCAATAAAGGTTACCCTATATTTTTCATCATCCAAATTAAACCAAATTGAATTTCCTTGTGACCCCTTAACCACCTCCAAGGTTGATAAGAACTCAAGGGAGTATCTCAAATATGTATCGGCCCTCTTCCCCAGGAAGTTTCCTAGCCCAACATGTGTCATCAACTCTGTTACCAATGTATCTAAACCCAAATCCCTCAAAAACCGGCATATGAAGGAAGGTCGTGACTTGAAACTTTCTACCCTCCAAATTCCTCCATTTTTTCTTTTGCGCGACGATCAATTGGGTCAAACCCAAATAAGGCAACGATGCATTAGGGGGAGTGGGATCATTTGGGACTACGGGTTGCGGGTTTTGTCTAACCCTCTTGTTGCTACTACCACCCCCTTTAGTGTCTCTTTCCTTAGGAGGCATACTATCACTGCAATAACCACCCACAAATCCTCCCCACAAAATTCACAAAGTGAATGCAACAACAAAACACCACCACAATCAAATTCTCCTTCCAATTCCCAACCGAACCACCACACTACAATTTCAGCACAACCCAACAATTTAATGTGCAAGAGAGAAAGTGATGAAGTTTTACCTTACTATAGCTCCCAATGTAGTCACAACCCTCCTTGTATCATCCACAGGTAGCCTCCCACAAATTTTGACCAAAAACATTAACTTTGACTTTCAAGGGTTTTGAAATTTTTCGAATTTTGGAATGATTGAAGGCTAAAATTTGGTAATGTGGGTCAAAATTAGGGAAAGAGGGTGTTTTGTGGGTTTACTTCGAAGAAAATTGAGAGAAATTGGGTAGAAAATAGGATTTGGGGTAGAGAGAGAAAGCTTGGATTTTTAATGGTGGTTAGGGGGTTGAAGATGAAGATAGAGAGGGAATAGGGACGAATTGGGTGAGGGAAACGAATTTGATGGTGTGGGTGGTGGATTAAGGTGGCTTTAATGGAGGATTTGGATGGGTTTTTGTAGGGTGAGAGAGAAGACGAAGAAGACACGATTGAGAAGGAGAGAGAGATGACGAGGGGGGAGGGTTTAAAAACCCCTTTTGATTTTTTTTTTTAATTATTTTTTTCTTTCTTTCTTTTTTCTTCCTGGACTCCTCACGCCCCAAGGGATGAGTCGTCCTAAGGGGCACGAGTCGTCCCCAACTGGCACCTCTCTGCTGCACTTGTCCCCCCTTTGGGGAATAGTTGGCTTTGATGGGGACGAGTCGTCCCTTGGCCCATTTCCAGCCTTTTTGCCTTTTTTTTTTAATAAGAAACAGGCCCCATGATTGATTTTTTTTTTCTGGGCACCCGTTTTGCTCCTTTCTCCTTTGTTTCTCCCTTCACAACACCACAACACAAATACCTTTAGTAGCACCGATTCCAAATATAATAAAAAAATGCTAAATGAAAGATGAATAAATTTTGGGTTGCCTCCCGGTTAGCCGCCCTTCTTTACCATCTTTAGGTAGACCAAATACCGGGTAAGCCCCCGGCAAAGCATCAAGTTTTAAGTCGTTGACAAGACTCAGAAAGAAGGACTAATCATAATTAGGATTTTGGAGATAATGGACCTCCACATCCTCATTTATTACCCCGCCATCATGATACAATTTTAGGCGTTGACCATTTACCTTAAAAACTTTATCTCCGGAGAGACTACCAATCTCAACCGCACCATGCGGATATACCTCCCTCACAACAAAAGGTCCGGTCCACCGAGACCTTAGCTTTCCGGGAAACAACCGGAGACGGGAATCAAATAGGAGGACTTTTTGACCAACCTTAAAGTCCTTCCTACTGATCATTTTATCATGCCAAGCCTTTGCCCGCTCCTTATAGAGTTGGTTGTTCTCATAAGCTTCTCTCCTAATCTCATCCAACTCATTTAATTGCAACTTTTTCTCCTCACCGGACCCATCTATGTTCATATTAAATTTCTTAATGGCCCAAAATGCTCTATGTCAACTCCACTGGTAAATGACATGGCTTCCCAAACACTCACCGGTATGGGGACATACCGATAGGTGTCTTGTAAGCCGTCCGGTAGGCCTATAAAGTGTCATCAAGCCTAAGAATCCAATCCTTCCTAGATGGATTCACAGTTTTCTCAAGAATGGAATTAATCTCCCGGTTAGACACCTCCGCTTGGCCATTAGTTTGGGGATGATAGGCCATTAGTTTGGGGATGATAGGCGGTCGAAATCTTATGAGTAATATGATATTTCTTAACCAAAGCTTCGACCGTCCTATTACAAAAATGTGTCCCCCTATCACTAATGATGGCCCTAGGCATACCAAACCTACACACGATGTTAGTCCTAAGGAAATTGACCACTGCCTGTGAATCATCGGTGCGCGTGGGGATTGCTTCAACCCACTTGGAAACGTAGTCGACTGCTAACAAGATGTACAAAAAGCCAAATGAATTGGGAAAAGGACCCATAAAGTCAATTCCCCATACGTCAAAAATCTCACAATTTAAGACGAAATTTTGTGGCATCTCATCACGTCAACCAATATTACTAACCCTTTGTCACCTATCACAAGATTTGCAAAAATTATCACAGAATAAGGTAGGCCAATAAAAACCACTCTCAAGCACTTTCCTCACCGTGTTTCTAACACCGAAATGACCACCACATGCATGCTCATGACAGAATCTAAGGATGGAATGAATCTCACTATCGGCTACACACTTAAGAATCATTTGGTTCGCACAATGCCTCCACAAATAAGGCTCATCCCACACATAATATTTGGCCTCACTCCGGATTTTATCCTTCTTAGACTTAGTAAGTCCCGGAGGGAACTTTTGAGACACAAGAAAATTGACCAAATCAGCATACCACGGTGCGGACGACTGAACCACCCAAAGAGACTCATCGGGAAACTCACCCCGAATAGAAAAGTGACTAGAGGGTTCATCCTCTTTAAGCACAAGGCGACTCAAATGGTCGGCCACAAGATTATCGGCCCCTTTCTTATCCTTCACCTCAATGTCAAATTCACTCAATAAAAGGATCCACCTAATAAGTCTAGGTTTCGCCTCTTTCTTGGTCATTAGATACTTAAGAGCAGCATGGTCGGTGTAAACAATGACTTTGGTGCCTAAAAGATAAGACCGAAACTTCTCAAAAGCAAACACAACCACCAACATCTCCTTCTCGGTTGTGGTATAATTCCTTTGGGCATCATTAAGGGTCATAGAAGTATAGTAAATGACATGGGACGCCCTATCCACCTTTTGACCCAAAACAACCCCTATCGCATAATCACTAGCATCACACATGATATCGAAGGGACGAGACCAATCGGGTGCTTGGATTATGGGGGTGGTGGTCAACCTAGACTTCAACTCATCAAAGGCCCCCTTACACCTCTCATCAAAATTAAAATCCACCTCTTTTTGTAACAAAGTGCATAGGGAAGAGTCGATTTTGGAAAAATCCTTTATGAAGCGCCGGTAAAACCCCGCATGACCGAGGAATGACCGGACCTCACGAACATTTGAGGGATAGGGGAGGGAAGAAATAACATTAATTTTTGCCCTATCGACCTCTATACCTTTCTTGGATACAACATAACCCAAAACAATGCCTTGCTCGACCATAAAATGACACTTTTCATAATTCAAGACCAAATTCATTTCAATGCAACGATCTAAGACAAGAGCTAAGTGAGCAAGGCATTGGTCAAATGAGTCTCCATGAACAGTGAAATCGTCCATGAAGACTTCCATGAAATTCTCAACAAAGTCGGAGAAGATGCTCATCATGCACCTTTGAAAGGTCGCAGGTGCGTTACTGTAAGTACCCAAATCTGGCTCATGCCTTCCGGTTAAATTTCCCGGCAATTTCGGTAAGTTTCCCGGTAATTCCCCGGACCTTCCTAGTGTTCCGGAAATATTCCGGAACAGTTCCAAATTGAATAAAAGGCTGAAAAGGAGCCTTCCCAATTAAGAAACACGTTTTTCTTAATTGGGAGGAGGCTTCTAGAATTTGTCACCTTGCATGGTTCTAGAAATGCTGAGTCACAAGGGATAATGCCGCACGGCTGCATTAGCTCGAGGTCCCTAGCCACACGGCTTCATTGGCGATTTCTAGACTGCCTATAAATAGAGCCCTCCTCTACCCATTAAACAACAACAAAAATAACCCACAAATACTCATAATACGTGAAGAAACCTCCCAAGAACAGCTGGAAGTTCAAGAAGGTGAAGAAGAAGCTCAAGAAGTCATCTCCCTCCTCCTTGAAGGCCCAAGATCAAATCCTCTCCTCCTAGCTTCATCCAAAGAAGAAAAGGAAGCCATTGGTAACCTCGCACGCCCTAACCTTGCATCTTAATTGCTTTATAATTGCTCATTGCATTGCTTTTATCTTGCTTGGGACTTGGTAGATTAAAGATCATATCTTTATAATCCCCCTTCCCCTTTGCATGCATTAGGCACCATTTGCCATTAAAAATGTAGTCTTTATCCATAAAGGTGCATCCTTTGCACCTAAAAACCCCATTTTTCCATAAAAACATCATCTTCATGCATCCTTTGCATATAAAAATCCAATCTTTCTTCATAAAAATGCATCCTTTGCATTCAAAATCCCTTTTCCAAGCATCATTTGCTTTAAAGATCATGTCTTTATCCTAAATTAAGCATCCTATGCTTTTCAAAATACAATCTTTATGCATCCTTTGCATATTCAAACAATTTCTTCACAAAAATGCATCATTTGCATAAAAATTGTGTCTTTATGCATCCTTTGCAATAAAGATCATTTCTTTAAATCAAATGCATCCTTTGCAACCCAAAAATGTCATCTTTTCATTAAAAATGTCATTTTTACATGCATTCCCCCATTCCTCCATTAGTAACCTCGGAACAGACCGGTGTAAGAGATTCTATCTTTACATCGTTCCTTCCATAAAGGTTTCATAAATTTCTTTAGAAAGGGACACCTTTGAACCCTATATCTCCGATTATCGCTTAAGACGAGTATGAAGCATCTATACGAGCTCGACCATCTTAAAGTGTAGGATTGATGGGCTAAGGACCCTCCTTTTCTAAAGAACCTCATCTTTGACTATAAAGAGAGTCATTCTCTCGATCACGCAAGTCCCGAGGTCTAAAAAAAAGCGATGATCACAAGTCCAAGATGAGGACGGGATCATAATCCCGAATACATAAAATCCAAGAAATCGGCGACAACCAACAAATGGTTTGTACGTCGGAAGACGACTTGGGACATTCCCTCCTTTATTTTCAAACACATGCACACAAGAAAGCACGCAAGCAAGCACGATTAATGGGATCTTGGGAGACTTGCTCCGGCAAGGCACCTTGGGTGAACGACGATCCGTTCTTCCCAAGGGGTAACTTAACCTCCGAACCCATAAAAATCCTTTTTTCAAAGTTTTGAGGAAATCAAAATGGCGTGGCGACTCCGTTTTTCAAATTAAATCGGATGTCTTCAAACTCGCGTGAATCCAACAAACAAAAAATTTGGGCACACATTCACAGTTTGGCGACTCCGCTGGGGAAATCCCAAAGGAGAAAAGCTTTATTTTCAAAACAAAAAATCGATACTCGGTATATAGGTGGAAACCACTTGCCCTTCCTGTACACTCCCTGATGTGGGAGTTGGGATAACCGGTGGTTTAACAATCCCACGTACCAGTATCCCTTTTCGAAAAAAAAATTTGAAAAAAATAAAAGAAAGCTTTTCCCTTTGAGCGGGTTAGACTCCCGTCGCTGATTTCATTAATCGTGCTTGCTTTCTTTACCTTGCATTGCATCATTTGCATCTTGGAATCTGTGCATACTTTGAACGGGAAACAACCCGAAAAATAGCAAAAGGAGTGGAACTTGGAAAATTGATCCATGCAGTCGTACGGCTCAATCCTCCTTGGATTCTGACCAGGCGACCTCGGTGGCAATTCCACCGGGAAAAATCATGGTTAATCTGGCGGTCCTAGCGGCTTGGGGCTACTCGGCTCCATGGCGGCCAGGGCTCCCGAGAAAATTTACGTGCTTACGTGTTGCATTTTCCCCGTCCCGAAAATCATTCCTTTAAAACACATTTTGAAAATCTCTGTTTTAACTCAAAAGGAACATTTTTAGGAGACCGCACACTACGCACTTTGATATATCTGTACACTTTGCACGCACGTCCTTCAAACAGGGTGGTTCAGTGCGATCACGGACAGCCTTACGATGCTCCCGGGCGCGCACGGAATCATCCCAACCTCCCCATGGCGGCCGGTGTCGACCAATGCACGATCCGTGTCACACGTTTCAAAAAACCGTGACTTTTTGGTTGGTTTTTGGTCTAGTCCGTGTCATATAGCCCGGTTGCATACCCTCGTAAAGGTCAAGCCTTAGTTCATAACGGAGGCCAGATTTTCGCTCAAGCGAACTACGCCAAAATTCCGACAAGGAAAAATTGGCGAGATCTCGACTCCGACATTGACTATTGACCTTGACATGCACGGAATGCGTAAGAGTCGAGACCGAGTCTTTTCCAACAAATCAAAAAATCTTTCGCTCAAGCGAAGCTCTGCCAAAATTCCGACAAGGAAAAATTGGCAAGATCTTGACCCAGCATTGACTTCGATTCTAACTCACGCCGGCGTATGCAACGAAGTTCAATGTGACCTTTGTGTCATCCGGCTTTTGCCGCCGACCCATGCCTATTATCTTCTCGGACATTACCGAAAGTCAACGTCATTCGCTCAGCGAAATTCTGCCAAAATTCTATCAAGGCAGAAAGACGAGACTTTCTCGGTATTGCCTTGACTATAATCCGCATCGCTCGTGCGTTGAAAGTTCCTATGACCCGCTAGACCCGTTAGGAGCGTTCTTTACTCTCGGTCGGTGGGATCCGCGTGCCCTATAGGACCCTCGCAGGTGTCCACCTGGGAGGTCGAAATACGGGTGGAATACGAGGGGCTTATAGACGTAGTGACGGAACCCAGCGATCCGGGATCTAGAGTAGTTACGAAAAAGAAGGGCAAATCCCCTTTTCCAACCAAATAGATATTAATAAAAGACAACATTTTAAGTAAAAATTTGGAAGATTCTAATTTGCATATTGCACAGGCCTTGACTAAACACCTACCCGAGTCTAAACCTTTCCTATCCCTTTCCGCGGCGAGAAAGAAGTGGGTGAGAACACCGGGTCGGCGACTTGTTAGCGCGAGAATTCTCGAGCAGGTTCGCGAGAATCCTCGGTTTGGTCGATCCGAGAGTCGAGAATGTCCGATTCGACGAGAGAACAGCCTTGGTTTGGGTAACCGAGATGACTAGGGAAGAAGAGCTAGCCTATAGCCAATCCCTCCTCCATCCACATATAATCCTTTGCCAAAAGCTGTCCCTTTTCGGTCTTCCCCAACATCCGAGCCGTCGGGGTCAGACACCCTCGCGGCCTTTGCATCCCAGGTGGGACTCTTTCCCTCCTTTCGGCCTAATCCAAATCTCCTTACCCTTGGAATCCCGGTACCACCACGACCTCTCTAATTTCGTCAACGCACGTGAATTTGCCTATCTCTCGGAGCGGTGGTAGTGAAGAATCGGTCGGAAATGAGAATAGGAATGGATGGATTTGGTGATGATGACGGTTCGGTAGAAGGAATGGACTTGGAGTCGGCGAAGTGAAACCTAAAGGGCAAGATGAGGTAGAAAACCACGGACACTGGAATAGGGGATGAAATCACTTCAAAGTGTATTTGCGGCTGTGTAAAGGCTCGGAAAAGGAAAAGGATGCTAGCTTAGATGAGGCGGTATATGAGTCCTACATCTTAGAGTTCAATACTCCTTACAAAGACTTGGTCGGTGAATGGAGGGATTTAATTGAAGCCCTAGGCGAAAGAGGAAAGTGGGCTCCACCCGCCGTCTGGAAAACATAAGCGTCGCGGAAGCCAAACTCTCATCGGGGAGAGTAGACTGCATTACGGTGTTAGTAGTCACTCCACGAGACCTTGTACGAAGAAGAGTGTATGGATGCCACTGGAAAGAGTCTTAAGTCTCGAGCGACCCCGAGTCCCTTTATGTCTGTGACGACAACGATGTTTTCTTGGTAATTCCCAAGTCGGAGGAGGAGTCCAAGATACCTCTTATATGGCGTCAAGTATCCCGACACGCTTTTGCCCTCATTGGTCATCAAAGTCAAGACGAAAGTTCCGCGAGAGTTCTTGCGGTGATGCGGATGAAGACACGGTCGAAGTGCCGGAAGGAACAGTAGAAGAGTGGTTAGCCCGAAGCCAAAAGCCCGAGAAAACCTTCCGACGGTGAAGAACGAAACCCGCCATGAGGTTTGACCCCTTGAAATCCTTATTGATGATGGAATTTCTCACTTGAGAAAATGTTTGGCCAACGTCAAAGATGCCGTCGGAAAGTGACCCCTAGAGAAAGAAGGGACATGCTTGACGGTGATGAGGAATGTGATCCCACTCTGTTGAAAAAATTGTTGGACCGGATGAGAAAGCCATTCGCCGGGCTCCAAACCACGAAGGTGATAACTCTGTTGCATGTTGACTTTGAAAAGTTTGAATGAGGCTGTGAAGGCTCTAAACGGAGAAGGAAAAGGCGAAACCGGCCAAGCTGCTAAGCCAATCGGAGAGTCGAGAACCTTGAGAAGGTCGAAAGCCGGTAACATTGGGATCGAGATTCGAGAAGCGGCCTATGCCTCCGGTAGCGCCGTTAATCGGATTAATCGGCGAGAATTGGCCATACGCCGGCAGAGCCCGCCTCGACTTTGAAAGAGCTAACGAGAATCCTCCGGTAGGAATAATGACCCGGAAAATCTAATGTCTATGTGATGACTCGATGCAGACGAGATGAGTATTGAGCGGCCTAAGGGTGACAAAAGGAATGCCATCTCGGAGCCAAAGACGAGATAAGAGGCCTTATAAGCCGGAAGTAGAAAAACCGGACTCGACAAAGAGGATCCGGTGTTGACTCGGTTGAAGTGTACCCAAGCCAATATCTCCTTGTGGTCCCTGTTAACCTCTTCGTACCCTCATAAGTTGAAGCTAGAAGAAAGTTTGGCCAAGACCATGGTGCCCATAGATGTCACCCCAGACGAGGTCGTCCAAATGATTGGAAGTATCCATTACGGAAACATCATTACCTTCAGCGACTTGGACTGCCAAAGTATGGGGCTAGTCATAACGAACCTCTTTACATCACAGTCCGAGTTAGAAGAGCGTCGATTGCCACGGGTATTAGTCGATGGAGGGTGCAATGAATGTCTTGCCGGCCAAGATGATGGACTTATTGGACTTGAAGCCAACCGATTTGAAGCCTTCTAGTCGAGACTATTAAAGCCTATGACTCCCTTTGCACGGTCGGTTTTGGGGATTGCTACTCTCAGTTGTGGTTCGGAAAAAAGGTCATGGACGTTGATTTTCAAGTGATTGATATTCGATTTCATTCTTGCTCTCTCTTGGGACGGCCCTGGATCCATCGGATAAATGGGGTAGCCTCTACTTTGCACCGGTGCGTCAAATTTCGATCGAATGATGGTACTATCACCACCATTTACGGAGGCAGTGTCACGGTAGAAGGAACCGGCCTTTGGAGACATCCCGATATTGGAAATCAAACATGATGACGAAGGGTTGGCATTGACGGGATTCTCTGTAGCTCCTTCCAAAGCACAAGTGTGTTGCCTTGACCTCACCACTACTTCCGATAAAATCCCTCCTGCCATGAGAATGATGAGAAAAATGGGTTATCTTAGGGACTTGGATTGGGTAGAAGACTTCGGGTCGCAATACCATCATCGATGTAAAGGAGCAGACTACCGAGATACGGCTTGGGGTACAAACCGAATGGCGAGAAAAGCTAAAGGGGTCCGGCTTCATCCCTACGGTTTATCCACGACCCATTACTTTACAAAAGGCGGGACACAATACGATAAAAGTGATCACCGAGATCTCCTTGCGAGAAAACCCTTACGGAAAATCTTGAGAAAATGAGGGAAAGCCGGCCAATCCTATTCGAAGAATGTTCCTTGACTTGCCGAGACATTCTGGGGCTACCACTACCGTTCGAGCGAGTATGTCTTCAAAGGGAACTCGAGACGGCGTCGAAAGAGTCGGCATCCGGGGTAATGGACTTCTCTGCTTTCGAGTTAGCTCTTAGAAGATCGGCGGATAGAAGGCCAATAGTGAAGACGGTGAGTGGGGCTTGCTACGGTTGTTTGATGAAGAAGCACGAGATCCCAGATTTGATCGACTTCGGCTCGAGATGATGAGATAGTTGCCGTAATTGGAGATGGTGGTGAAAATCCTTTTGATCCCCGCACTTTGGTAACTAAGACGAGAGATGCCGTTGAAGAATTGGGAGACGTTCTCGGGACCGATAGCCGGCCGACGACAAATGATAGCGGAGCTTGGATTGGTACCTCGTCCTTCTCAACCCGGTCGTGTCAAACACCTGTTGTCCATACGGTCGAGTCGGGAATCTTTGAATTCCAGTCCTGCGAGTCATCAGAAGGCCTCACGCTGAGGACTATCAAAATGTAATCGATGTCATCTTTCCCCTTATTTTGAATGAAATGACGGATCTTTACGAGTATCCTCTTATTGCCAACTTAACAAATGATAAATTAACTCAAAACTTAACAACAGTTAATAATGAATCATTTGAACAAGATGCAAACACACTAAATGAACAATACATTAAAGAAATCTTTAAGCGGGTTTGAGAAAAGAGGAAAACCGGGCCCAAGGCCGAGGAGGTTTTGACAAGTGTGAACTTGGGTGCTTGTCGAGGAACCTAAAGAGACACGAGATCGGAAACTTCTTCCCGGGGGGTTGAGCAGGACGGGCCGATCGATCTGCTCGGGAATACGTCGACGTGTTTGCATGGTCATACGGGGATATGCGGGGGCTAGACAGGTTCGATAGTAGAGCACGAGAATCCCTCTAGCACCGGATGCTAAGCCGGTAAAACGAGCGAGGAAGATCAAGCGAGAATGGTCTCTACGAGGTCAAAGAAGAAATTGAGAAGCTACTGCGGGTAGGATTCATCGAGTCATCGAATATCCGACATGGTTATCCAATATTGTGACCGTCACCAAGGCCAATGGGAAGGTGCGGCTTTGTGTGGATTTCGAGATCGAACAAGGCCGGCCCCAAGGACGATTACCCTTTGCCAAACATAGACATCTGGTGGACTCAGCTTGCCAACTACGAAGTCAAATCCTTCGTTGATGGCTTTGCGAGGCTACAACCGAGATCAAGATGGCCGAGGAAGACCAAGAAAAGCGGCCTTCACCACACCGTAGGGAACTTGCTTGTTATACGGTGATGCCATTTGGGCTTAAGAACGCAGGGGCTACTTACGAAAGGGCGGCGACCGCGCTTTTTCATGACATGATCCACAAGGAGATTGAGGTCTACGTAGACGACATGATAATCCACTCCAAAGGCGAGGACGGGCGGCACTTTGTTGACTGCGGAAGTTCTTTGAGAGAGTGAGACAACATTCCATGAGACTAAACCTGCCAAATGCACCTTCGGAGTGACAAGGGGAAAAGTGCTTGGGTATATGGTCACGGAGCGAGGTATCGAAGTTGACCCCCAAAGATCAAAGCCATTATGGATATGAGGCCACCTCGGACCCGGACGAAGTCAAGAGCTTTATGGGAAAAGCTGCGGTACATCGGCCGTTTCGTCAATCGGTTGACCACTATGTGCGAGCCCATCTTCAAGCTCATGAAGAAGAACGTAGACACGAGAATGGACCGAAGAATGCCGGGATGCTTTTGACCGAGATCAAGGCATACTTGGTACATCCTCCGGTGCTATGCCCCCACATAGACGAAACCTCTTACGCTCTATCTCACTTTGTCATGATACGGCGGTTGGGGCTATGCTTGCTCGGGAGAAGAAAGACTCTCGGGTAGAGAATGCCATTTACTTTGTCGGCGGAAGGCTGCGGGGAAGTGAGCTCAATTACTCGGCATGTGAAAAGACACATGCGGGAGCCCAGTGCAGGTAGTCGGCAAGTTGAAGCATTATATGCGAAGCCCACCTGTGAATTTGGTCTCAAAAATGGACCCCATCAAGTACATCTTTGATAAGCCTTCCCTCTCGATGCGTCTAGCAAAGTGGTCCTTCTTCTTAGCGAGTACGACATCAACTATGTGACCGAGAAAGGCCATCAAGGGTCAAGCGTTGTCGAGACCACTGGCAAACTTCCCAGTAATGAAGACGAGAGGGCACGAACCCCAATTCCCGAGATGAAGGGATCTTTGCGGTCGAGCACGAAAACCGATGGCAATTATTCTTTGACGGAGCCGCTAACAAAAGAGGAAACGGTATCGGGATGCTCTTGGTCGATCCGAAAGATGAGCATACACCCATAGCCCTCAAGTTGAACTTCCTTGCCACGAACAATGTTGCGAGTACGAAGCTGCATTCTTTGGTTTGGAAGGCTGCCTTAGAAAGGAATGTCAAGGAGCTAGAAGTTTACGGAGACTCGGCCACGATCATCAACCGGGTTTCCAACAAATGGAAGGCTGTGGACCCTAATCTGCGGCGGTATCATGCCCATATGGAGGAGTTGGTGGACGGTTCGGAGAAGTGACCTTCCACTACTTGCGAGGAAAAGAAACGGTCGCGAGATGCCTTAGCTACTCTAGCCTCATTGGTAGAGATCCACAGGAAAAGCCATAAAACCCTTGAGTGGGTAGAAGAGAAGCTGACCTTACATTTGTGAAGTAGACACAGGACCCGAGCCTATAAAGGAACCTGGTACAATCAAATTTACAGTTCCTCAAAGATGGAGAGTCGGCTTTCGAGACGAAGAAGGTAGACCAAAAGAAGGTGTCGAGCCAAAGCTTACAAGCCTTGAAAAGGTTGGCCTCCCATTATGTCATTCTAGGAGGCAACCTGTACAAGAAGCGGTACCAAGGACCACTCCTCTTGTGCGTCACTCAAGAAAGGGCCAAAGAGTTGATGGTGAAGTCCACAATGGTCCTGCGGTCCTCATATGAATGCCGAGCCACGATGCAAGTGATCCTCGAGAATGGGTTACTCTTGGATTTCCATGGAAACGCAGTGTGTCCGGCCACGTCAGAGCATGCGACAAGTGCCGGCGGTTTGCCAACCTCAACCATCTCCCGCCTCATGACTGTCTTGCATGACGACTCCTTGGCCGTTTGCAACTTGGGGTATTGACGTGATAGGGAAAATAGCCCGGCGGAAGCAATGGGCATGAATTTGTGCTAGTAGCCATCGACTACTTCACCAAGTGGGTAGAGGCCAAGTCCTACAAGGTCCTCACTTCCAAGAAGGTTGCCCGATTCATCAAAGAAAACATAATGTGCGAGATATGGGGTGCCCAGCGAGATCATTTCCGATAATGGGTCGCACTTTGAAGGGGCTGCGATAGGTTCTTTGTCGAATCAGAATCACTCGCCACAAGTCGTCTCCGTACGGACCTCGAGACTAATGGAGCCGTGGAAGGCTGCTAATAAGACGCTCGAACGGATCATCAGGAAAATGGCCACCGTGGTCGCGATTGGCGAAAAGCTGCACTTGGCACTCTGGGGCTCTGAGCGTCTGTCGGAAACGGCTACGGGAGAAACTCCTTTTGCCTAACCTACGGGATGGAAGCGGTGTTACCGGTGGAGTTGGAAATCCCGTCATTAAGGGTCCTCTGGAAAACAGTGTCAATGAAGTAGAATGGTTGCGCGGCCGGCATGATGAGTTGGCCTGCTTGATGAGAGAAGGCTAAAAGCCATGGAACACACCCGAGCCTACCGGAGGCGGATGGCTAGAGCGTTTGACAAAAGGTTAAGGCCGGAGACATCAAAGAGGGTGACTTAGTGTTGAAAGTGAAGCCCTACCGAGAGGCAAACCCCACAGGAAAATGGGAACCCGTTTGGATCGGCCCTTATGTGGTGCGAGAAGATACTATCGGGAGGAGCCATGAAGCTTGCGGACACAGACGGCAATCCCTTTGTCCACCCGAGTCAACGGTGATAAGCTCGAAGATACTATGTCTAAAGAAAAATAAAAAAAATATAAAAAAAAAAAAGTGCAAAAAGAGTAATACCCGGCTAAATTTGAAAACCCCAAAAAAGGGCGGTCTAGGCAAAGACGGGGTTGCACATAAAAAAAAAAAAAGAAAAAATCTTAGTGCAAAAAGAGTAATGCCCGGCTAATTTGAAAACCCCAAAAAGGGCGGTCTAGGCAAAAAACAGTTGCACATAAAAAAATAAATAGTTCACGGAATGAACTACGAAGACTGAGCCCCTTAGTCTTTCTTGTAAAAGGGAACGTGGCGGCCATATATGGTTCGGTCTAAACAATAAAAAAGGGCAATCAAGCTTCCATGAAGTGTGTCCTAAATAATAAAGGGTATTTCAGTTTTCATAAAACGGGTCCCAATCAATAAGACATTTGAATTTCCATGAAATGTGTCTTGATTAATTTCTAAGATAATATTTCTTGTTCATTACAAGTTAAAAACTTCTTGATGAGTTCAAGCACGGTCTACTCTTGACTCTGCTAACTTTGCTACAAAGATCTAAGATACAAAAATGCCTAAATAAACTAATGTGTTTGCAAAATGGCAATAAGGGAATCCTAAGAAAAGATTTGTCAGTCGTCATTCGCTGAGTCTTCTTTGGTCTTCTTCCCTTTACCTCGACCCCGTCGAGTTTTCTTCCTCTTCTTCTCTATAAGGTCGGTATCCCTTATCCCGATCTCAGGTATCCTCAGCTGGAGCCTCTACCAAACCCGTGTCAATAAGTGCCCTCTCTACGAGCACGAGTCCGCACTTCCTCCCTGCGAGCCTCGGTCAAAGGAGCGACCTCGGACAATCTCTTGTATCGAGCCTCCATATCACGATCGGAGTCACCCAGGCGGTTATGGCGACTCGCCTTAGCCTCGGTCTCCCTCGAGTCCTACTCGAGTCACGGTCGGCCCCCAATAAAGCTGACGTCTCTCCCCCAAAATGACTGAGTCGCTCCCATTTCCCTCTCGTACCGGTCCAAGTAGACGGTGGTCAAGATGGTGCTCTTCTGCTCCTGAAGATAGCCACAGGTGGGAAAGCGGCATATGTCCAAGCCCTCGAGAAGAATGAGAAGGCATTTGGATCTCTCATGTCCAATGGCACCACCTCCATGGTCCGGATGTCCTCCCAATCGCTCGATGGCTCCTGTAATGCCCCAAGCTGCTGGATACCAAGCGGGGAATGTAGAAGGATGACCGGCGAGAACCACTGGAACCCTCGCGGCATAAGACTCTGAAATATCCTCTGAGTACGCAATCTCCGGTGAGGTATCCACCAACGGATGTCCGAAGTGGATAGCCTAGCCATCGTCGGCTCCGGCTACCACTGGTCTGTTGCCTCGGTGCACCTCTCAGAAATCACCCGAGGGCAGGTCGGCAAAGCCCACTGGCAAAGCCAGAGCCTCTCCTGCGGCCACAAAGTCGGCACGGCAGTGGACTCCCAGACCTCATGAAATGGTCTCCCCTAGCCATCCTGTCGATGCCATGAATGTCTCTCCCAAAACCAATGGGACAATATCCTTCCCGGCCTGCAGTCTCGACCATGTCAAGAGACCACCATGACAGATCCCCACGGACTCGGCGGTGAACAAAGCGAGAAAATATGCGAGAGAATGAAGGCATCCATAGCCAGTGGTCGCGGCCATAGCCGGAGACCCAAACCTGCCCGGGATATCAGAAAGGTCAATCCTGTCCGGGGCTATCATCATCCCCTCCGCCTCTTCCAAAGGAATCTGCGAGAAAAGATGCAAGCTTTACCGCTACCGGCACGTCTCCGATCAGCGGAATAGATATAGCCTCAATCTCGGGACCCCCAATCAAGGCTCGGAAGTCTTCATGCGTTGGGACAATCTCGTTGTAGGAAAAGCGATAAACATGTCTCGGACGTCCCAAAACCTTCTGCTTTGCTCTCAAAAGGTCCCAATCGGGCGGGAGATCCCTCAAATGCCATAAAGACTTGATCTTGAAGGAAGAATCAAGCGGCCCCTTGTGAGATTGGAAGTTATGCTTCACCCAAGATTGAAGATCGGACGAGAAAACGGTCTCGCTTCCCCCTTTGCAATCGACGGGCTTCTCCATTGCAAGATGACCAAAGATGGTGTCTTTAAGTCCAAAATGTGCTGCAGGAACAATTGGGACAAGTCTAGAGTGAAAATGAAATGAAATGGCCAAGCCTTGCTTTTATTCGAGAAAATGACCGGTTCAGACAGGACTGTGAGCCGCATGGCTTCATTTGCCCTTGGGACCTTTCCGCACGGCTACATTAGCCATCTGCAGAAAAAAATCTGCAGCAACCAAGTTGCTGCCCAAGGGAGTTTTCACCCCACTTTTTCAACCAAAACCTGTACAAAAACATATCCAGAAGCCATTCAAGCATTTACATACCATTATAAATCATTTTGGCCCGATTTCGGCCCCAATTCCAAGCAAAAAACTGCCCAGAGGCTCGGATAATATGCAAATTTAAAAAGCATAAATTAGAAAAGTAAATAAAGCATTAATACAATGTCTTCGCCCCATCGGCGCCAGAATAAAGCAAAAAATAAACAAAGTGTGCATCAAATGTGTTAATTGTTTGTTCTGTTCCTAATTCCACTCTAGAGACCTCCTAGGCCTCCGATTCTTCTTCTTCATCATCACTTGCTCGGCTCATAGACGCTAGCCTCCCTCATCAAGTCCTCACAGTCGCTCACGTCGAGACAAATGGACATTATCGTGCCCGTACTCGGCCAGTTGCTCCCGAGAATGTCGGCGTTGGGTCCCCGCCCCGAGGCATGGCCTTTGGAAGAGTACTCGAGGCCGATGAGGTAGGCATTGTGCCCCAGACATGCCGTCTCTTGCGCCGGGCTCTGTGCATCATTGCCGCCTTTGAAGCGCGAGCCGGCTTCCTCGAAGAGGCCGGCACATGTCCTTCCGGCCCTTCTGCTGACCGGCCTATCATAAGTGCGAGTGGAACACGAGAAAAAGAAGAGAAAAATCTCGGAAAAATCTCGAAAAAAATCTCGGAATTGCAAAAAGCAAAGAAAGTGAAAAAGGGAAAGACCTAAAAGTATACTTACAGTCTTTGTCGGGCGGCGGGGTATCTTGGGGCTCCCTAGTGTCGAGGACGGGAATCCTCATCCTCCTCGGAACTCCATGGACCACATAGGACAGGTGCGCGGGAGGGATCGGCGGAGTCGGTAGGCTCATCCTCCCCATATCCACAGTGACCGCCGGCTTCACTAGCACGTGGCGTCCTCGATCGGCTGCTCCACAAACACGGCGTAGGGGTATCCATGTCAAAGTACTCCTCGGCGGCCACGCTGCACAGTACCTAGCAATCTCATCCTGCGGCCAATCCACAGGCTGCGGCATCCGTCTTTGGAGGATCTGAGGAGTAATGGCGTCAATGGAGGGACATGGCCATCTTTGCCTCGAGAAATGGTCCCCCAAATATATGACATCACATGTCGGCCAGTAAGCCATCTCCTGCCTCGTCGCCTCAATGGCCTCTCCCGGCCAAGATCTCAGGATACACGCCCCAAGGGTAGAAGTCCACTCCGTCGTGCCCATCCACTGTTGATGACCGGCCTCACCATCTTATAATCAAAAGTGATCCGGGTCTTTCAGTGAACTTATCCCTCGCATCTCCCCTCCGGCGGACCATAGCGGGGAAGATGGTGATATCGCTCTGTTGGTTCCACGGAAAGAACACGATCACCTCACGAGAACCCGGACTGCATGTTCAAAACATCAAAAGGGTCATTTCTCTTTCATAAAAGTCTCAAGACAAGAAAGTAGAAAGAGAAAGAAAGAGGGACTACCTCGAGGGCAAAGGAAAAACGATCCATGGAAGCGGCCTTGTTCGGTGTACATATCCAAGGAGAAATACAACTCCGCCAATCAGGCCTCTCCCGAGACCGTCCCAATCCCATCCACATTCTCCGGAGAGTCGAGGAGGCAAGTCATGGCCGGTGTCCCGAGAATTAGCAAAAATGGTGGTGATAGCATCAACCATACGAAGGCTCTAGCAGTTTGGGCGATCACATCGCTAACGGCAAAGTCCCGTATGCGGTTACGGGTTGCCACCTCGACATTCCGCGTCTCCATACCCAGTCCCTTGGGAATCGGCTCAAATCCGACCAAATCTACGAACTCCTCATTTGTGATATGGTCTCTCCAAGTCACGGGCCTCCCGGTGAAGCTGTAGACCGGTGATAGCCGTGAAATCGGCGGGAGTCCTTTGTCGGCTCTCCCGGCTCGAGATGGAAGCTATGAGTGCTATCCCACCAAAACTCGAGATAGGGCTGGACCAAGCCCTTGCTCTTAGAGGTGATATGGATCGCCCTGCCGATAGCCTCAATGACTAGATCTAGGCCGGTAGCCCGCACCAGTTGCTTGGGATTTACCCCATTTTTCTCGAAATCGGCATCCTACGCCAAAGTCTGTCTGCTATCTCAGATGGTCCTCTAGACTTGTTCTCCTGTAGACAAGCACAACAAAGAAATGTGTCAGTCCTTCATCATTTTCAAAGGCATGCATATATTCAAAAAAGTGCACATGTTTTCAAAAGAAAATCATTCACAAAATCTTTCTAGCATCATTTGCATCAAAAAACACGTCTTTCATCACTTGAAACATGTCATGTCAAATCATATTGCTTTCCTAAAGCACAAAACTCACAATTTTCACAATTCTTTGCACATAAGCATTATTCTTTCAAAAATGGCATGCATGAATCCTTTTCATCTTCCAAAAATCTTGTTTCTCATTGATAATCAAAATTTTGACCTAGTTCTAGCACATGCAAGAACTCCGTCTCACTTTAGACAATTATCATTCTTACTTTATTTTCGAGAAAAAAGTGGGTCATTCCCATTATTTTTGTCAAATAAATTGCACATGCATGTTCTTAGCCTCATAGGTTCATCATCAATGTCTCAAAATCATTCAAAAATCCTAGGAAAATCCTAGAAAATTCCTAAAATTCGGGTCAAGCCCTAAATCAATGAAAATTCAATCAAAATCGACGGAATCGAGCCAAATAAGAACGCTTACCCCAACCGGACGCGGGTTTGTCGATTTATGCTCTCTTCTCCCCGGGTAAAGCTCCGACGGAGGCGTAAGAAAGTCATACTTTCTTTCCGTTCGAAACGAGCTCTTTCCTCCTCCTCCGAGCGGCCGCTGAGATGTTTCTTCTCGCTTGCCTCGGTATAGGATTGCCCTCCGGATCCATTCCAATCGATAGAAGCAAAGGGAATTGAAGAATTTTGCAGAAATTCTCTCCCTCCTCTCTCTCTTCCTCGGCAGTTCTTGGGCGGCAATAATGCCCAATGCCCGTTCAAATCTGTTTTAAATAATCTGGAAAAATCAAGCTTCTAGCCGTACGGCTTCTTTTTCTCCATCTCATGCCGGGCGGCCTCATTCGCTCTGAGCAGAAAATTACAATCCTGCCCCTGGACCTTCCACTTGGGCATGCAATTCCCGTTATCCTTTAACGGAGATAAGCTCCTTTTCAGAAGATGTCCCTTATCTCCTAAGAAATTAAGCTTTATTCCCAGTCGCCTCCGTTAATTCCGTTATAACGGGATAACGCTAGGTGACAACCTCCGAATTATCAAAACTCTAAACTTAAGCTACCTCTATCCCGGATAGTGACGTATGCTAAGTTCTCTAAACTTAGCTTACCTCTATCCTGGATAGCGACGTATGCTAAGTTCTCTAAACTTAAGCTACCTCTATCCCGGATAGTGACGTATGCTCGAGTTCCTCTAAACTTTAGCTACCTCTATCACGAATAGTGAAGTATGTTAATGTTTATCTTAACTTAAGATACCTCTATCACGAATAGTGAAGTATGCTTAAGTTCTTCTAAACTTAAGCTACCTCTATCCGGATAGTGACGTATGCTCAAGTTCTCTTAAACTTAAGCTACCTCATCCCGGATAGTGACGTATGCTAAGTCTTCTAACTTAAGCTACCTCTATCCCGAATAGTGAAGTATGCTTAAGTTCTCTCAACTTTAGCTACCTCTATCTCCTCGATAGTGACGTAAGCTCTAGTTTCCTCAGGTGACAACCTCCATTAATTGTCAATCAGGTGACAGCCTCCATTAATTGTCAAAACCTTCAAGGATCCTAGACATCGTTCCTAACTATCTAGTGATGCTTGAACTACGATCAAGGCTTGATTCCTCCGGGATACGTAGGTAGCCTTTTATAAAAGGTCCAGCCATCCGACCACTTTGGTCACCCTGTTTCTTCGTCACTCATCAGTGATGAAGTAACCCCTCATAGAGGTTCAGATATCTGACCACATTGGTCACTCCTAGCATATCCCCAGTAGGATCAATTGCTTGACCTCTTAGGTCATTTTCTTTTACTTCCCCAGCAAGAGACCAGTTTCTCTTCTCCATTCCCCAGCGGATCTATTCCGAACTACGGCCTGGCTTGATTCCTCCGGGATACGTAGGTAGCCTTCCAGAGGTTCAGCCACTCGACCACTTCGGTCTCTCAATCCGTCTCGGCATTCGCCAGATCGGATCCTTTTCTATCGACAACCCCACTCGCCTTGCAAGTGACGTTGCCGAGGGCTTCTGTAAGTACCCAAATCGCTCATGCCTTAGGTTAAATTTCCCGGCAATTTCGGTAAGTTTCCCGGTAATTCCCCGGACCTTCCTAGTGTTCTGGAAATATTCCGGAACAGTTCCAAATTAATAAAGGGCTGAAAGGGAGCCTTCCCAATTAAGAAACACGTTTTTCTTAATTGGGAGGAGGCTTCTAGAATTTGCCACCTTGCAGGGTTCTAGAAATGCTGAGTCACAAGGGATAATATCGCACGTCTGCATTAGCTCGAGGTCCCTAGCCGCACGGCTTCATTGGCGATTTCCAGACTGCCTATAAATAGAGCCCTCCTCTACCCATTTTACATACAACAAAATCACCCACAAATACTCATAATACGTGAAGAAACCTCCCAAGAACAGCTGGAAGTTCAAGAAGGTGAAGAAGAAGCTCAAGAAGTCATCTCCCTCCTCCTTGAAGGCCCAAGATCAATCCTCTCCTCCTAGCTTCATCCAAAGAAGAAAAGGAAGCCATTGGTAACCTCGCACGCCCTAACCTTGCATCTTAATTGCTCTATAATTGCTCATTGCATTGCTTTTATCTTGCTTGGGACTTGGTAGATTAAAGATCATATCTTTATATTCCCCCTTCCCCTTTGCATGCATTAGGCACCATTTGCCATTAAAAATGTAGTCTTTATCCATAAAGGTGCATCCTTTGCACCTAAAACCCCTAGTTTTCAATAAAAATGTCATCTTTATGCATCCTTTGCATATAAAAATCAAATCTTTTCAATCAAAATGCATCCTTTGCATTCAAATCCTTTTTCAAGCATCATTTGCATTAAAGATCCTATCTTTACCATAAACTAGCATCCTATGCTTTTCAAAATACAATCTTCATGCATCCTTTGCATATTGAATTCCAATTTCTTCATAAAAATGCATCATTTGCATAAAAATTGTGTCTTTATGCATCCTTTGCAATAAAGATCATTTCTTTAAATCAAATGCATCCTTTGCAACCCAAAAATGTCATCTTTTCATTAAAAATGTCATTTTTACATGCATGCCCCCATTCCCCCATTAGCAACCTCGGAACAGACCGGTGTAAAAGATCCTATCTTTACATCGTTCCTTCCATAAAGGTTTCATAATCTCTTTAGAAAGGGACACCTTTGAACCCTATATCTCCGATTATCACTTAAGATGAGTATGAAGCATCTATACGAGCTCGACCGTCTTAAAGTGTAGGATTGATGGGCTAAGGACCCTCCTTTTCTAAAGAACCTCATCTTTGACTATAAAGGGAGTCATTCTCCCGATCACGCAAGTCCCGAGGTCCAAAAAATGCGATGATCACAAGTCCAAGATGAGGACGGGATCATAATCCCGAATACATAAAATCCAAGAAATCGGCGACAACCAACAAATGGTTTGTACGTCAGGAGGAAGACGACTTGGGACATTCCGTCCTTATTTTCAAACACATGCACACAAGAAAGCACGCAAGCAAGCACGATTAATGGGATCTTGGGAGACTTGCTCCGGCAAGGCACCTTGGGTGAACGAAGATCCGTTCTTCCCAAGGGGTAACTTAACCTCCGAACCCATAAACCTTTTTCAAAGTTTTGAGGTAATCAAAATGGCGTGGCGACTCCGTTTTTCAAATTAAACCGGATGTCTTCAAACTCGCGTGAATCCAACAACACAAATTTGGGCACACATTCACTGTTACATAAACCAAACGGCATCCTCCGATAAGAAAAGGTGCCGAAGGGGCAAGTAAAATTAGTTTTATCTTGGTCTTTCGGGGCAATAGGTATTTGAAAATACCCTGAATAACCATCGAGAAAATAGCAATACGCCCTTCCGGCTAACCTTTCTAGAATTTGATCAATGAAGGGGAGGGGGAAATGATCCTTACGTGTTACCTCATTAAGACGCCGAAGATCAATGCAAACTCGCCAACCCGTTTGCTCCCGGATTGGCACCAACTCACCTTTGTGATTTATTGAGACGGTGATCCTGCCTCGCTTTGGAATACACTGAGTGGGACTAACCCACTTCTTTGTCATCCGGATGCTCTGGGGTAGATAATCTTCCCATATGCATCGACTTTAACACCTCCTTCTTCACCCACTACTCACATCATCGGGGTGGATTCATCCTCTT